>PVJD01000881.1:0-335105 GCA_004026545.1 Mormoops blainvillei | reverse complement strand
TAAAGATGTATCTAGTAACTGAAAAAAAGTTGCTTCTTATGGAGTAATAATTAGGAAAAAACAATGTCAATTTAATTAACTATATATGTGAAAGAAAGACAGAGTTTCTGACAAGATGTCTGTTTTTCTATACCATAGACCTATATGAATAATACAAAATCTTAAAAACACAGGTATAAGCCTATCTACCAAAGTATGATTTTATATGCACAATACCTTCCTTTCCCTTCCCTTTCATCTTAATTTGGTATTAAGACTTCTATAAATATAATGGAATTTTCCTCTCTGTATTGGATATACTTCAGATCTCTTTTACTACCACACACTGTTTGAATTGAAGGGAAACAAAAGAAAAAGGAAGGGAATTCCTGGTAATTAACTAACTGGTTCTGAAAAGTATCTGTCACTGGGAGCGTAAAATTTGGTCCTTTGGAACATCTATACAATTATCAGCATGTGACAGATAATTAGTGAAACAGCCTGCAATACATTCCTAATTAAATCAAGGAAATAAAATATTTTTGGCTGGAATGTCAAAATTTAACATTTATTTGCCATTATTCATATCCTTTGTAACAAGAAAAAATGTAATGATGAGAAATGTAATTCCCATAAGCATTTTGAAAAGCTACTCACATACTTCTCAGATGGAAAGGGAAAATAATTTGTAATTTATGCCAATAGAAACCAAAGAGGTTATCACATTTTCCTGTAAATACTTGAAGGTCAAACTCACTAATCCATTATTTTCAATTGGATAAATCATTTTGGTATTCATACATTTTGGGAAAGAAACAAGATGCTTAAGAAATGCTTTAAAATCATGTATAGGGCTGCAAAGCTCTTTTTTTTCTTAACCTCAATACTTTACTTCCTTAGATGCCTATTATCCCTTTTTTTTCACATGAAAATATAAAGCTCTAGATATACATTACAGTTTTAGGAGTGATGCGCAAAGAACGTATTTCGCACATCAATTAGATCCAACATTTTGCACAAATGGGCAAAAACTCGCTGAATGACACAAATAAATGTGAACAGAGGTTTCTATCTGAAATAATATTATATTGTCATATAAACCAAGAAGCTAACAAGTACTTTAAAGTCCACGTTATATTGTTTTCTTGCAGTAAGTTACATCTAAAAAACTGACCTTGTAAAACAGAAGGTTGTCCATTGATATAGCAACATTAATCTCTGTTCTTCTGTTACAAGTTCTTTCATCTCCTTACCTCCCCAAGAATTCCCAGACTTCACCTACACACTTCAGACTGTAATGTAGTTACACCATTAGAAACAGCTTTTCCAAAAATTTAGGAGTACAGGAAGTAAGAATATATCACAAGTTTAACTCATCAAAGTCAATATAAATAACTCCAATAAAAACATAATAAGAGTAACAAGTCTCAGACTTTTCCATAATCATCAATTATGTCAAATGAAGCTATAAAAAGCCAGAAAGAAGTAAAGATAAATAGTTTACCTCATGTACACACACAAGTTTCAGGCCACTCTAATTCAAAATCAGAGGGAAATTAGAAATGGTTCTGTCACAAGCAGGTCTACAGATGGGTGAAAGTGGAGTAAAATCAGTCCGATTCAACCTGTGGTAAAATTTTAGCTGAGCTTAAGAGGTCCCAGGAGGTACAGAACATTCCAACCAGCAAAGAAAATATAATTTGCCAAAGATCTAAAAGGAAAGGGCCATGGTTTGTCTAGTAAATTAACAGAACTTTGTTGGAGCTGAAGGATAAGATGTGTGGGGATGCAGTTGGAAGTAAGAGAAAAAATGTTGCCTACTAATTTATCCGTGTGTACGTGTTCAAGCTGAGCCATCTTACAGCATCCTGCATTTACCACTCCCTGTTCTTCATTAATTCCAGTGTGCACAACCTACCCAATCATGTTGATGAGTTCACAGGATAAAAAAGAACTGGCTCCATTCCGAAATCATTGTGTTACCAGTAACCCAACAAATGCACTTTTGCCACCCCTTCCCTGACTCTGTCAGTTTATTGTAACACTTTTATGTGTAAAATTAAGTGAGCTCTACAACTGTCATATTGGATCTACAACTTAAAAAGTGCTTATTTTTGTTTATCTTTTTTTCATTGTTGATGCAACTACAGGCGCACTCGCTTTTTCTCCCGATCCCCACCTCCCCTGAGCCAGTCCCTAAGTCAATCCCCACATGGTTGTCTGTGTCCATGGGTCATGCATCAATGTTCTTTGGTTAATCCCTTCACAACCTTTCATCTCACCACCCACCCCTTCCCTGGACACCATCAGTCTGTTCTATGTATTTATGCTTCTATTTCTACTCTGTCTGTTAGTTTATTGTGTTCATTACATTCCACATATAAGTGAGATCATGTGGTATTTGTCTTTCTCTGACTGACTCATTTCATTTAGCATAATATTCTCCAGGTTCATCCATGCTTTCACAGAAAGGTGAGAGGTTTTTTTTTTTCACTGCTGTGTAATATTCCACCATGTAAATGTACAACAGTCTTCTTATCCACTCACCTACTAATGGACAGTTCGGCTGCTTCAAGATCTTGCCTATTGTAAATTGCGCTGCTATGAACATAGGGTGCATATATTTGTGTGTATGTGTGTACATTGGTGTTTCGGGATTCTTAGTATATATTCCCAGGGATGGAATCACTGGGTCAAAAGGAGTTCCAATTTTAATTTTTTTGTGGATACTCCATATTGTTTTCCACAGTGGGTGCACCAGTCTGCATTTCCACCAACAGTGCACTAGGGTTTTCTTCCCTACACATCCTTGCCAACACTTGTTGTTTGTTGATTTATAAAAGTGCTTTTTTTTTAGAGCAGCTTTCATTTCCTAGACTCTTAACCAAAGAGAACACTAACCATTTCCTTAAGATAATGCATTGTTTTACAATGTCTTCAAGGGATATTGCAATTTTAGCAATTATTTTTAATTAGGCAAAAGTTATATAAGTCAAGGTTCACTTTTGAGCCACTCTCAAAAGACGCATGGAGATTATTTTTTGTTATTTTATTAAAATGTGTGCTATGCTACATTGTTAACGAGTGCAAATACGAGGGGATTACTCTTCAGCTTCCTTCCAAATTCTGACATGGAAAATTCTACTGAGAATTAAATGAATACCAAATATATCTAGCCCAGCAGATCAACTATCTTACCTTTGTTCAATTTCTCTTCTTGCTAGAGTACTGAAAAGTATGCATTGCAAGTACACATCCTATATAGTAAGAATCCTTTCAGCATACTGCAAAGTAGAAAAAAAGAACTGACTGAAAATCCTAGCAGATGCTCTTTTGTTAAGAATAGTTTATCACACCTAAGCCAGAATAGAATGCATAACAAAGAATAGTAATAACTTTTTTCTCTTTGATGAATAACTTATGCCCAAGAAGTAACTTCTTTTTTCCAGATTTGTATAGTGTATTAAGTTACGTGTTCTTAAATCTGGGGCCACAAATTTGAGTTTCTGTTCAGGGAGTATGATGAGAAAGTTATTTGTAAATGTCTGGAAACAATACCATCAACCCTTACCAACATTTTCTGTCTCCTCTTGTTTTTCTTATATGAGTAAGTGGTATTGTCTTTCATCATGCAATCGATCTCTCAAGCCAGATACTTGGTTGTCCTCTTTGGATTTTTCCTCTCTCTTACTCACTTATCTGACGAATCTCTAACTCTTCTCATTTGGTCCGCATTGTCAGTAATGTCATTTATTCCTTAAGTGAGGGCCACCATCATTTTTTATCTAGGTCAAGAGAATAACCTCCCCATCTCCAGCATTGAAGCCTCTAGTTCATTCTTCAGATCTAGGCAGTAGATCATTCTTTGCTTTAATTCCTCTAAGATTAACTTAATTAGCCCCTTGTTACCGCCAAAAAAACTCCAAACTCCTCATAATGCTATATAATATCATGCTGATCAGATCCTTGATTACTTTTCCAGATCATTCTGTACTAATATCTAGACATTATCTTTTGGCTTCTATGCTCCCATCATACTGAACTAGGCACTTTTGCTATTGTTCACACTGTCTATAACAGTATTTTTCTTCTACCTCTGCACTTGGCTACCTACTACTTGCCTGTCAGATCACAGCTTAGATACACTTTATATTCAGCAGTACCTTCCCTGACCCTCCAGAACTGGTAGATGCTCCCTCCATAGTATTTTATACTCACCTCCTGGTATTGCCTCTTTGCTACACAATTGCTTCTGTATGGATGTAGGTCATGAAACAACCAGTGATATTAATAATAATATCAGGGATACTGACCTAACCTAAGGGGGATTAAATTCCCTTTATTAGAAATTTAAACTAAAGGCAAGAAGAAAGTGCCAAATGGTGGCTGGTACCAAGAGGAGTGGTGTACATTTGGGGTGGCAGTCACAATTCTAATGAGCAAAGAAACCTGATGGGAAGCTAGAGAACCTAAGAAGAATTAAGCCCATTTGTGGGGGGAAGGCTGGGGAATGATTCCCTGATATTATTTACTGATACCCAATGTCCAGGACTCAAGTCCTTAGATTCCCATGAGAATTATGTCCTCTTGAAACAGTCCCTATGTTTAGCAGCCCCTGCTCTAACACACACAAGCTTCTGTTAACTCCCATTTTAAAAGGAAGGCTCTTGCCGCTTTGGATGCAAGGGAGAGGTGTCCCTTAGCAAGAATGTGCCACATAGTACTGTCGCCTTGTCTCCCCATACTCACTGAGAGATCAAAAGTTGGTGAATTCTCCATCTTCGTTTTCCTGGCACTGAGTACAGTACCCAACATGCATCTGCACTCAATCCAATGTTGTTAAAAAATAATAAATGAGAACAAAAACAAATGAAGGAACCTCCACTATTTAATAATTCAATGGCTGGCTTTTGTGTAAAGTAATAAAAAAATAAATGGAGTTTTCCCCTTGCATATAATTATCATGAAAGCATTCTCATCTATAAACTTAAGAACCTAGAAATGGGGTAAATGGGAAAAATATTGATTGTAGAGTTTGATGTGATTCTCCAAAGGACTGACAGAATACAAAAGCCCCTCGGAAAAGCATTTTGGCTCTTAGGAGAGGTAGAGTTTATGGCTTGTCAGGATTGGAATGCTTTAGCTGTATTCTGAGAGAACACTTTGTAGGAACCCTGTATACTCTCTGCGTAGCTTGCAGGAGGATTATTTGTAGATCATCTCAATGAACTTTTTATGCATCTGCATGAAAATCACAATTAAAGCAAGGAAAGTGCTGATAAAAAACACATTAACATTCCTTTAGCTTCAAGGAAGTCCTGATATCTAGTCATTAACTGGGCAATCTGCCCTCAGAATTCCTTCTGCCTTAATATGCTAAAGAAACATGTCTTCTAAGAACAATGTTTCGGGGTTTTCTTTCATTCTTTATGTTTTGCTGCTCTGCTATGAAGCCCTAATTCCTATGAATCTAAACACTCATTAACTCTCAAGAACTACTATTAGCTATCTGGAGTCAAATGAATTTAAAGGAAAAAAATGGGCAAAGTTTAATTTCCAACCAGTAAAAGGATTTCTGTTATATAGTTATGGCTGGTTTTGTTGGATTTCTTGTTTGCTTCCTTGGCTACCTATAGAACGGAGAGGTTAACATCTTTTAAAATACTAATAATCAATTTTATTTTTCAGTCAGACTGCATTAATATCAGTCTTTATTATGGATATTTATTTCTGAGTCTTCTGTATCTTAAAGTATTTTGTTTCTATAACAGACTGTTGTTTCTGTTTTGAGAAAGGTGTGGAGGGGTGAAGGAGGGAAGTGGAGTTTACTGACATTTTCTTGTCTGCATTCTTCCATGTCTTTTCAATTTGAAGAACTCAAGATAATGTGGTATATCTTACTTCAGTTTCACTTTTAATCTCTGCCCAAGCACTCTAGCTGTATGTACCATCTTCTATATTAAGAAAGATTATGTCCCTGTAATATCTGCTTTTCTTTATTTTTCCTATGAAGCACTCGAAGATGACCTTCAGTTGCCTCTGTCACACTGATAAAATTAGTTTTGCACAAATGCAACTTTTCAAAAAGTATTGTCTCATCATAACATATTAACATGATTCTGTTGGTGCCTTTTAAATCACATTTACCTCAGAGGCCATTTATGAGGTCAAATGAAGGTTGCCTTGGACCCTCATTTCCATTTCTGTCCAAAACAGCATATAGTTTTCCCATTTGTAAATAGATAGAAAAACATAATTCATAACCCATTTCTACATTGTAGCCTCCCACATACATGGCAAAAGCAAAAGTTTGTAATACAGAAAAGTCTTATTAAGCTTGAAAAGTTGGGGAACATTTAAATTCAGCCAACTATTTAATAAAAGTTCTATAGGGAAAAACTCTTCTAATTGGTTAATACTCTGAATTTTTTCACAAGACAGAATTGCCATCAGGTGTGGGGGGGGGTTGTATATTAATGCTAGTTGCTGATTTAAATACTTATAACATCTACTCAAAAATTAAACTTCATTTCTGGTTTCCACTTCATTAGTACTAGAAATTGTGATGAATGAATATGCTTTGGAGTAAATTAATTAATATTAATTTTATATTATTATTTTGTAATATAAATCAAAAGGCAATATCATGATGAAAACTTTGTGATTGTTGAAGCACATTCTGGGAAAAATATAACTGCACCCAATTCAGAGAATTTCAGGTTTGAAAAGGTAATGCAAGAAAAGAACAAAATATGAAGTTCTTGAAGAATGTTTGCTATACATTTTCCTTGAATTTTCAGAAAACAACGGAGTCATTTCCAAATGCTTCTGTGCAATGTGTATGTACCCATCCACCACTGACCCCAGCCCCAATCATCACCACTAAGGAAGAAATGCTAATCTGAATAGAAAGATTCTAGGCAATCAAATGAATGTGAATGAGTATACAGAGCCACTGTGAGTGCCAAGTTTCCCATATGTCTACTCTTATTATATGACTGCAGTAAATGAAGAGTTAGGATTAAATCTTACAGGTCTCTTAAATCTCAGATGGATTTATGATGCATCAGCTCTCTTAGGTTCTGAACTGAAACAAAGTATTCCAACTTGTATTATCCGAGAATTCTCTAATGGGGCTTAGAAGCTCAACTAGTATAGTAGCATTTCATGTTCCTTTGCCAGTATTTCTTGTATGTATACCCCCTTGAGGAAACTATGGGATAGGAGAGCAGACTGAGTTTTGGGACAAGACTTGATATTCATGGTTCAACAATCCAAATGCTCCCTAGCCCTTATCATGTTGTGAAACACAAAGAAAATTATAATATGATATAATATGGTACACACATACATACATCTAGGTTTGTCCAGAAAAGCCCAACCATTATTAATATAATGAGAATGGTTTGAGCAACATCGATGAAGTCAAAGAGAGTGGCCTGGAATGCAAATGTGTGAACAATGACGACTACACTGTACTGGACAGTGGGGGCCACAGACACCTCTGAGTGAGCATGTGTACTGTGTGGCCATCGCATTCAAAATGACTGAACAAGCAGAGCAATGAATCTTCATCAAATTTTGCGTTAAGCTTGAACATTCCTTCGCAGAAACTATGTGGATGATTCAGGAGGCCGCAGCTATGGGCAACTGGTGATTGGCAGCTTCATCACAACACATCCACTCATGCATCATATCTTGTGCAGAGTTTTTTGGCAAAACACCAACTCACCCAGGTGGCTCAGCCAGGCCAGATTTGGCACTCTGAGACTTCTGGCTTTTCCCAAAACTAAAATAACATTTGAAAGTGGAGAGATTTCAGACCATTGATGAGAGTCAAGAAAATATGAAGGGGCAGCTAATGGAGGCTGGAAGAACTGTGTCAGGTCCCAAGGTGCCTACTTTGAGGGGGACTGAGGTGTCATTGTCCTACGTACAATGTTTCTTCTATCTTGTATCTTCTTCAATAAATGCCTCTATTTTTCATAGCACATGGCTGGATACTTTCTGGACAGAACTCAAATATACCATAAAATATACAATTATATATTGGGGGGTGATGTTGGTTTACAGTTGCGAGTATATGAAACAGTTTATTCTTGTGTTCTTATTTATTAATTATTGTATTGTTCTTCCATATGAGCAACTGTAAACCTACTTTTGCCCTACTATTCCCCGGGGTAAATCAGAGAAATAAAAGTACCTGTATATAGTTTAATGAGAAAAAGAAAAGTTACACTCCCTGAATACCATGAAAAGATAAAATAAAATGTAAGTATTTGGGGGAAAATAGCATTGAATTTTGTGGAAATATTATATAATATTCCCCAGTGGCGCTCCATGGGCTATATGTCACTCGCTGCACTTGCCAGCCGTAGACAACATTATAAACAAGGCATTTCTAACATGTCCATAAGAAAATTAACTTGCTTCTGTAATCATCACTTTTCTATCAGGATTTATGCTTTAACCGCTTATACACAATTCCTAACCAAGATGTTTTCATCATAATCGCAAAATTTTGGTAGGTTCCATTGATCAGAATATTTTTTTCAAACAAGCAGATAATCAGAAATGTTAAAACTTGTATTTTACAACCATTCAATTCTACGAGTTGAAATTGTCACTAAAATTAAATGTAAATTTCCCATGATAATAGAAGATATTTCAAATCCAATCAGAAATTTGTCAACATTTTGAAATAATAAGGCTCTAATGTAGAACATGCATGCATTGTTAAACAGCTGGCTAGGATACAAGTAAGTGCAAATATCAGCCAGAAATATATGAAAAAACACATTAGAGGCACTGCCTGGGCCGAGCTTCCCAGGAGCCCCTCCCCAACCACCCCCAGCCCTCTTTCCCCACCACTGGCCGCACCTTGGGCTGGGATCTGGGCTCCTTGGGCACCTGGACCACGAACTCCTCTGGTAGCTCCACGGGGCCCTTGTCCACGATGAGCGGTGGCGCGCTCTGCGGCTGGCTGCTGAAGGAGATGTCTGGGTGGCAGCGCGCCTCCGGGGCTGCGCTCAGCATGTCGCAGTGGAGCAGCGAGGGCTGGATGTCTCTCATTGTGCTTGGCACCTGCGGGGACCGCAGGGCGCACCATCAGACCCCGCTCAGCTCAGGACAGCCTCAGAGGGGCCCTGCTAGAGCCTATTCCCCAGGCCACTCTCAGCTGCAAGCCACAGGCCCCAGACACCAGCCACCCCGGGCCCCATTAAGACAAACCTGGAGCTGAAGAGATCCTATCTCCTGGTCCCTAGTGTGATAATGACTGTGTGGGTCTGTCCTAGTTAGACACTATCTTAAGTAAGCCAAAAACCTCACCCTAACCCCTAACAATGATTATAAAACCAGGTATAATTATTGAAAGCAGAGAAAGCTACCTGAAAAATATAAATATTATCTATATTTTTATAGATTCATAGCATTCTGATGTCAATTATGGGCACTTATATCAATAAGTGTAACGAAAAATATTGGTTACTGAACTAAATATTTTCATGCAAAAAAGCTTCTTAAAGTAATGGGTGAAAAAACTTTTGGAGAAGTGTGTTTTATTAAATTAGTTTTGTTTTGTTTGTTGTTATGCTTACATGGAATGTTTTATATTTATTTATATGTTTCAGGTCCTTTAACATTTTTTGAAAGAAACTGTATTAAAATCTGTGATGGACATTAAGGTGAAAACGATATGCACATATTATTGCCATTTATATACACAGTGGTTTTACCGACAAATGTACATATTACATAAATGAGTAAATATGAAAGACCAAGACAATAATGAAAAAATTAAATTTCACACATAAATTTTTTTTAATAATTCACAAACCAGTCATACATTATATGCTACGAAAAACAGCTATTTAAGTACAGGACGTTTTTCTGGGACATTGGTACATAAAAACATAATTTCACTACACCACTTGCAATTTGTGTAATAAACAGGAATGGTATTAAAATGTTCCTGCTGAAGAAAAGACTTTACAAGGAAAAAGTTTTCGTTTTACACTACTATTTTTAACATACTCTAACATGCATATTTAAAAACACATTAATAATATCATATGGCTACCATTCAATAGTCAGGACAGAAACTAAGAAATTCAATAATGCAAGAGAATTTCATAATCATCTTTCTGACACTGGAAGTTTATACAGTGGGGCAACAATTTCTTGATATATAAAATATTTGCAATTTAAGATTGAAAACAGTTTCTTTCAAATCACAAGAAATAGTACAACCTTATAGAAAACAACAATAAAAAACGGTATGAGAAATCTGTCAAACAATCCATTGATAACGAAAAAGTTTAGATTATAAGTAGGGAAGCAACATTTTTTACTTAAGCTCATTATAATGTATGAGTACCAGGCAAAAGATAGTCTAAATGCTATTTTGATAGTCTGTGTGAATGAAAAAGGTGTCAAAGAAGGAAACGAGTTTTAAAGCCAAAAAAGTTGTGAAAATCAAAATCTCTAAATAAGTGTTTCCTTTAATGTTTAATGTTTAAATCCAGTGACATCTCTTCTGATTTTTTAACTTCTGAAACATTACTCTGTTCAGTGTACCAAATGACAATATTATTTTTTACATAAATACATACAGGCAAGTTTTCCCTAACGTCTTTATAACAATTCTATGAAATGAATTTAGCAAAAGAATATAATGCTGCATTATCCTACAAGCTTCAGTTATAATAAAACTGAAAGATTTCACCAGCCGCCAAGTTAACCTATAAGGACATTTGGGGTGATGAAGTGCTTATTTATTCATTCAATAAAGATTTGCTAAGGTCCCATTATATATCAGGTCCTTTTCTAGGTTCTAGAGATTTTGGTAAACAAAACTACCAAAATGTACTTGCTTTAATAAATCATCCGTTTGTGTGTGCGGGAGACAGAGAATGTACAAATAGATAATTTTTTTAAAATACCATATAGAGTTGTGTAATTTATAGAATGTTTAAATAAAGTAATATGTAAAAGCCACTCTAACAGGTTTCTATGAAAGGCGTATCTAGAGGAGTATAATTTAAACTGAGATGTCAAGTTGACAGTTGTATAAAAACAGGAGTAAAGAGCACTCCAGGCTTCTTCAAAGCCTTCAGGCTGGAACCACCCTATTCTGTTCAAGAAACAGCACGATGGCCCAGGAGGCTGTGGGTGGTTGGCTGAGAGAAGAATGGTCAGAAATGAGATCACAGAGGTAAGCATAGCGGATCATTAGCTTTGTAAAAGGGAGTAAAGAGTTTAGTTTTGGAGCAATCAAGCATCTGTTTAGGATACTGAATAAAGCTCCTGGGAAAAATGAATAAGGCAGAGTGGGGATAAAACGAGAATAGTGAGTTTACTGAAGTAGAGATCAGTTATTTAAGGAAAGGTCAATTTCTAGAGTAGGCAGAGAATGACTATTGATTTAAATTGTAGGTACAGTAGAATCACCATTTCTTGAAAAACATAATAGTGCCTGTACTAAATAAAGGAATCTTAGCTTAAACAAACAAAAAATAAGAAGAACATGCTTAAACTAGAACTAGAAGGGTAGGTCTATAGACCTAGAAAAAGTAGGTATGAATCAGAGAATAAAATGATTCTATAGAGTAAGACTAAGGAATACAAAACACCAGGAAATTAAGTAGAACTTGACAGTTGAGTTAAAGGAAATTAGACTCTGATGCGTTCTATGAAGCTGGAATATCTTGTGTCTGTAGATCAGACTCCTCTTTAAATTCACTACCTCTAAGAAAAAAATCCAGGGGCATCCATCAGTGAGAGCAAAGGTGGAGGGGCTGTTACATCGTCCACATGGAGAAGAGCTATTAGAACAGAGCCAACATCTTAACTTTTGTTATAAAAAATATTGTACCTCTCAAACTTAAGACACTGTATAACTTTGGAGGAAATACCTGAGTTATAAATATAAATTGAATTTTTTTCTTCCTGAAGCAATTATAAACTATGTCTTCAAGATGAACACAGCTACAAGACTGGTATTCCATTAAAACCATGGAATCTCAAGTCTGGAAGGAATCATTCAACTAGCATGCTACACATTAACCCTTAGATCATCCCTGCTAAAAAAATCTCTCAACTTTCACATGAAAAGGAAGTGATCACTATGTCCTTAAAACATACAATTTCATTTGAAGCAGCAAGTTCTTCCTCATGTCAAGAAAGTTGCTACATATATACCCTGGCACTCTCCACCCACTTGGCTACATTCTATACAAATGGGCTATGCAAAACAGATCAAACTACTCCTAGAAGGTACTTGTCTTCAGATATTTGAAGCTAGCCTTCAAATCATAAATGTCCCTTTTCTTCTCTAGATGCATAAGGGAAAACATTCCTTTCTAATAACTAGAAAAATACCCCAGAATGTTGTAACATTAACTATAATTTGGAGGCACCCATCCCTTATACTCCTCTCCCATCTCCATTTGAGACCACATTTTCCAATTCTGTTATGTGTAATTATGAGATGTCTCAAAGGTAATTGGTGCTGGAACAGAAATTATGATAAGGGAAACACATCTTGTTCTTCTTCCTAATCTTCTTCAGAGAGAAAAGTATTCTTATCTTCTTTAAAAACTGTAAGACTAACAATAATTTTTTGAAATAGAAATAAAGAAATTGAGCCCAATATAATAGCATAAAAAACAATAAAATACTTAGGAATAAATTTGAGGAGGTGAAAAATGTTTACTCTAAAAACTACAAGACACTTATAAAAGAAACTGAAGAAGGTCCATATATTGTTAAAATGTTAATACTACCAAAAGTCATCTATATTTTCAACATAATTCCTAACAAGATTCCAAAAACATTGGGGTGATGAAGTGCTTATTTTATAGAAATAGAAAAAACACTCCTAAAATTTTATTACCCATTGAATAATTAAAGAAATCCTAAGAAAGAACAAAGCAGGAGGCATCACACTTTGAGATGTCAGCTATACAATAAAGCTATAGTCATAAAAACAATGTGGTACTGGGTAAAAAACCTGACCAATGCAACAGAATCAAGAGCCAAGAATATACGTTCAATTAATATTTGACCAGGGAGTCAAGAAAATTCAATGAAGAAAAGTCTTTTTAATAAATAGCACTACGATAATCAGATATTCACATGTAAAAGAATGAAACTTATACCATATCTTACACCACTCACAAAAATTAATTCAAAATAGATTAAAGACTTAAATGTAAGACCTGAATCCATGAAACTCCTAGAACAAAACAGGAATAAAGTTCTGAACGTGCATCTTAGTAATGATTTTTTGATATGTCGCCTAAAGCATGAGCCACAAAATAAACAATAAACAAGTAGGACCATGTCAAACTAAAAATAGCTTCTGCAAAGCATAAGAAATGAGGAAAAGACACCCTGTAGAGTGGGAACAGATATTTGTAAGTCATATATCTGACAAGGTGTTAACATCCAGAATACATAAAGAACTCATATAACTCAATAGCTAAAAAACAAAAATAAACAAATAAAAAAAGCAAATAGGAAAACCACACAATGAGAAATCACCTCCTGCTTGTAACAATGGTTATTATCAAAAAGACAAGAGATAAAAAATGTTAGCACGAATGTGAAGAGAAAGGACCACTTATACACTGTTGTTGGGGATGCAAATTGGTATAGCCTCTATGGAAACTATATGGATGACTCTCAAAAAAATTAGAAACAGAACTATTTGATCAGATATAACAACTCCACTTCTGGAAATATATCCAAAGGAAATTAAAAAAAAAAACTAACTTGAAAATATATTTGCTCCCCATGTTCAAAGCAGCATTATTTACAATAGGCAAGGCAGAGCAAAAACCTAAGTATCCAACAATGGGTGAATGGATAAAAAAGTGTGTTGTATATATACCATATATACAATATCATTCAACCATAAAAAATTAGGAAATCCTACCATTTTCATTGCATGGACTGTCCTTGAATGTTCTATGCGAAGTGAATGAGTGAGACTGAGAAAGACAAATACTGTGGAAACACATGTGGAAAGACAAACACATGTGGAAAACAAACAAAAAAACCCACATAGACAAGGAGAGCACACCTGTGATTATCAGAGGCTGAGGGGTGGGGAGATTAGGAATTGAAAAAAGGTGGTCAAAAAGCACAATCTTCCAATTTCAGGTAAATAACTACTAGGGATGCAATGTATAACATGATGACTGTAGCTAACACTGCTGTATAATGTACAGGAAATTTGTAAAAAGAGTACATTCTAAAGTTCTCATCACAAAGAGAAATTTTTTTTCTTCTTTCTTTTCATTTTTTATCAATATGAGAACATAGATGTTAGTTGAGCCTTATTGTGGTGACCATTTCACAATGTATGTAAATCAAACTATCACGCTGCATCCCTTAAGTGAATAAAGTGTCATGTCAATTATTTCTCAATAAAACTGTAAAAATTTGAGTATCTAATTAAGATTTCAATTTTATAAAGACATTCACTAATTTAAAAAATTTTTTTGAATTGCTTTAATCATAAAAAATTGTTAATATTCATCAAAAGTAGTATGAGTTATTGCAAAATCAAGTTGTCCACATAATTACTTCAGATATTCTTGCTATTTAAACACTTTGATTCTGCTCTCTTAGTGGGAAAGCGTGCAATATGAAAATTAATATTTCATTATCTGCCAAAATGATCAAAATATTTTCCCCATGTTTATGTATAGTCTCCAAACATCAAAGGGCATCATAGCATCAAAGTTCCTGAATTTTGGTTGTGGGTAAATATGAGGTAAGAAAAAAAGGAAAAATAAAAAGCATGTAAGAGGCAAAATATTTATGATGGTAATAACGAGCATTTTCATCTTATCTATGGAAGTAATAACAGAAATAAATATAAAAAATATCAGATTTTAATGGTATATACTTTCAGAAACCAATATTGATTTATAAATACTAATTTAAAAATAGTAAATGAGCACTGTTTCTAACCAATGCCAACTGTTTCTGTCTTCTTGTTTCCTATCTGAATGAACCGCCATGTAATTCAGTCAATGATTTAACTTCTTTTTCCAAACATCTATTGATCATCACACTGAGCCTGGAATGTAGAAAAAGCAATGGTCTGCAGCACTAAGACATTTCTAAAGTGACAGAAATGTTGAAAACAAAATGCCACCTGAGGTAATTTATCAGCATTGCAGGCAATTTACTTTTTCATATATTAAGAATGTTTCTCAGAAGTCATTTGTTTTTGTCTTTTAGGGTAATATTTTACCATATCATTTTATTAATTAACTAACGGGCTTGTAGAGTTTTAAATGTACTGTAATTACAACTATGACTCTGACCTACAAACTCAGTTTTACCTTTCGCTATTACTTTCATGGATAACATACCTATCCTTCTATAAATATCTGCCTAGTCCTTTGTTCAAGGTACCTTCTCGGTAAGAAACCCTTTCCACTACTGCTCAGGCTTTCCAAATATAATTTCCCTAAGCTATTCACCATATACAAATAAAATCAGTTTCCAATATCACTATTTCCCTTCCTTTCTGTACTAAAATCTAAAATTTTAAATCTATTTTTCAATTAAAATTTAAATCTTATCATTTAAAATGTGGGTTTTTTATTTTTAAGGTTAAGCAAATATAATATTTCTTTCTTAAAAATTTATAAATTTTACTTGTTTTATTTTGTAATATTCTAGCTCATTCTTCTACACATTGTATTGGTTGGTTTATTTCTAATTAAAATCATAGGTCTACAAGATAAGGCAAATGGTCAGTAGGTTATTAAAATGCCTTGGGAAGAAGTTTTCACAAGATGGTTAAGGTTAAATTTTGATTTAAGGTTCTTTTCTAAAAACTATTTTTAATGTCATTACATCATTAGTTTGATGGCTCTGAGTCTATTTTTTCATCCTAAAATTATTGATACCACTATCTATGACTCACTGAATTGTTACAAGTATTCACTAAGCTATTGTGCGCAAAAGTATTTAGCTGACTACAAAGTACTATGTCAGTGCTAGAAATTATATTGAAATAACAAATGGCTGATCGATACGGAATGTCAAATCCAATTTCCGGGCCACGCTATATACACAGGGGTGAAGGGGAGAAAAGAAGGAGAGACTATTGTTTTTAGGTTTTTTCTCATAAATAAAGGCACTTTTTCCAATCCTGTTTCCTTATGCATACCTGAAAGGCTCTACTTTTCCCCCACCACCTTCATTTTTGCCATGTGAAAAGCTTTTATCTTTCCTAACTTCTCCCTAAGGTGTATGTGACAGCTGCATAATTTCTTTATAGGCCGGTTTATAATATCTAACAAAAGTTATAAATGTTCTGATTTAAGCACATGACTAAGAATACCACCAGGTACAAATTACAACATGAAATTTCTAACACGGAGGAAAATACATTTCAATGCTAGGCCTTATAAGAATGTGGTTCAGTAGTGATTAACTGTCCACCTGTATATGATGAAGCAACTTTCATAGTACGCCTGGATACTATTCAATTCAACTTAACAGACTCATTTACAAGTCTGAATTGTTTCATTAAGTGTCGATATACCCCATGTGGGTGATCAATTCTCCCTTCAAGCTAGGTTCCTCACTCTTCTTCTATACAACACAGCTTGCTACAGCGAAATAAAACATATTTTAATTAAACTTCCGGTTGTCAAAAGATTGAACAATCAAGTAATAAAAGTTGTATAGGACATTCTAAGAATAGTGGAAGAGTCAAATACTTGGTTATGAATAAAGCTAAATGGAACTTTAATTCCTAGTGTGAAAAAGTACAAGGAATAACATTGAAAGATGACTTTTAATTGGCTTTCAAGGATGCATTTTCCAAGTCCTAAAAATAGAGCGAAGAACTGTGGCTTATTCATTGTAATGGTTGCCTAGGTGGTAATATCTCAAACATCTGTTAAAATGACTAAGCAGGGAGTAAAGCTTCTGTTACATAATATAAATTTATAAACTATAATATGCTTCTGATAGACATTACTGTCATTCAAATTAAACAAAATGCATATTACATATCTTATTCATCAAAGAGTGACAGCTAATATTTTTTCTTCCCTAACTAAAAACGCATCCTTATTTGTAAATATATTGCAAACTGATTTAAATTCATGGAAACAAAAACAAAATTCTGAAAGTTATTATTTGGAGAATACCGACTTTCTTCTAATTACTCTTCCTCTACTCCCCTCTTTAAGAATATAAAATTTTAATGGTATGGGAAGCTGTGCTTTCACAGTGTTGTAAAGTAAATCATTTCTTTAAAAAAAACCTTTATAGTTATGAAGCACTTTCCCTTAATCACGTTTCCAATTATACTTGATGTGTGGGAAAATCCAGTGGAGAAAAAAAAAACATTTTGACAGAATACCTGTCTTGTTAGTGAGTTATTTTTCCCTATACTAAGTTAATCATAACTGGCATCTCTGAAGATAGTTGAGAAGGATGAAAGGTTTTTATCTGTTTTTTTTTCTGGTAGTAGAGATTTTCACTCCCTTTATTTCCTCAGCACACAAACAAAATGAAAGCAACATGCTGGTTGACAAGAAAGCAGATATGTTAACAAGCTCACATGTCAAAATGATCGATTACATTATGTTGGTGGTACATACAGAGAGTGTGATTATTATTGGACACCTACTTTAAAAAACTGGCATAGTTTTTTTTTTATCTGTGTGCAGAGCTGGGACATCAAGCCTGTAACCTGTGAAACATCTGGACTATCACAGCTATGCCAACCGTCCTGAGCTACTGTGACTAATCGAAAAGGCTGCCCTTTAAGCAAAAGTGCATTGTCCCTGGAGGGACAGCATCATACCAGCCTGTTGCTTTGAATATTATGTATTATTTGTCTTCATTATTAAATCACATACCCTTAAGGTTTGCATGGTTTCACCAACTTCACTATCAAAGGCGGGGGGGTGGCACGAATGATTGTTAAATGGTCACCACCATCGTTGATTTGTAACAAGTGCTACAGGACAGAATAATCATAATCTAAGTCAGGCACTGTCAGGAATTACTACTTTCATGGTAACTCTAACAGCTTGTAGACAAGTAGTAATGTGTGAAAGCCAACTATTTGTTGTTGTTTTTTTAAATAAATATAGAGGTTTTTTAATTTCTACTATCTAATCATATCTATATATCTGGATCTTTTTTCCTCATACCATCTATTGTTCTCTAATGCTACAAAATTAATCTGTGTTAAAATTGTCTGAGTCCAACAAAATATTAGTCATTGCAAAATGCTATTTTGATTTTGCATGTTATTTTTATCCTTTAATCAAAACAATAATTTCTCTAATTTATTTCAATGTATTTATCCCCTTTAACTTCACATTAAACTAACAAGACCAAAGTATATGTTTCACTCACTATTCAAGTTTTTCAAACCTGGGGTGAATAGTGATTGCAGGAATTTTATTGGGCTGATAGTCTGACTAAAAGCAACAGGCTTGTACTCTGAATAGCTTTTCAACACTCTTTTAACATTTTTTAATGTTGATCTAAGCTTAAAATCTTCATTAGTAACTCATTAAAGACTTAGTTACAGTCCAGCGAGTGAGTCCTAAATATAATGATGGAATGTGTGTACAAAAGTATAGGCTCATAATTAGAGAAACTGTCACAACTGGGGATTAAGAATATACAATGCAGCCTTTGAAAAAGTCTATGGAAAATAAGTGACCCCAAGATGGTGTTATATTATAAATTTTGCTTACTATCCAGATCACTTGTTTTTTGTTTTTTGTTTCTTTTAGTTCTAATTCCAAAAGGTATGTTTTAATGACCACATCCTCCCTGGATTAAATGAGTGAGGCTTTGTGTTAAGGTCTTTCTACACTTTATTTTACTTAATCCTCATACTATAACAAAGTAGGCCTAATTACCTTTTTAACAAATAAGGAAACTGTGAATCAAATTGGCTGGGTTCATGTATCTTGGAAGCAAAAGAATTGGAATTAGACTCTAAAGTTTGCAATTCTTTTCACTCAACAGGACTGTGCAAATTAGGATTATAACACATCTTAGACCAGACAATATTGTAAACTTCAGGGCTTTATGTAAATATTACTTTCTATTTATATCGACATCCTTCTCCATTCATACTTCCTTCACTGCAGGATGTATTCAGTAGCAGCATTTGGAACCCATTATTTGTACTTGCTTTTCTCCTAATATTTTTTCCCAAATGGCAATATTTCAGATAAACCCACTTGCCTGACATAATGCAACTATGCTAGGATTCTTGCCATATAAAACCTCATGTTTTCTTCTGATTCTCATCTTTGTTTGTAGATGCAATGTGAATAGACACAAATATACAATAAATAGGTTTGATAAAGAGACATAATGAATTGCATAACTTTCTCAAAATGCAGTAGAAGGCATCTAGTAGTTTGCAAAACATAGTATAGGAAAAGTCTAGGGAAATAAAATTAAAGACTCAATATTTATAGTATAATTTGAGCAAAAATACAAAATAAAGAAATTAAATAAGGGGACTCCCAAAGTCTGGAAGAACAAGAATTCAGACTAGAACAAAAATAGAAACATTTTTGGCCACTATGATTAAAGCTTGATGTTCTTTATGATTTTTTAGGGAGGAATAACTGTAAGCTACTAGAGGAACCCAGGATATTACCTTGTTTTGTATATAAGTCACTGCTATACAGTTCATATATCATAGTAAACTTTCAATCATTGCCAATTACTAGTTTTTATTATCATCATAAAAACCTGAATTAATGAACTACTTTTAGGAATTAAATATGTAAGTAAAAGGGCAGGTTGAGTGAGGTCAGGAAAACGGTATATGATTTCAAAGTGAATGTAAAATAGGCAAGATTTAAATGGGTAAATCCAGGCAAAAAGCCTCCCTTAGAATATGCAATGTAAAGAAATCATGCATCTAAATGTATTCTAACAATAATATCCACTAGTCTTTTCTAAAATAAAGACATTTCTATAAAGAACACATAGAACTCAATGATGGAAAATTAGAAACTGAGAAAAGACTGAATAATATTTCTCCAAGTAAGATATAAAAACGGCCAATGAGCACATGCAAAGCTCAACATCATTATGCACAAGGGAAGTGCCGACCAAAACCACGAGACAGCGCTTCATCGAGACCCAGACGGCTGAAACGGCAGAGGCAGGAGGAGCAGCTGAAGGTGCGGGGAAACGAGAACTCTCACATTACTGTCAAGAATAGGAAACTGTGCAACCCCTCTGGAAACCAGTTTTGCAGTTTCTCGGAATGTTAAACAACAGAGTTATCATGTGATTGAGCAATCCCACTCTTAAGAGTATACTGTATACAAATGAAAAGTGGAAATATGCTCACACAAAAACTTGTAAATAAATTTTATAACAAATTATGCAGACCAGGGAAAAAGTAGAAATAATCCAAATTTCATCAGATAATAAGTACAATATGGTATATTCATAAAATATAACATTATTTGGCAAGAAAATAGAATTGTGTTAATACATACTGTGATATACATAAATTTTAATTATGTTAAGTGAAATAAGAAAATAAAAAAAAGAAAACTTTATAATCCCACTTAGGAAAAATATCCAGAACAGGCAAATCCATTGATACATAAAGTATCGACACAAT
This sequence comes from Mormoops blainvillei, assembly GCA_004026545.1. Lineage (NCBI taxonomy): Eukaryota > Metazoa > Chordata > Mammalia > Chiroptera > Mormoopidae > Mormoops > Mormoops blainvillei. The sequence goes on along the minus strand of PVJD01000881.1, from coordinate 314,464 downwards.
GGTGTTTTCCAGGGATGTAGTTGGATGGGGCGGGGCGGGCAGGTTTGAGAGTGATAATGGGAATGGGGTTTCTTTTTGGAGGACTAAGAATGTTTTACAATTGATTGTGCTGATGTTTCCACAATTGTGCATACACTGAAATCTACTGAACTATATATATACTTTAAAAGGGTGAGTTTTATGGTATGTTAAATATACCTCAATAAAGTTGTAAAAATTCCATTTATGCATTAAAACATATTAGTGCCTTAGATCGCCTTTAAAAAAAAGCTATGTGGTATATGTTTTATAATTATCTCCTTCCTTTCTCGCAAGAGGACTATACTTTTCAGACTACTTTATAGGTGTGAGAAGGAGACTTAGTTTTTTTGTTTGTTTGTTTGTAATGGAAATGGGAACAGATATAATGTGCATTACTTCAAAACATATCTATAAAAATGTTTCATTAGAATCTCCACAATGCTCATTCTTCCTTCCTGTGGGCTAGAAATGCAATGACCCTGAGCATGACTTTGGAAGCCTCATGACATCAGCCTAGATTTCTGAATTACTATGAGAGCAACAGAAGAGCACACACTCCCCATCCCGCACCCTCCCACACGTGCACTGACCAGAAACATCTATGTGCCGTGGAATGTTTAGTGAACAAGAAATTATTCATGGAAGCTATGATTCATGCTAGAATCTACTGTGACTACAGCCTAGTTTATCCTATCTAATACATTGTTCAAAAATAGAGATTAGTGTAGGTAATGCAAAGGAGCCTTCCTCTGGAAGCTTCATAATATATAATTTGAAACACACACATACACACACACACACACACAATTGATTCGATCCCAACTTAACTACTTTGTGTTCTAAACACTTGATTTTCTGAGGAGTCATTCCTATCACACTGCAGCACAAAGAAATAACCTGCAGTGTTGTTTCAGAGATTTCATTTTTATAACTGATTTTACGATCAACTGAGTGAATGCCTTCCTATCACTCTTTTCATTTCTACTAACTTTTCTTTTGTTTAATATTCAATATATATTTTATAGAATATTATTGTTGAATTTCTAGCTAGAAAAGCTCACATTAGTACTATGAATGCATTGATGTAAAAATCTATAGAAGTTAATTTGAAATATTTGTCCATTTTGTTGACCTCAGACATTTAGTCCAGGAACATGGCATGTTGTGTGTCTTCTTTTATAACCCCAAGAACAGCTTCAGAGTTTTCATCTCATAGGTTCCATAAATTTCTTGCTATGATATTTTCTAAGTCATGCATTTCATTGCTGTTTGACTCAAACGGGCAATGAAATGCATGAGTTACTTAGTCACACACAGTATGTATGTGTAAATCACCTCGCTGAACTCAGAGCTGTCTCATTAACTCTGAGAAAGTTAATATTTCTAGAATCCACTGAATGCATCATCATACTCCTTCAAACACTAATTATATCTTATATTTCAATATTTATTCTTCATATTTTGTTTGGTTCATTATTATTGTAGCCAAAACTTGTGGAATTCTTTTAAACAGATCATAGTAATAACAAGCAAGGTCATATTGATCATTTTCTACCTTTTGTTTAACATAGTTAATTACTCTGAAAAGGAATAATTCTTTAACTTTTCGCTTCTCAAAATATTTTATTCCAGGGGTAAGAGACATAGTCAAATGCATATACAAGCCTGTTCCTTATAGTGCTGTCTGTAAAGGTAATATGCCAATGACTTTCTCTGTTGAGCCATCACCATATGGTTAGATAAACTATGGTTCCTTCATAGGAAACAACATTATAGTTTTTTTAAAAATTTAATGAGAGCGTAGAAACATCTACATTGTGAGGTTAAGTTAAATGAAAGGTAAATTTTATTTCTAAGAATATTAAAATTTTAAAATATATGTGTACACATACATGCCCGCAGGAAAATCTAACAAACATTAATATTAAGTATATCACTGGGTCATGAGGTTATTGGATTTTTGCTTTCTAATTTAAATTTCTATGAGGTGAATTACTCTGAAAATAAAGTAAGTGACTCTAGTAATGATAAAGGAATATATGAGAGTATGCTCTTGTATCTGACCAGTGAACTACATCACTGACTTCAGGACATTGAAATCTCCACAAACGATAATATGTGAGAGCCTGGTTTTTTCCAAGACCTGAGTCTCTTACTTTTGTAAGTCTAACTGGTATATTTCCCTTGAAAATATTTAACTAACCTAGCTTATTTGATGATTCTTTCATTATGATCATTTTTTATTTTCTGATAAACAATTTTCTGTATTTATACTAATTCTGCTATGATGGCAATATAAGGAACATATAGATTCAAATCAAATAAAAATGTAATTATTAACAAAATTGGAAGACAAAATTACTCACAATCTATACAAAGATAAACCCCCATTCTTTGAATACTAATATTAAAAAAAGAAAAACTTTCTGAAATTATTATTTTTCAATTCATATGTTGTCATTAACTTTATTAAACCAATCAATGTATCAATTAAAAAGTAGAGAAAGAACTAAATCTACTTTCAACAGGGCCTTATGCTAAACTGCCAAATTAAAACACATCATAAGATATACATAGTCTCTATTTACATGACAAATCAATGAGACTTTTTCCTGTAGCATTTCAATTTTTTTGACTGGTCATTAAAGAGTAATTTCCCAATCAGAAAGGAGGAAATAAATGCATGAAAAAAATGTATCATGGTTACTTATATGAAATTAGAAATGTAAGAGTATTCTCACATTAAGAATGAAAGTAAATAGCAATGCAATAAAGATGAAAACAGAAAAGTATCTATATATTACATAGCCAAGTATTTTTTAAATTAATTCAACATCAAGTATACGACTATCCTGCTGCAGCCACAGTCACTTTATGTCCAAAAAACACTTTAAGAAGATAGGATTGTAACCCTCCCCGCCCAAAAAGGCACAATATATAAAAACCTGAGTATAAGAAAACGCTACTTTAAGCTCAAGGTATATATTAGTCACTCATGAGAATCACTACAATAAAAACATACGACATGTTTTACAAGTAGAAAAGCAAAAGAAAGCTCTTTTCAAATCACTAACTGCATACTGAGTGTGTAAGGAGAGTTTCTAATCCCATTCTTATAAAGGGAAAGCTATCAAGCCATGCAAATTTGTGCTTTGCATTGTAATACCAGAGACTGAATAATTAATATACTATGAGTTCAGAACTATGCCTAAGAAAGATGGTGGTGTATGTCTTGGCAATAATCTCATATATCATGACCATGACAGAGGTTTTTCTGCATAACATATCTGACCATAAAATACTGATATTACTACAAATATTACAAGTTTCCTAGGCTGGCAAACATTACAAACCTTACAAACATATCAAGGATGATTAATTTCTGAAAATAACAAAATAATAAAATTTAGCAGAGTTTAGAAGTCAACCTGACTTTTTCACACTTAATAAAACATAACTTCATAAAAAAGAATCATAAGGTAAGATGTTATATAGTAAAAGTAATTTTATACTTTCTCAAGCCTCACGTCTTATTAAAAGTTAAATAAAAATGTGAGTATTATTTTAAATCATTGACACACTAAATAGTATTATACCTGTTAAAATAGATTAATAATAACATGCAAGTCACATAAAAGGTACAGTATTAAATATATATGCATCTATTAATTGTTTTGTCCCTGCTAAGAACTGTTTATTGTAACTAACTTCTTGAACATAGTAAAAAGCAGGGTAGCCTGTAAAGTTCATGAATATATAAACACACATGTAACTTCTAAGAGCAAAAGATAGGCTTGCAGAAAAAGGAAGCCCATGGTGGTTATAGAAAAAATATTAAAGCCCTATGCAAATGTACCATAAAAATATTGTTTCCCATTACTCAGAGTGAGCTCAAACAATTCTGTTTTCTGTCTTTTCAATAAAGAAACAGTTTATAAGTATAGTTAAATCGAACTTAGATATATTTTAAATATCTGAGCAGCCCAAACACCCTGTCAACTCCAAATCCATTGTGGCCGGGGTGAAGTCACACCCTGACTAGGTCTCCCAGCCCAGGTCCCACACTGAACCTTGGTACTCCTTTACAGTAAGCATGAGCCCCAGGTGCCCATGTTATCATTGCATATGGTTCCCCAATTCCACTGTTTTCCCTTGTCTCCAACAGCATCAGCAGAACCAAAAAAGTCCTTTATCTTCATGTAACAGTACATTAGTTAACAGCAAAGAACTGGCCATCTGCTTGGGCTGCTTCTCTTTCCTTCTGCCAGGTCTCACTGCATAATAGATAAGGGTTTTATGGTTGCACAGGAAGGGCGCACAGTCATGAAAACAGAAATACAGAGGCACACAGAGACATCGAATATGGACAGAAAAACACAGAACTAGAGACAATTCCTAATTCAGAAGAATTGTGTATATATGTGTATATACACACTGTGAATGTGTTGATTAATTTTGTTTTCCTATACGAAATACTGGTCTGACTTTCTAGGATGGTGTGAAGATTATTCAACTAATGTACGTATTATTCAGAATTAATTCTTTAGCTTGGTTTCTAACATTATCCATGTAAAGATCACACAAAAATGCATCATATACTACTATTTATATGTTACTACCACTGACAATTATACACTAGCATCGTCGATAATTATACACTATAATTATATTTTATATATTGACCATTATATACTAAGCCTTACAGTGTATATTAAGTATATAATAAGTTTTTATACATATTGGTTTAATAATAATTTTGTTCAGAGACTAGTATTAAGGAATTTCTGGCATAACTTTAATACAGAGGTTTAAGTAGAAAAAGATTTATTTCAATTCGCAGGGCAACAATAAGGATAATTATTCATTTTCCTTATCAGCCTCTCAGAGGTTCAGCTCTATTTCAAGATACTTAAGACTAGAAAAATTAAATACAAGGAAGATTTACCAAATGCTAAGCCCTATATTAGAAGCTATATGTAGTATATTATTCTATCTATTCTTAAAATAACTCTGCATGGAATAAATATTTATTTTTTCAGATGAAAAGCAGACCTATAAACTTTTAAATTACTGTAAGCTCCTGGAGGGAAGAATTTAAAATATCTTTTTCACTACCATATTTTTAGCAGCTAGTACAGTTTTATGGCTCATAGTGGTTGATAACCAGTATTCGATAACTAGTTTACCTAGGGAAAGGGTTATAGAGCTGGTAGGTGGCAGAGCTGGAATTCTCTCTCAGGTTTGTCAGACTTCAAAGTTCGGTCTGTCTGTGCCCAGCAGCGGGAAGAGGCAGGGGACCTGCCCCTCTGCCTCACGTCTCTCAAATGAGCAGACCGGTTGACACTGGATTCTCTATTGGGAAGGATGGCCTCAATAGGAACTGATTATCTACTGGCAGTAAGACCAAGGCTCACAAAATCCCCTGATTTTAAATCCCTTCTGAGTCCCATAATAGCTGCGTAATATTAGTCAATTTTACCACTCAATGTTTCAATATTTTTACTGTAAAGAGTTAATGATAAAGACTATAATAATAAATGAAGTGCATGGCTATAAAATCAGTGGTCATCATTATTATTTGCTTAAGAGAAAAGGATAGCTACTCAGCTCATACCCAGAAAAGTTAATTGTCCATGGTCAGGAGGGCAAATAAAGCCAGGATCACAACAGTAGCCAAGGGATGTTTTCAGGGGATGTTTTGGAAACAAAAGTACTTCCATAATTGTGACAACCATTTTAACTCACTCAACTACGGTTTTAAGTTATGTGGTACTCCTGTAAGCCAGGATTGGTGGAGATTCTAAAAATATCATCTGAGGAGATTTCAACACTGGTATAAGATGAATGTATTCCTTTGTTTATGAGTAAGCTGGGTTCTAAAATGTGAAGCCCTTTCTTTACAAGTCAGGAGCGGCACCACAAAGGCAGTGGAGCAGCCTTCTACAGTATGCAGACAACCTGACTTGAATTCTCTTTGGTGTAAGTTTTAGAATACTTAAACACGGTAACAAGGATAAAGTTTAAAGTAGGAAGCTTCCACATTGTTTAGACATATATGGCTCAAAAGAAGATAATAGAAAGTAGTTGACAGTAAATAAAGGATTACTTAAGTTTTTAACTTATAAGACTTGATACACCAGATCATTTTATACACGCCCTACTAGGAGTTTTCAGATATTTCTTAGTTACCTGGAAGAAGGCTGTGGTGTGTGTGTGTGTGTGTGTGTGTGTGTGTGTGTGTGTGTGTGTGTGTGTGTGTGTGTGTGTGTATGTGTGTGTGTGTGTTTGGGACCCAATAAAATACATGGATGGTATCAGTTTTGGAGACCAGGCATTTCAGAAAAGGTAGTATTTCTTACAATGTTTTTTTCTACTATTTTAACCTACCTTCTTCAAGCAAGTATAATTTTAGTCTAACTTTTAAAAAATAAATAGTGTATTATATATATATTATTTTTCCCTTGAGCATCAACATCAAAAGAAACACCTCTCATGGTAAGATAATTTCAGAGCTAATTCCTAGGTGTTAAAATTTACTGGCACTAAAAGTGTAGGGACAGATAGTACAAGGAAGGAAATTAACATATTCAAGCACTTAATATCCATCATGCACTGTGCTAGATTTTTTAGACATGCTATTTCTTCAATCCTCAAAAGAACCTTATGAGTAAAGCATTTCTGTAACAGCAAAAACCTAACTAGAATCATCTTTACATATATATTGGGTTGGCCAAAAAGTTTGTTTAGTTTTCTCCTTAAAATAAAAGGCACATTTTTCATATTCACCAATAACTTTATTGATTTGGATATTTTGTGTATGTCAGCTACCTCCCACTATTGGCTTCTAGTGGGTAGAGGCCAGGGATGCTGTTAAACATCTACCAACACATAAGATAACCCCCAGCAAAGAATTATTTGGCTAAAATATCAATAGTACAAGAAACTTTGCAAACCACTTTTGACACATTCGATCAGTCACAGCATCTTCTCTATACACTGCACAAAACATTTTTTGTGTTTCAGGTGCACTTTTACCTTTATTGAAATAGTAAAGCATAATATGCCAAAAATGGTACATATTTTCTTCCATCTTCAATATTAAAATGGTTGCACAAAAATTCAGCAGTTTGGTTAAGTTTTTTAAAATTCATGCTGTATAAAAGCTGTCACAATACAATCTAACGAAATTATTCTGAAAAAGTTAAAGATAACTAAGCTCTACCAGAGCCATCGCAGGGAAAAAAATTAAACAATCCTTTTGGCCAACCCAAAAGATAATAAGAAAAGTACTTATTTAAAGTGACATAATTATTTGATTTTTCCATGTCACAAAATGTTACATGTGCCCAGGTATGTGAATGTTTAAGTACTGCATCAGTATATAAATTAAAGAAACATTTTGAAATTTTTGAAATATTTATGGTTGTATAATTTTACTTCCATTTTAAAAAAAGCACTACCTTATATTATAGTGATCTGTTAGATGTAAATGTGTTCAATCAGCAGAACTTTAGAGAAAACTTCAAAAGAGACAAGTTATTCTATCCAGTTTTTATAATGACAGCAGAATGCAATTTAATTTGAAACTCAGGAACACAGGCAGAATTTGGAATCGCATCACTGATGAACTACAATAGATTTCTATAATCAATTAAAAACCAGAAGTAAGTGAAAGAGGCTTAAAATTCATTTCAGCTGCTTGATGCATTATAACATTCTGAGGCCTCCTCAACACCGGCAAGTACAGCTGCATTCCCTTTTCTTTGCTATAATTACTGTGAACGTAAGAGACCATGGCTACATTCTACCATTTTCATCTTAGCGCAAAACCAATGGTAATTAGTAGAAATCTTTAAATTGTGAAAAAGGAACATACATATAGACTTTACCTTGCCAGTTTTTATTGAGATTCAGTGAATGTTATAAAGTTGAAATTGAAAAGAAATTGTCCTTCTTACTTATCAAACAATTATATGTTTGAAAAGAGATTGAAAAGAAATTGTCCTTCTTACTTATCAATTATATGTTTTATAACATTTACAAAGGTATATAATTTCTTACATATTTGTGTTATCAATACCAACATGTTTAAATAAAGTTAGTCTTTTATGAGTATATTAGCACGTATCTTTAAAATTACTTTTCTGTATTTGTTTATATTATTTTGATGTGTTTGTTTCTATTTTTGCATTGAACAGTATATGACAAAAACAATTTTTCTTTAACAAGAGGTTTAGTTTTATTCTGGGTATTAAAGATTAAACAGAATAGTAAAGACTCACAAATGATTACTTAGTTTGGGAAATCGGGTTTTGGGGGTGTTTTCCTTCAAATGTACATATTTACTACGTTAAAAATAATTTTAATTACAAAAATATGTAACATAATTCATAATAAATAATATAGTTAATGATTCAGCTGAATTTTCCTTAGTGTGGTATAAAGAATAAAATATGTAAGTGTTTCTTTTTTAAATCTTTGGTTATACATACATCTCAAAAGTTACCTTAAGAAATAAAATTCAAACTCATATTTATCATAGCTTATGGTTCACATGGTGGCCTTTTATTCTGCCGTTAATATATGGTAGCAAAAGCTGCAAAATTTTAGAGCAAAGATTTAAAGAAAGGGGAATAGTAGAGATAACTGAGACAACTTTAAGTATCACACAAAAAACTAATTAAAGGTCTTACCATGAACTATTGGTGCTAAGAGCATCATGAAGACAAGTAGCTGTGATGGCCACATGGTTGTGTAGCTGGGCATGACAGTGCCTCGAGGGTGTTGGAAACGTATAACAAAGAAGTGTTTCTGGTTCCTCTTCTGAATTGCAACACCGGTGATTTAAAAAAAAATTAAAAACCCAAAAAAGAAATATTCCTCAAAAACAGAAACACCAATATCCCAAATCCGAATCCTGCAAACAAGAAAAAAAGGGGGTTATCAAATAGAGGTTTTCTTAACTCCTTGAAAGTTTATTTCCTCATTAAAACATCTGTTATACCTCCTCATTTCATTTTAAAAAGTACAGGATTCATATATAAAAGTGTCTAAATTACCTAAAAGGCAACACTTATACATGTATTAACAGTGGTTATTTCCCAGGCCCCAAACAGAATGAAAAAAATAATTCAGTATCACTGGACAAATTAATATAAATATATTATATTAATTTAATAACTAATTTGTATAATTCATTAATACATATAACCAGATTTGACACTTATTACATATAAATATTTTCTACAAATATAATTATTACTAACTTTACTAAAAAACCCTTTCATTATTATTACTGTAAGTCCAATTTTCTTTATTTATTGGTTTTGAGAGAGGAAAAGAGAGAAACATTGATTTGTTGTTCAACTTATTGAATTCACAGGGACAGAGACCCCACCCTTGGCTTATTGGGACAACGCTCTAACCAACTGACGACCCAGCCATGATCATTACTGTAAGTTTGAAACAAAAAGTTAAACGTGTAAGTCTTACTTTCATTCTTGGCCCTGATATTCATTGAGAAATCATTCTACATATTAACCACATTGCTGTTCTAAGCACCTTTGTAAGTAAATTTGTGAAGATCATAGATTTATGTTAATTAATTATGCTCAAACACAATTAATTAATTCAACAGAGGTTTATAGAATACTCACTGAAATACAAAGCCCTGGACTAGGAAAACAGATAGGATATTGACTAAAACATGCAACCTCTTCTCCAGGATCTTACAACTTAAGATGAGGAATCTTGCTTAAAAGTATTAAATATATATATATATGGGAGGCATTAAAATTGTTCAGCACTAAAAAACTTATGTTAGTGAATCAAACTAAGATACCTGCCTCCCCTTAAAACGTGCACAAGTTTTTCTTAGAGAAAAAAACACCGAGGGAACATTACCCAAATTTTGACAGTTCTGTCTTTCCCAGTCAGCATCTCTAAAATTGATCAATCAGGCAGGAACTGCATCTTCCTTCCCCACCCCCTCTCTCCTTTATATTCTGATGATTAATATACACTTCATGTAATCTCATATTTTGAGTATAAATTTATTTTTTTCTGGGAAGGGAAATTAAAAATAGAGATAGTTTACTGAAGACTGTATTATAATCTTCTTTTGACAAATCAAATTCCAAAATATTTCTGAATCATTTGCCTTGGTTATAAGGCAAAATTTTACATATTTGTCTGAATTTCCAGCACTGTTATTTATAGCATGGTAATTAAGAGCAGAGACTCTGGGTCAAGACCACCCTATTTCAATTGCTAACTCTTCTAGTACCGTAACCTTGGGCTAGTCATTTAAGCCCTCAGTGTATCAATTTCCCATCAGTTAACTGGGGAAAGCGATATTACTTAATCCATGTGGTTATATGGACATTAAATAAACTAAAATTTGTAATTTTCAGTTATATAAAATGCATAAAAATATGTATTGCCCAGAACAGTGCCTAGCATGTAATAAGTGCTATATGTCTTACCTATTACACATTGTATTAGTTTTCAATTTTATCCTTTTAACATGGATGTGCAAGAATAAGACCATTTGATAATTTAATTAAAAAATATTTACTGATGGGCTCCAAGAAGCCTAAATCTGGACACCAAAGATATAAAAGAGATTTCTTCTTCTTAATCTCACAGGTTTTATTTAAAAAATGAAGCTCATAATAGACAATCTCATAGTACTTTATTCTTACAAATAGGAACAGCATTAATGGGGAAAAATGGGATTAAGACAGAACGGAAACTATGTGGAAAGGAACCATATGCAACATTTTCATTTTATTTTCTCTTATTCACTCTCTGACTCACAAAATATATGGAGGACTTAAATGTAAATGTATAATTCTTTTCAAAAATAAATTCTGAAATAAACTGATAATTCAAAATAACATCATTTAACATGCATATAATTTTTAAAAACATTATTTTTAAATTTAAAATATTTTTAAAATACTTAAATTGATTGATAAGTAAGCAAACAATATTTCCCCTCAACATTCAGTTATTGTTTCTTTTTTTCCTCTATGACCACTGAGTTTATGAGTGTTAAAAACTGACATCAGTGGATGTGTGTATACATACAGACCCATACACAACAGCACATAAATATACACAAATAAGATACATACAGAACTGCTTAGCTACTGGAAAAATTGTGGGTAGCATCTAGGTAAATTATTTATTTGTTACCCCCAAAATATACACTAAATATTCTTGAAAATGTAGAACATTTTCAAGTAGAACAATTTTTGTCACAACTCACACTGCAGTGTGAAAAACACCACACAGGAAATGAAATCACATAAAGAAGATAAGAATTAACATTTTTTAGTATGTATCATATGCCAACAAATGTTCTAAAAATTAAAGTTTTCTGATTTAATTCCCCATACAAATCTATAAAGCAGATAATACTGTCTCACATTTATGAAGGAGGAAAATTTGATGTTACGCGGCAAGAATTTCAAACCAAATGTCTGACTCCAGTATCAGTGCTCTTTTCTATTTCTGTAGTAGAAATAAACAAGAAATTGTATGACAGTAACAGGTTTATTAGTTGTACAAAGGAAGGAAACAGTATAGCAAGTTTCCAGACAGACTTAGGCCTTGCTGAAATACTTTGTGAAAAGAGGAGAAGTTGACAGCATGGAAGTGCAAGGACAAAAAGAAAAATGGCAGGTTTATAGTTTGTAAAGCATAATTACACAGTACCGTTTGGAAATTCAGGGAAAATTATTCCCAAAAGAAATAAGAGTATTGCTATTGTGAAGTCTGGCTTTAGTAAAACCAGAATAGTTTATTTTATAAGATATATAGTTTCACATTGATGGAGCAAAGAGAAAGTTGTTTTATAAAAAGGAAAGAAATTACATATGTCTTATTTATAATGGTTTATTTTAAGATTGCAGAAGGGCAGGCAGTCACTTCTACCATGATATTTTACCTTTGATTTAGGCATAAGAATTTGTTTTCATGATTATTGTGTAAAGTGAGGTGGAGAGAGGAATCTGGAGGAATCGAAGCTATTATTTGAGAATGGTAACATGTTCTCTCATTCCGGCTTCAGGCCTCACCCATCTCTCTCACGCAGCCCCAAAATACTGTGCTAATTTGGAAGAATACATAATAAAATTCCACCACTTAGAGCTATATAAATTTTACTAGACAAATGAAAGACAAGATTGCTTATAACCTATAGAAAGAAAAACCCTCACTCTTTGAATACTAACATTAAAAACGATTTTTCTGGAATGATTTTTTTCCAACTTATGTGTTGTCATTAACTTTACCAAACCAATCAGTTTCTTATAAAATGGATCTTCACTCAACTCATTTCTAAAACCCAGCTCCTCAAAAACACACAGGGCCGGGGGGCGGGGGGGAACAAGAAAAGGCGATAGAGACTCATTTAATTACGTGACAATTACTCATAAATAAAAGATTTACTTTTTAAATATAGGGCATTTAACAAGTCAGTTTCAAGAAAATTCCCGTCTCCGATAAATTCATTTTAGCCTTCTCTGTGTATAAAGCTCCGTGCTAATACTATGGACAGAATGGGGAGATCTAAGGGATCTACAGGTCTAAGAGGTGACCACCATTTTAAGAGCACTTGCGGTGAAATATGAATGCCAAAGAGTACGCTCACCAATAAACTATACTGCTGTGTAAAATGTGATATGTGTTATGTGAGATGTTCTAGAAACTGAAAGTTAAAAAAAAAACTGACAGACTTTCTTTTGTGTGTAAAGGAAGGGATTTAAACTCATGCAGAACTAATATTCAGGTGCTGGCATATTTGCACACCTCCCTAAATCTGTTTCTTTGTTAGACAGAAACCAATATTCACCTTGTAGGTTGATATTGAGTATCAGAGATAAGGTACTTCAGGGCCTGATGTAGAGACTGTCATGTGATTGTGCATATCTGTCAGTTCATCTGTCATTTACCAACTTCCTTTGTTTTCTTTATTTCTTCAAAATAAGAGACCATATATCCCACACACCCCACTCACATACATGTTTGGGAAACTAACACGGGTTTCTATATATGCGCAATCTCCTTGAAAATTCCAGAGATGGGTAATTCATACTAAATGTGAGATTTCATAAAGGATTTTCGGTACTTTTCTTTGTTTAAAATATACTTTATTACTTCTGCTACTAATATCCATTAAGAAATAAACATGTTAATGCTTTAAAATTATTCTCAAAGTTAGAATTAGTTCTAACTTTTATCAAAGATAATCAAAATATGACAGTTTTACCTGTTACCCTAAGTCGAGCTTAGAAGGAATATATTTCTAGTGTAAGTCCTTGACTGGCACCTTGGAGTTTATCTGTCCTCAAGCAAAACTACCTAACTTTACTAGTCTTCACAATATTCCAAATTAAAAAGTAAAGTTAAAGTATCCTAATTTATATCATTAATATTTAAGATTATAATTATGAAGGTATGTGATTTGAGTCAAGTTCATTAAATATTTTTTAATCAAAAAATGAAAAACATGCTACAAATGTAGGGAAATCACTGACTTGTTATACTTAGGCCAAATTTCATTCATATCTAGTACTCTCATACATAAATTATTTAAATTACATCTGTTATTGCTGAATTTAACAATTTAATTACTTGAATTTAAGACAATTCAAGTAAGACTTACTTTGGGGAAATTCTCACCTTAAATTCTGGTGTAATAATCTGTTTTTCCTGTTCATATTCTTCATATAAAATCATGTTTGAAAACCTCTATTTTTATTTTATATTTATTCCCTTTCTACACCCTAAATAGAGATTAATATTAGAATCTGCATGCCACTCATCTTGAAATTGTTCCTTTTGTTTTAGCTACTCTTAATCACATTCTGTAAATAACTTACTCTAAATATTTTCCCAAAGTAAACTGTATGTTATCATATGTTTCTCCTGATTATAACCTTGAAAAGATACTTCAATATCTTCATTAGAATATTTTTAAATTTTCTGAAACAAATTCTAAGTACAAAGTGTATTCCATATCAACTTCATACGTTTTCATTTTATCTTTTATTTTGCATATTTACTTGTTTTTGTCATATAAGTCTTCTTAGAGGTCATTTACTTTTACATAATTGGGACATGCCAAATATATAAAATGCTATGTGGTATTCTTTTAATCATTAATTAGTATACAGTTCTATAACTCCACTGCTAATTATAACACAGTAGTTTTCCATGTCATGTTTTCTTTTTCCCATTTAGAGAACTTACAACTAATGCAAAAAAATTATTTTAGAAGTGTTTATAAATATTATTTGGGTGTTACCTGTATTATTCCAGGGTTAGTACATGGATTTTTAAAATTTAAACCATTTAAATCACATTAGCAATCAAGTATTTATCACAATCCCCCACAAATTAACTGTTCTGTGTTATAAAATTGACACATGGTAACTCATGAAGAGTGATATACATTTCAAGTAGATTTATGCAGTTATTGCATTTTATCATTTATTACTACCTTAAAAAGTAAAGCAAATATCTCTTATCTTAATAGAGCATCTAGGTAATTACAATTTATGTGAATATTGTTCATTATATTTATAAATAAGATCCATCCATAGTAACCAAAAGAGCCAAGTATTTCTGAGAAATTTTTATTTAATAAGGATGAAAACATATTTAATAAACAGTAATTATGCATTGATGCTTAGGTCAGGGACTTTAATGCTCATTATTCAAATTTAAGATCGCCATATTTTCATGATTTACTAATACTGTACAGTCAGCAGCACATATACCGCAATGCTTTATTGTCCATTCCCTGGGAAATGAAGGATGGCATCTTTTTTCTCCCAAAAATGTCTTTCCACAGCAGTTCTATATGGAATACTCCTTCTGATGTGAATGGGAGTTCTATGATATATTATCTCTTAGGGAAAAGATGAAAAATTAGATGACTATAATACAACTTTCTCCCATTACTATCCTATAATATTTCAAAATGTTTGGTGTGATGATCACCAAGTAGATGCAAAATAAGCTTTAGACAAGTTTAAAGTGGTAGAATATATATTGATAATTTTTTTAATGTTAGCTGTAACTTATAATGTCTGAAACCCAGAAAAATATATTTCCTTTAAAATTTTCTTATTGTTTGCTAAAATAATGTATTAATTCTTTTACAAGTGAGTACACCTGAATATACTATATGAGCATATTATGAAATTAAAAAGCACTATGAGGGTCCTACTATTGATCATACCATTAAAAAAATTATACGCTTTCTCTTAACATTTTGACTCTGAAAACCAAAGCTTATTGCTTTCATAAGCTTATGAATGTTTCTTATTACAATAACATTCAAGGGCCTTTCCTTTCAATATTTATGTACTGAAAGCACATTTCATTAACTACTGAGTCTATGGGGTAACCATAAGCACCCCAATGTCCCAGCAATGAATACTTTTCTTAATAGCAGCAGATATCTTTGAAGATTCATAAAGGGAAAATTCACAATCATATTGTTTAGTGTTTTCAAGAAATACTGAATTCAATCAAAGCTCCTGTGTTTCTGTGGCATCGTGTCCCAACAGATCATTATTTAATACAAAAAAAACGTAAACTGAGCTTGGCCTTAGAGGGTATATAAGACATTTACAGCACAATGCTTGTATCAAAGAAGGAAGAGGAGAAAAAGGAGAAGAAGGAGGAGAAAAGATACCCAGGAAATGAAAACAATAGAATACTCATATAAATTCAAATATAATAAAGAATAGAGTTTAAATAAATAGATGAAATAACACAGCTTGGAAGATCTTGAAAGGCCTTGAAGAAAAGAAGTTGTGCCAGAATTCGAAGAATGGTCACAATTTCACGAAACTGTACTTGGAAGAGGAACACTTTGGGTTAAGGGGTGTTATAAAGAAGGATGAAGAGCTGGCAAAACAAACAAACAACAAAAAAAACAGAGCCTATTACAGAATAGCAAAATGTTTGTCAGGTCTACTGAGTGAGGACCAACAGAAATAATATAGATAATCCACCGGTGCAGAATAGAAAGGATTTCTACATACAAAGGAACTTGAATTCAATTGGGTTAGTTTCAAGCCTTGCAATTTGAAATATTTAAATAATATTTTGTAATATTTGAAGGCACAAATTACATAAACACAGAAAGATCACTGCAGGTAATGACTTGAAAGATAGAGGATAAATATTTATAGTGAGTATATTCCAAAAAACTTTATAACCCTCTAAATTACTCCTAAATACTTGAACATTTTGTTTTCAATTTAATTTGTGTATATTATTTTTGGCTTGAAATAAAGAGCCTGTGTTAATAGAGGTATTAAGTGAAATAGAGGTCTTAAGTGAATCATTAAATTAATAAACTAACTGGTATTTAGCTAATACCTAACATGACACCACACAAAAATAATGCAGTCTTTGCATTTTCATAATATGATAGCTTTGTCCAGGTTCCAAACTTGCATAACACTGCTTAACAGCTATTATGCTACTTGAGATCAAATATTGATTCCAGAGAATTACAACACTTATAGATACAATGGTATTATTATCCATTTGGCAGTGTATTACAACCAAATAAAAGTTATAATTGGACTAGTTATCTGTACAGATGCATATTTTATAACACATTCAAGTCAAATACAACATAGGAGATATTTCATACACACTATGTATGCTTTTGCTCTGACCTAGAACTGGATAGGGCCATGTTTCTTTTAGTCTTTTATTAGGGGACAGATTTTTAGAAATTCTAAGCTTCTGTCACCAAATATTAAGCCTCAATTAAATCAGAGCCATCAGAAGCACCAGGAATAGAAGGCATGACAGAAACTTTTGAAAGAGAAAAGGCAATTAATTCCTCTCTCTTCAAGCTGTATTCCATATGACCACAGGTAGATTACTTAAATTTTCTACACACTAATGTTCACATCTGAAATTAATGCTTATTCCGCAAGGTGGTTATAAGGTGATATATATAACTTATAAATGATTCCTGGCAAGACTAGGCATTCAATAAGTGAGAAAAATCCCAACAGTAGGTTTATAAATAGTACATGGGTTACATTTAGTTGTAAATGGGACAGAAAAACATTTGATAGGAGTTTGTGAGTGGTTAGATATAAAAGGGAATAGAATGAGAAGGTACATCATAAACACCATGCTTTTAGAAGATTAAATCGGTCGTGCTATACAGGAGAAAATGGAAAGGAAAGAAAAATACCTTATGCTGATGGTGTCAGTAACAATATTTGCCAGAGTTAGTATGGTGCGAGTTCACAGTCATCTAGTTCAGGTGGTGATTTAAAAACATAGATTATTTGCAGAAAGTCAGGACAATAATTTTTCAAGTTGTAGAAATATCACAGTTATATGTTTTGTCTGGGTGGAAGGAAAAATAAATCAGGACAAACAAGAGATGGGAAAAACCAAGGACAGGTACAAAAGATACAGAAAAAAGTTAAATAAAATTGGAGATAGGGAGAATAGTTCAGAAATGAAACTACATTTCCACTAGCACTTTCACTCAAGTTTCCATTCTTCCTTCATTCTTTGCTTAATATCTCCTCCAAAAATTTCAGAAAGATGAGAGCAAATACCATACTTATTTTCTGACAGTATAACAATACTTTTCAGGAAGTGAAATGCTAAATCTCTACACACTGTCTAAAACACTAACATTATTTTTTTTTGCTTAAGTAAAACACATATCCCCTTATATTTCAAACATAATTTGATGCCACATTAGAAAACAAGTAATCTACAAAGGTAATAATAATAAGAAAATTCTTTAGAGTGTAAGTCTCATCTATTGTCTTTCAGATAATGTTATGATCTAGTTAGTGTCTGTTAATGTTTAGGAACAAATTTGGATTTAATGATCATGGCTATTTTTAGCTATAGGGCACCATATCATTTAACCATGAAGTAGACTGATGTTTTACACAGGAACATTTTCTTATGAAGTGTCCTTGAGTTAACCTGCTTTCCGGAGATTCCACTAAACACTTAATTGGAGTTTGTTTCCAATAGGTTTTGATTAAAATAATCTTTGCCCCTGTTGATATGTTCAATAGAAAATAAAATCTATGAGTCTGCAATTAAACTAACTATAAATAATTACAATAATGCAACTAGTTTGGAAAACAATTCAATTTCTTAAAATGAGATACTTAAAACTAAAACATGGACCTCATACACTTTCATGTATATGATTTGTAATATAGAGATGATTTGAAAAACAGATCCCTTACTTTACTCTTCAAGAACTAAAATAGTCATAAAACCTCAAATTTTTTTATCATCAATGTTAACTGTTAGAAATAATTGAGTGCACATAGTATTATTTAAAATGATACTCCAAAATCAACAATTGCTTTACACTATGTCATTTCTGACAATAAGTAATAGCTGATTCCTATGTTCTTAGGAAAATAGAAATTAGTAAGGGCAAGCAAGCTACAGTTAAAAATTCTGAATATAACAGATATCTATTTTAAAGTAAATGATCCCATTTAAAATAGGAACATGTTAATCTATTCTAAAATCTACAGAGCACCAGGCAAGTAACAGTCCTCCTTCTATCAATGGCTAACACTTATTGAGACCTGACTATATCAGGCACCATTATAAGAGCTCCTCACATATTAACTCGTTTAACTGCTTTTATGCTATTATTATTCATAAGAGAATAATAAGGAAACTGTGGGACCAAGAGGTTAAAGAGTTTAGTGAGATCATATAGCTACAAATAAAGGAGCCACATCTGTACCTGAAGAGTCTGGATCTGTGGTTTGGACTTTCATTCATTTGAATCTACTGCTTTTTCATCACATCTATTGACTACTGAATCTACAGCACACCTATTATAAACTCAAAGTCTGTGTCCCCCCCAAATTCATACATTGAATATTAATCCTCAATTTGATGGTATTTGTAGGTGGTGCCTTAGGGAAGTGATCAGGTCTTGAAAGCTGAGCTCTCATGAATGGGATTAGTGCCCTTACAAGAGACCGCAAAGAGCTTTGCAGACCCTTCCCAAATGTGAGGTTAATTCAAGAAGACGGCTTTCTATAACCCAGGAAGTGGTCTCTCACCAGAACCCAAACACACTGTCAACCGATCTTGTACCTCCAGTCTCCAGAACTGTGAGAAATAAGTTTCTGTTGTTTATAACATACCTGAACTATAGGGTACTCTTGCTACAGCGGTCTGTACGAGGACAACACTTTATGTAAATGTAAGGAGTTTCTAGCTGCGTGTGATTAGTAAGTTGAATAGAGTAAGATGAAGATCTAATGTACTCTAAAATGTTTAAACAAACTTCAGATTGAGAGGATCATCATAAACAGAAAGCCTTCATTGTATTGCCTCCTGAATAATTCTTACCTTGCATCATATATGTTTTTGGTGCATCTGAATAGATACTAATGACCCATTTTATTCACGTTTGTTTTGGCTGAGTGAGGGGAAAGACTACAGACTTCATTAGGAGAGAAATGCGGGAATGAACTTAGATATTCTCAGGAGCTGAGCAAGCACTTCTTAAATTACATAAAAAGTCGAAAACAATCAGAAAATAAAAAGTATCAGCCAAATAAAATTTTAAAAAGATTTCAAAATCTGTATAATTTCAATAAGCATGATTATTTTTCTGTAATTTTTCCAAAAAGAAACTAAAATTCTTTTGAATGTTATTAAGGAGAAAATACATCTTTGAAGTAGTTACTTGTGACTTTATCATGCTTATTTTAACTCCAAAAATCAAACTGAGCACGCTAAGTGGTTAGCTCCGTTGTTAAGAGCATCATCCTCATATGCCAAGGTTATGAGTGCAATTCCCAGTCAGTGCACATACAAGAGACAATGAATGAATGAATGAATAAGTGGAACAACAAAGTGATGTTTCTCTCGCTCTAGAGGCATTATGATTGAGGTGAGCTAGTACTGTCTATTTTTTTTCTTTTTGGCAACTTTATAACTGAAATTACCTGAGTACTTTATGATTGACAACCATGACAGTATATTTAGTCAACGTTTGTGTTATAAGTTCCAGGGTTTGATTTAAAACCCAGCATACTCACATGTTCTCCTGTAAAATTCTAAAATTTATTATTATCATTGCAAATAGCACTAAGTTGAGATTGCTGAAAAAGTTATTGCCATAGCTGGGACAATAAACCTTAAATGTCAAATTACATGACCAAAATTGTAAAATGCAACAGTATTGGTATAGGACACTGAATGCAGAAACACCTCATTTCTTAACATGATTTCTCCTAAAACAATGACTGTTACTAAATAACTGACTTAAAAATAAAGCCTAGAATAAAGAAACTACAAGAATTGAGTTGGTAATGTCAAATTCATTCTATTTCATTTCCTTCAGACAGAGAAAGGAGAAGTACTTCAAAAAGCACTTTCTTTGAAGACTTCCCAAACCAAAAGCATTCCAGGGATCTCACTATGGGAAGCGAGACTACAGGAGAGTTCTGCTGTGGTTTAGTTATCATGGCTGGTCAGGCCCATTCATCTCTTTCACATAACCCATTTGACTTCAAACCCTAGTATTTACATTTCTTTAAAATTTCAAGATTTCTTTTCAAATGCAGTTTAAATAAGTATTAATAAGAGATTATTATAAAAAAGTGGAAAACTTCAAAAGTGTATAGCAGACAAGGTCTAAAAATAACTCCTTTAGAACCTCCTTATATACAAAGGATATTTATATGTTTTAAATATCTTGTTCTTGATACTATGAAAGAAATCTATTGTCTTTTGTGATACACAAAGTATTCCAAGATAGCTTTCCTGTATTTCACTCCTTGCAGTTAGTGTAACAGTAGAAACCATACAGAAGAGAAAATACACATGTTTTGAAATTATCTCATCTCAGTGGGGTGCACCTGGATAGGTCTCAAATTAAACATCTTCCGTAATGGCCCATTATGGGAGTATCGGTGCCTGAAATATCCAAAGGGAGTCAGGGACCATTACTGCCAAGGGAGAGTTTCTCAGGTTGTAGTGTATGATGCAATATTTCTCCTGTAAGGTTAGCCTGACTGGGAGTTTATTTAAATATATATTTAGGGTTTTTTAATCAATAGCTACAACAATAAGACTTAGCAAAGCCACAACGACACATTTTAAAAAATCAGTGAATCAATACCTTTTTATACTAATGCTTTGATAATGAGCATTTATAAGTTACTACCAAATTATGAAAATGGTCATTTTCCAAAAGTTAACTTTAAAGATAGCTACTTGGACCCCAAAGTATATTATTCATGGAGATGAAAAAAAAAACCTGAAGCAAATTTAGTCTTTAGAGTACAATGTATATAATTGAGTAGGAAAAAAAATCATCATTACAGCTAGGTGCTAACACACTGACTGAATTTTTTTTTACAACCATTACTTGAATTTACTTTAACTATAATAATATAAAACAAGTATAAGATGGAATTATTGGCATTTCAGCTTTCAAATGAAAAAGCCTATTTCCCCATCAAAAATGTGTCCTCAACTTCTAAGGTTTTAATAGGTAGGCAAAATGGCAAACAGGGAATAAAAGGCAATGAGAACAAAACTACCCTTTGTTTCATTCATCCTGTTTCTGTTAGTCCTATCACCTGGAAACTGACCTGGAGCTGCATTTTTAAAAAATAAAATAAAAACCACCAATTAAGTCTGAGGATAAGTAAGCACACGGTTATGAGGAAAGAAAACACTAAAAATATATATATAAAGAACGAAAAGAAGGGAAAATTTCCAAGCAGAAGTCCTCGGAATGAAAAAGTAATCACTAAACTGGTTTGGCTAATATATTTAAATGCAGTAGAATAGGAGATGTATTCAGAGAAGAAAGATATAAGCCAAGTCCTCTTTAGATCCCTATAATTAAAGAATTCTATAACAGAACATGTGATATGTACTTATACTAATTTATTCATTCACAAATGTATAATAAATATTTTATGTAACCACATATGATAGCATATCTTTTATTATACAATTCATTCATATTTTATCCAATAAATACTACAACTCAAAATTTCTGTGATTTTAATAACCTAGTGCAATAGAATATCTAGGAATAAAGAATTCAATGCTATCATTAGTCAACAGACTACTCTCAATGAACCTTCTGTATATTCTGGTTTGTTTTATAATGGTAATAATGTCAAGCACTTGTTCAAAAAAAAACTGACTCCTAAAGATGTCTATGCAAACAATGTTATATTTTTTGCTACATTTTCAGAGTCAGACAGATAAACCAATCAAATATACTGACTAATTAAGACAATTGGTAAAGATCAAAGAAATTTTTGGTAAATGAGAAGAAAAATACTTTTTCAACTATTTAACAGCCTCACTGAGAATGTGAAAGCATGTGAAGAGCTACCCACAAAAAATGAGCACACAAACCTCACCTAGAGGTCTTTCCACTGCATTCTCTGGGTGTCCAATCATTTCAATGTTCAAAAACCAGAAACTTCAATGAAATCATCTCACGGATTTGAACAAGATAGTATTCTATAGAGTAGCTGTATTTTTTATTTCCCATTAGGTAATAGGATATGTTATATAATTATCTTCAAGTTAAATTTAAATGAATTTAGGCCAAAGGGCAACCCATTCTAGATAGAGATTATGTAACTGAAAAATATAAGGAAAGAAAAGTATAGAAAACGTTGTCTGGAATTATTCTGAAAAAGATTATTTAAGATAAATGTGTATAAAAACTTTTTCATAGAATTTTATTTTCCTAATAATCAAGAAATCTAAAATAGCTCAATGTCTCTTATTTATTTAAACATACCATTCTATCCCCACAAAAAGCCTTCCCTTTTCCTTTAGTAAAAATATCTTTGAGTTATGTAGTTAAAAAATTACACAGATGTTTCAGTACATAAATCATTTCTTTGTTCAATCATTTCTCAGCAGAATGGTGATTCACAGGGACAATTCAGGAGCACAGAGATTCTAAAGTAACCAAAACTGGCAATTTGTACACAAAGATATATTGTGTCATTGTTTAACATTTGGCTCTAGTTAGAAATAAAGTAAGGAAACACAGTTTGACTGTAATGGAAAACCCATCAGAAAAAGCCAAGCTGGCAGATTATTACACATATGCTATTTTTTAACTAACATTTCATTTTACTCTCATCTGAGGACATGCTTATTGATTTCATTAAAAGGGGAAGAGAGAGAAATAGGAAGAGAAACATTGATGTGAAAGAGAAGCATTGATTGGTTGCCTCCCATTCACGCCTGGATAGGGGACAATGAACCTGCAACCTAAGAATGTGCCTTGACCTGCAAATGAACCCATGACCTTTTGCATATGGGAGGACACTCCAACCAACTGAGCCACAACAGCTAGGGCTTAACTAACATTTTATTTAAATTTTCCCATAATTTATTTGACAATGATGGCACATAAAAACCAAAAGTGACAATTCACCACTATGGAAAATGTTGAAACATTTTAGGACAATTTTTTAAAACTTAAAACTGTATTTGTATTAGTTTTTGGAGAGTTAAAAAATGTTGTAAGTTACAATAATCAAAAATTTTCTTTTATCTGTTTTAGAATCATTACTTATCTATGTTTCCTCACTTTGCTTCATGAGCAAGTCTGCAATTATTGAGCAAGATATATTTGAAAGCAAATTAAAGATTATTTTCTCCTTGCATTTTTAGACAATGATTTATTTTTAAATGCTTTTAAAATATAAGGTGTTCCTAAAATATCTCAGGACAACTGCATTCAGAAAGAAAGTATAGTCTTGTTTTTATGAAGATTTAATATACCAATGAGTATAAAATGACACAATATAAACACAGACTTTATATCCTCTATTTTGTATTTTCTAAAAACTGTTAAAATAAAGGGAAGATAATTATTTTTCTTTGTGAAAGAGAAAGATTATTAGTCAATTAAAATAGTGGCCTTCTTTCTTGTTCCTCTGTAATATGCCTTAATTTTACCTTTAATGAAAATCTGTCTTCTAATATGTGGATTAAAATAAAACCCAGGAAAACATATTCTTTAATCCTCACCCAAGGATATGTTTATTAATTTTAGAAAGAGAGGAAAGAGAGAAGCACTGAATGATCACCTCTCCAATGTGCACTGACTGGGGGTCAAAGCCACAATCTAAGTACATGCCCTCACCAGGTATCAAACCTGCAACTTTTTCGTGTAAGGGATGACGCTCTGACCAATGGAGCCATACAGCAAGGGTACAGCATATTTTTATCTCAAACTTCCACATGGTCTGGAAAAGGGACCTTATTTAATATGCAAGTTCTTATTTAATATGCAAGTTGGAAAAAAAGTCCAACCATTGTTCATATAAAAAGAACAGTTTGCATGACATCAATGTAACTTGGCAGCCAAGGACAGTGGACCTGAATGTGCATGTTAACAACTTTACTATACTAGTCGGTGGGGGTGGTAGACACGTTGAGTGAGCATATGTACTGTGTGGTTGCAGCATTCAAAATAACTGAGTGAGTAGAGCAACGAATCTGCATCAAATTTTGCATTAAGCTTGAACATTCCTCCATGGAAACTATTCAGATGATTCAGAAGGCTGCAGTAATGGGCAACTGGTGACTGGCAGCTTCATCACGACAATGTGCCCACTCATTCATCATGTCTCATGAAGAGATTTTTGGTGAAATATCAAATCACCCAGATGACTCAGTCCCAGTACAGCCAGATTTGGCAACCTGCCACTTCTGGCTTTTCCCAAAACTAAACTCACCTTTGAAAGGCAAGAGATTTCAGGTCGTCAACGAGATTCAGGAAAATATAAAAGGGTAGCTGACGGTGATTGGGAAAACTGTGTAAGGTCCCAAGGTGCCTACTTTGAAGGGGACTGAGGCATCATTGTCCTCAATGTTTCTTGTATCTTGTATCTTCTTCAAAAAAGGTCTCTATTTTTCCTATTACATAGTTGGATACTTTCTGCACAGACCTCATCTAAATCCAAAACATTCCTAACAAGAGGTCTCTATGGATGAATTGTATTTAATGTTTTTCCATAGTTTGTCTTCAGTATTATTTTATCTTAAAACACAGCATCACTTTTGCCCCGAGGAAAAACATGAACTTTTGTGGTGGGTCTTTTTGGTCTTTTAAAATTTGATAATTCCAAGGTCCATCTTCCTCCAGTTGCCTAAAGATGCTGAGAAAACCAAGGCCTCCTACAACCAGCATCATTATTCAGTACATGCTGTTTACAGAACACCACACTAGTTTTCTTTCAATTCTTTTTGTTTTCTTGCTATTCTTTTTATATGCTCATTTTATATATAACACTTTGCAATTACAAGGTGATTTTGATTAGAAATAACAAATGCATGAAATCTTTTAACTTGATAAATCCCATTACTACCTTACTATATAACATATTAATTATCTCATTGACAATTATATAATTTCAGGCTCTAGTGTCTACAATAAATGACTATTCTTTACCATGACCAGTATATTATTAAAAGAATATAAAATTTATAAATTATGTAATTTGTAATTATATATGAAATACCAAATTGAACATGATACATGGTTCAGCAAGTAAGTCAATATCTTTCAGAGTAATTCACTGTGATTTACAATTAGGAATGCCGTGCACATCAAGGGCTAGAAAAAGAAGAAACATAGCTCAAAGTTAGTAGAAGGAAAAAAGAAGGATCAGAGCAGAGTAAATGAAATAAAGGCTAAAAAGACAATGGAAAAGATTAGTAAAACCAAGAAGTGGCTCTTTGAAAAGATAAACAAATTTGACAAACCTTTAGCTGGAACCAAGAAAAAAGAGAAAGGGCTCAAATGAATAAAATCAGAAATGAAAAAGGAGATATTACAGCTCATACCACAGACATACAAAGGATCATAAAAGTCTACTAAGAACAATTATAGACCAACAAATAGGATAAGCCAGAAGAAATGGATGAATTCCTGAAAACATACAGCCTCCTAATACTGCATAATGAAACAGGAAATCTGAAAATACAAATTACTACTAAAGACATTTACTCAGTAATTAAAAACCATCCTGTATACAAATTCCAGGACAAGATAGCTTCACCGGTAAAATCAACCAAACACTCAAAGAAGAATTAATATCAACACTTATCAAACTCCTTCAAAACAACTGAAGCACAGGAAATACATCCAAACTCATTTAATGGGATCAGCATAGCTTTGATATCAAAAACAGATGGGGATATCATAAGAAAGGAAAATTATAGGCCAATATTCCCAACTAGCATAGATACAAAACCCTTCAACAAAATATTAGCAAACCAAATCAAAAAACACACTAAAAGAATTCTGTATCATGATCAAGTGGTTATTCCAGGGATGCAAGGATCATTCGATATTCACAAATCAATCAACAGTATATACCACATTAACAAAATAAAGGATAAAATTATATAAGCATCTCAACAGATGTATTTAGAGCATTTGATAAAATTCAACACAATAAAAATTCTCTACAAAGTGGGTATAGAGGGAATATGCCTCAATATAATAAATATCATATATGACAGCCCTTCAGCTAACATAATACTCAATGGTGAAAAGCTGAAGGCTTTTCCTTTAAGAACAAGACAAGATGCTTACTCTCACCACTTCTATTCAGCATAATATTAGAAGTAATAGCCGGAGCAATTAGGCAAGAAGAAAGAAATAAAAAGATATTTTTATTGGAAAAAGGGAAGTAAAACTGTCAATATTTGCATATGACATGATGCTATCTATAAAATACTGTAGGAAACGCCACCTAAAAAGCTGTCAGAACTAATAAAGAAATTCAGTAAAGTTGTAGGATACAAAATCAATATACAGAATTTTGTTGTGTTTCTATATACCAATAACAAGCTTTCAGAAAGATAAAGAAAATAATCCCATTTATAATTGCATCAAAATAAAATACCTATTTTAACCAAGTAGATAAAATACCTGTATACTGAAAACTGTAAGAAGGGGATAAGAGAAATTCAAAAAGACAAATAAATGGCAAGGTATTCGATGTTCACAGATTGGAAAAAATGACATTGTTAAAATGCCAACATTACTCAAAGCAATCTATGGATTCAGTGCAATTTCTATCAAAACTCCAATGGCATTTCTCACAGAACTAGAAGAAATGATTGTAAAATTTGTATGGTACCATAAAATAGCCAAAGAAGTCTCAAGAAAGGAAAACAAAGCTGCAGTCATCATGCTCCCTGATTTCAGAATATATTATAATATAAAGCTACAATAATCAAAACAGTATGCTATGAACATAAAAACAGACACACAGATCACTGGAATAGAATAGCCCAGAAATAAACCCACACATATATTATTAATTAATCTATAACAAAGAAGCTAAAATTATACAATAGGGAAAGGACAGTCTCTTCGAGATATGGTGCTGGGAAAACTGGACAGCAACATGCAAAAGAATGAAACCGGACCACTACTTTACAACATACACAAAAATTAACTCAAATGAATTAAAGACCTGAACGTAAGACCTGAAGCCATAAAACTCCTAAGAGAAAACGTAGGCTTACTTAATAAGCACCTTGACATAGGTATTGGCAATATTTTTTTTTTTTGGATTTGACATCAAAAGAAAAGCAAAATCAGTTAGTAGGACTACATCAAACTAAAAAGCTTCTGCACAAAAAACAACAACAAAATGACACCACTAACAAAATTTTAAAAATCAACCTACTTAATGAGAAAATATTTGTAAATCGTACATCTGATAAGGGATTAATATCCAAAATATAAAAACAACTCATACAACTCAATAGCAGAAAAAGCTGTATAAAAAAAAGTCAATTAAAAAATAGGCCGAGGATCTGAATAGACGTTTTGCCAAAGAAGACATACAGATGGCCAAAAGGTACATAAAAGAATGTTAAACCTCCCTAATCAACAGGGAAATACAAATCCAAACAACAATGAAATATCACTGCACAATGGTTAGAATGGCTATTCCAAAAAAGACAAGAAATAACAAGTGTTGGCAAGAATGTGGAGAAAAGGGAACTTTTTGCACTGTTGGTGGGAATTTAAATTGGTGTAGCCACTATGTAACACACTATGAAGTTCCCATAAAAACTTGAAAACAGACTACCATATGATCTAGAAATTCCACTTTTGGTATTTAGCTGAACAAAAAGGAAACACACATTAAAAAGATGTATGCACTCCCACGGTCATTGCAGCATTATTTACAATAGCCCAGACATGGAAACAAACTAAGTGTCCATCGATGTGTGAATGGATGAACAAATATGATGCACATATGTGCATACACACGGACACTGGAATATTATTCAGCCAAAAAAAAGAATGAAATCATGTAATTTGCGAAATCATGGATCGAACTTGAGGGCATTATGCTAAATAAGTATCAGACAGAGAAACACAAATACTGTATGATGTCACTTATACGTGGAATATAAAACACATCAACCAAGATCATAAGTATAAAGAACAGATTAATAGATGCTAGAGGTAGAGGATGAAGTGGGAGAATTGAGTCAAGGGAGTCAAAAGATACAAACCCCAGCTCTAAGTAAGTCATGGGGGTGTAATACACAACATGGAGGCTACAGCTAATGTTACTGTACTGTATACCCAAAAGTTGCTAAGAGAGTAAATCTTAAAAGTTACCATCTCACACACACACACAAAACCCCCACAGGTATGTATGTATGTGTGTGTGTAACTATGTACGGTCATGAATGTTAACTAGACTTATTGTGGTGGTCATTATACAATATACACAAATATTGAATCATTTGTACACCTGAAACTAATATAATATTGTATGTCAATTATATCTCAATTTAGAAAATATCCTGCATCTTTGCAATTACAGCAACTACAAAAAAATAAGAATATAGCATTATCAGAAACAATATTAATATGGATCACGAATTTAGCATATTGTATAAATACCGTATGACATATCACCTTTGACATATATGTTATAGAGAATTTATATTTTTAGCCCTCAAATTTCCTAATCTCCTATTTCCTAAATATTTCATATCAACTTATAGTAAAACATATTTTTAGAAAGGTTTCCCAAGAACAGGTCCATTTACCAGTCATCCCAATCAATCGTCAGAGAAGATAACACTACAGTGTACAATTTTACACATTTGAGGTATGCCTTATGGTCAAATCTTATTTTCACCATGAAATGCCATAGGAAGTGAGAAGTTAGGTACTATAACCAAATACTTCTGGAGTATCTGCCTGCCACCTGTACATGTTTGTGTATGTGTGTTCCACACACATAAAGTTATGTAAGTCTAAATACCTTCTCATAACTCCTTTTTCATATAGGTAAACAATGAATACTGACAGTAAGTGTCAAATTCTTTTGTTATCCAGATCCAAGAAATAGATATAACAATGATCCACTTTTTATCAAACAGAAAGAGCAAAATAGCCCCATAGTGCATTCTTTAATTTTTTAGAGGTTCAGATACAAATACAGCAGAGTCCAAAAAGAAATGAGACTGGCAATTTGGAGGACATCGGTGATCCCCATGATTAAAACGATTATTGTAATGGAAAAGTTTCTTTGAATTCTAAGGGGCATTAATACATTTCAGATATCAGTAAGACAAAAACATCCATTAGCTACTCTCAGCCATGGCTCCACTATACTTTTTTCCCTTTTTTTTCCTTTTCCTTTCTCTTTTACTTTGTCGACTCAGTATTCCAGCCAAGTCAGCAAAGGTTTACTAGCATCATTACCAGAATCATACCAGTATCAGTGCATATGCTTTTATACAAATACATATCTTTGTGTGAGCCTGTGTATCTTAAAATAAAACAGAAGATCAAATCATCTGGAAAACATGTAGCATTAATCCTTTTAGCATAGAGTTCATCCTAAAAACTCATAAAAAATTATTGTGACATAGATCAACTTTTTATTGGCTTTGGGAGATTTTGTTCTAAATAAGTGATTATTCTTTTATGTTCTATTTTTCAAGTAAGTTTATAAATAAAAATGAAACATATGACTCAAGATATTTTATGGAGACATTAACTAAAATAGTTTAATATAAAATACAAAGTCCATATTTGGGCAATTATAGTATGTCAGAACTAAGGCAAACTCTTAAAATCATGTACTTCATGCCCTCTTTCAAGGAGAAATGAAATTCATTAAACATCAGATTTTTCCACAAACTATTTAGTATAAATATATTTTGGGGCCAAATAATTAAGACTTTTTAAAAATAATAAAATAAGGATCATTTTTAAAAAGATTTTATTTGTTTTTTTTTTAGAGAGAGGGAAAGGGAGGGAGAAAGAGAGGGAGAAAAACATCAATGTGTGGTTGCCTCTCATGCACCTCAAACTAGGGACCTGGCCTGCAACCCAGGCATGTGCCCTGTCTAGGAACAGAATCAGTGACCCTCTGGTTCACAGGCCAGCACTCAATCCACTGGGCCACACCAGCCAGGGCAAAAGAAGGATCATTTTTATGCCAGAATGTACTAACTACAACCCCAAAATACACTCCAAGACACATTTTCAGTTATATACAGCCAAGTGAGGAGGAGATATTATATACTTCGCCAAGCTCTGTATCCTTCCCCTACACGCAGTTCTTATACTGGAATACATTGGTCAAATGTCTAAGGGAAAGTGAAGAAGTTATAAAATACGAGTACAGTTGGGGAATAACTTTGTTTACAAGGAGGTAAAGGGTACCATTCAAATCCCAATTCCACATATTTTTGCACCAAGCACATGTGTCCAGAGAATTTACTGATTCATGGAACATTAATGTCATTATTTTTAAAAGTAGATTTTTGATTCCACTCCTTTTAAAATTTTTAATGTTCACCACTGATATTTTAAATACAATATCAATATTTTTACAAAGTAATTCCTACTACAGATTAAAAACAATGAAACAAAAATGACCATCACACCAAACCTTGGCTTATTGCCAGAAGAAAATTGTGGCCGTGAATTTTCTAACAGAATAATGTAGAATCACATTAACTTTTCTGATGCAGTTAACTTTCTTGATTTATATTACTTATACGGTTGTTCAAACTGTACTTGAAATTAGTTTAGATGTACTGAACTTCAAAATTAATAAAAAACCAAATACAGATATTTAAAAATATATATCAGATCTATTTCTGCATAATGATTTTCAAACCACAAAGAATAAGATCTGGTACAATATCTTTTTTTATTTACTTTTCCATATTTCTTCAGTGTTTTCAAATGAATTAAGTACAAGACCTTTATTTAATAATTAAATTAGGAAGTAGGAGGTAGAAAGAAGCATCCTAGTGATCATAATCACCCTAAAAAACTACTGATATGCAAAGATATTTGTTGAATAATTGATTATAGGGACAAAGGGTAGAAAGAACACTTAATTGAGGAAGGAATTAGCCAGATGATAGAACAGAATGGCTACTCTGCAACAGAAAATCTGACTTATCAATACAATGACAAATATGAGGAGTCTCATGACCCAAACTGAGCACAGTCCACAGAAGTGTCCCAGGACACAGAAAGACTGTAATGCTGCTAATCTACTCAAATATTTTTTAAAGCTCCTTTATCTTTTAACAGTAAAGTCTAAATTCTTAACTGTAGTGCTCGTGTAACATCGTGGACTTTCTGGAATTCAAGACTGCCATTATTTTTTTCATCAGCACGTGATCTATAGATTTGCTTCACAATGAATCTATACATTTTAACATTAAATGCACTTAATCTATAAATCTACTGAGGTAATATTTAGAAGTTTTACTTATCCCTGATTTAATGTTCTTGAATTGAAATTTTAATCCATGAAGTATTATCAAACTCCCAAGGAATCTCTACAATCATAGCAGTTACATAGGGTCTCGGCAGGTATTTTGACAAAACAAAGAAAATGTAAGATATATTTTATGAATATTAATCAAGACTTGCACTTGGTAGTCATAATTCATCAGTGTTTCAAAAAATCTGAGTGGCTTTGCTAACATTTCCCAAAACCACCTTTAAAATATACCTTTATAGAAAATATCCTGCCATTAGCACTGTTTCTCGTGTACTTCAAGAACGATGTGGTACCGTGGGGACTAAGTGAGCTGACAGAAAAGAAACTATAAGTCTTTATCATTTTCAGAAATGAGCTCTGAATTCACCCAGAATGAGGTATTTTCCTTCTCTCTTGGCTGAGGTTACACTGTAGTTTTGTAAATGATATCCCAGTTTATTTCATCCCCTTCA
Organism: Mormoops blainvillei; assembly: GCA_004026545.1. Lineage (NCBI taxonomy): Eukaryota > Metazoa > Chordata > Mammalia > Chiroptera > Mormoopidae > Mormoops > Mormoops blainvillei. The sequence continues at coordinate 282,126 of PVJD01000881.1, read as the reverse complement.
GGGTCTGATAAAATATGCTCAAAATTTTGTGATTCCAACAACTACCCTTATCTTTTGCCCAGAGAATTACGGGATCCTATGACATATGACATGCAATAAATACTACTGTAGAACACATCAATGAAAAGCAGCTTTAAAAAATCCCCTAGCTTGTGAAAACTATTGAGAAGGTTCAATTAGAGCACAGTGGGAAGATATTTATTTCACGTTTCCCTCCACATTCTAAAGCAGTTTTTCAGATGAGTCTAAAATGGTTTAATTGATTGTTACAGTCTGCATACACATTCTTTGGTGAGAGATTAATCATTTTAAATTAAAAATGTAATTTTATGCAATTGGGCAATAGTGATTTAATGAGAGTTGGACAGTAATTTATATTAATTTAACCAGCAACAAAATCTTGTAGGGGAAAAATAATTTATCTTCGCAGAAGATACACTGCATTTGGATAAATAAGTGAAATAAAATAGCACTCAAGTGAAATATATTTATGCTCAGATACTAAAGAGCTGGTAATTACTTAGTGCTAAAGCTATGAGATGCACAGGTTTTTTTTCCAGTTTAAGAAATCTATCATGTTGCTGGTGAAGTTAACATATTCATTGCTGTTTAGATTAAAAACTTATAGAAGGAACACAAGAAGGGCATTCTTCATTTTTTGTTTATTTTGCTATTTGAATTGTTCTCACTGGTCCTAAATGAATATTATAGCTTGTTATCACTGTCAAAAAAATCAACACTTCAGGGCAATGATGACACTGCTTTGGTTTTATAAATTTACTAATAATATATTATAAATTCCCTGCATTCAACAAATAATGCAAATAAATAGAAGAATAATCGCAGTATCCTCAAAGTCCTATATATCAAAGTGAGATTTATTTGTTTCTTAGATGGCCTTAACTTTTAGAACCTCACATGGTAGAGAAGCAGAACAAAGCCTCCCACAGAAAAGACTCAAATTGATTTTTTCACTGTCATTCACAAAAGGTGATAGGATCTTCTTTACATTCTTTTCTGTTCCCTATTTGGAAGTTACTCACATAAGACAGTCACACCTACATGCAAAGACTGCATCTGAATATTTCAAAGGGATCCTACAAGTTGTCTTAAATTCTTAGTGTACAACAAAACTTCTTTCTGTAAACTGTTCTGTCTGCTGGCTGCACTGCAAATGTAGTATTGTAGAGGCTCCCTAAATATCTACATTGAGAATCCATTTGCTAATATCTCCCCATCACAGAATAAACCCTACTTCTATAATATTCATGCTCTTTTTTTTCCCCTGGAAGTTTTTCCTAACAATTTCTCAAAATACCTATTCATAATTCTTTCATGATTCTATCACAATTCTATTACACTCCTTGGTTCACATATCTATATCTCCTCCTGAACAATAAGACCAGAAAGGACAAGATCATGTTTTATACAGTTTTCATGTTCCCATCAAGTAGTATAAAGCTTGGCATCTAATAGAAGACCATTAAAGTTCTGCTTCACTAAACTGCAATGAAACAAGTCAATGATTAATATTCCAGATAAAGAGAAATTAGAGTTGGTTAGATCAAATAGAAAATGCCTAAAAATTATTTTATCCTAAATAAAACTATATATTAAATTCTTGGCATGTCATATGCCCTGTTATAAACACTATATATATTTTTGGATTTGTCTGTGTTTGTTTTTTCCTCATTTAATTCTTATACAGTATGAAATACTGCCCATTTTACAAGTGGAAAAGCTGAGACAACTTTAAGAAACTTGTTCAATCCATGAACATGATATATGCTTCCATTTATTTGTATCTCCCTCAGTTCTTTCTCCAGTGTTCTATAGATTTCTGCGTATAGGTCTTTTACCTCCTTGATTCAATTTATTCCTAGCTACTTTATTTTCCTTGTTACTATAGTAAATGGGATTTTTTCATAGTTTCTTTTTCTGATATTTCATTGTTGGTGTACAAAAATGCCATCGATTTCTGAGTATTGACTTTGTATCCTGCTGTTTTGCCAAATTCACTTATTGGGTTGAGTAGTTTTTTTGGTGGAGACTTTAGGGTATTCTATGTATACTATCATGTTACTTACAAATAATGACAGTTTTACTTCCTCCTTTCCAACTGGATGCCTTTTGTTTCTTTTTCTTGCCTGATCACTGTGTCTAGAACTTTCAGTACTCTGCTGAACAAGAGTGGTGAAAGTGGACATTCTTGTCTTGTTCCTGATCTTAAGAGGAAAGCTTCTAGTTTTTGCCTGTCGAGTATGATGTTGACTGTAGGTTTTTCACAAATGGCTTTTATTAAGTTGAGGTGTGCTCCCTCTGTTCCCAGTTTGCTGAGTGTTTTTTTAATCATAAATGGGTGCTGGATGATACTAACTCTTTTTTCAGCATCTATTGATATGATCATGTGATTTTTGTCTTTCATTTTGTTTATGTGACATATTACATTTATTGATTTGCAAATATTGTACCATCCTTACATCTCTGGGATGAATCCCACTTAATCATTGTGTATGATCTTTTCAATGTATTTCTGAATCCAAATTGCCAGTATTTTGTTGAGGACTTTAGCATCTATGTCCATCAGAAATATTGGTCTGTAGTTTTCTTTTTTGTTGTTTTGGAATTAGGATGATACTGGCCTCGTAAAAAGAGTTTGTGCTCTTTTTATTTTTACTTATTTTTTATCTTTTTATTTATTTTTTATTTGTATAAAGCAAGTTAAAGCAAGGATGTGGAGAAAAGAGAACCCTAGTGCACTGTTGGTGGGAATGCAGACTGGTGTAGCCTCTGTGGAAAATTGTATGGAATTTCCTTAAAAACTAAAAATGGAACTGCCCTTTGACCCAGTGATTCCACTGTTGGGAATATATCCTAAGAATCTCTAATCACCAAATCAAAAGAACTTATGCACCCCTATGCCCATAGCGGTGCTATTTACAATAGCCAAGTGCTAGAAACAGCCTAAGTGTCAATCAGTAAATAAGTGGATCAAAAAACTGTGGTACATTTACACAAAGAGATATTAAGCAGCAGGAAGGAAGAAAGTAGTTCTACCTTTTGCGACAGCATGGATGGAGCTGGAGAATATTATGCTAAGTGAAATAAGCCAGTTGGTGAAAGACAAATACCATATGATCTCACCTATAAGAGGAATCTAATGAACAAAATAGAACCACAGGCATGGAAACATGGAAAAGACTGAAAGTGACCAGAGGGGAAGGGGATGGGTGATAATGGTGGGAAGAAGGGGGAGGGAGTAGACAAAGAACATGTATGGACATGAACAACAGTGTGGGAATTGACTGTGGCAGTGGAGGTGGGGAATGGGTGAAGGGGGGCAAAGGGGTAAATACTGGGACAAAAGTAATGGAATAACAATAAAAAATGATTTAAAAAATAACAGAAACTTGTCCAAATATATGTCACCAAATGAGTAAGAGCTGAAGCCAGGAGCCAATCTATGCAGTTTCAACCCAGAGCCTGCTCACTCATTTGTCTCCTGCCTCCAACGATCAGAGAAAGAGAAGATGCTTTCATTCATTCATCACACCCCTACCCTGTGTTGGCTTTGCATCAGGCACTAGACAAAGTAACTAGGGTACAAAGTGAATAAGACTAAGGTTCCTTTTTATCCTTGGTCTTTAGCTTTCACAAGAATATATGAAAGTCTCTCATGCTTTTAAAAAAGAAGACACACACACGGAGTCAAACACATACAAATAGGTGTCTTTTTCCTTTTTCTACTAAAATTTTCACCTTAGCAACCAATACATGTTGGCTCCATTGCCTCACGGCCACTTCAGTTTCTAAATATTTCTAGTATAGGTTGTGTCTCTTCTTCTCACTGAAAATTATCTCAAAAAATTCCCTAATGTTCTTATTATAATTATTAAATCGAATGGCTTCTTCATAATTTTCAATCTAAATTTATTTGTAGCATTGCTGACCCTGATACCCAATGGAATTCCTGGGCTCCTAAAATTCAATCACATACAAAGGATAAAAGGAAATAGAATCAAATAATAAAGAAACCTTAGGTATAATTAATACCAACACTTTACTTTGCAAAGGGAAAACCTATGGCCTAAAGAAGGTAAGTTCTGCCCTGGCTGGTGTAGCTCAGTGGATCGAGCATTGGCCTGCAAACCAAAGGGTTGCCAGTTTGATTCCCCAGTCAGAGCACATGCTTGGGCTGAGGGCCAGGTCCCCAGTAGGTTGCATAGGAGGCAACCACACGTTGATGTTTCTCTCCGTCTCTTTCTCCCTCCCTTCCCCTCTGTCTAAAAATAAAATAAAAGTTTTAAAAAAAGTTCTCTCAAGGTCATTTCTTGAATTAGACAAAGAGCTGTGGTTAATATTTAGGACTATCTCTCCATTGTTTATCAATACTTTTGTCAACATAGTTCTTTCTTTCTACTTCTACCAAATCTCCATTTCAGGCTTTTATCTGTGGTGGAGAGCCTTAAGATAGACACCACTGGTTCTTGCCTGAAGGTTTCCACACTGTAGTGTAATCTATTGCCCTTCAGGGTGGACTGGACTTAAGACTCACTTCTAACAAAGAGAATATGGTAGAAGTGATGGAAAGTCATTTTTGAGATTAGGTAACAAAAATGTTGTGGCTTCTGTCTTAGCACTCTTTACTGTGTATGGCTCACTCTGGAGGAATCCAGGTGTCATGTCAGGATGCACAGAGACCACAGAGTAAACTTGGAAATGGATTCTTCTCCAGCTGAGCCTTCAGATGAGACGGCAACTCTCACCAACAGGCTTGACTGCAACCTCAGGAGAGACACGGGGCCAGAGGCACTCACCTAAGTAACACTCAGGTTCACAGCCCACATAAAACTATAAGATAATGCTTATTTTTAAGATGCTAGAATAATATTTCTCATGCAGCAATGGGAACTAATTCAACATCTTATCCCAAAACTACTATAATAAAGTATCTTTCCATCCCAAAACATTTTGTATTGTTCTACCCCTTCATCCTTCCAACACCATCACAGGGACCATGATTTTCTATTAATCAATGTCTCATTAATATAACAGTAGAACAATGATGTTAAAAATACTTAAATTAGTACTCAAAGCCAAATACAGAAAACTACTGTGTGATGACTGGTTTACTGTTTCTCAAATATACTGAGCAGTTTTATTCTGCTCTTTTGATCATAACATTTGAGACCTTTGAATGAATATCTTACAAAAACCTTCAGAATTAGTAAAAACTCTGTTCAATAATAACTACATTGACCACTTCTCCAATTCCAGTAAATCACTGTTATCTGAATGCTTTTGTCAATCAGATAAAAATTGTCCTGTTTTATCAGTTCTACTGTTACTTACAGTTATTACTTACATAGTTAATACAGTGCACCTACTCTTGGAATACAAAAAGAACTCTCTAGCAGGTATGGGTTCCCAGATAATTATCATAATAAATTTCTAAAGTTCAACATATTCTCTTTTTTAAAATAAACCTGCTTTAGAAAGTATTTGGAATCAAGGTTTTTTTCCTCAGCCCCTTTAATAATCAGTTTTTCTGATTAGATTTAAAAAAATAAAGACTTTCAGCTTTCTAGAATCTTACTATGATGTACTATCTAAAAATGTGACAAAGTCATTAAAAGGGAAAAGTTAAATTTAAATTAGCCTTATCTATTCAGTGAATATTATGAATAGTGAAAAAAATAAAGCATCCAGGTCTTAGAAAGCATATCAGTTGCGTTACATTATTGTTCTTTAAAAAAATGCAATTAATTCTCATTAGGGTAAAATGATGATAAAAATATTGTTTTCCTTCCTAGGCATTCATAGTTAGGGGACTTGAAGTTATATTTGAATTCTCAAACAAATCATCCACATCTATGCCCTCAGTGAATTTCCATATTACATATTGTCTTGGCATTTGTATTTCGTACAGTCTTCTCATGATGTAAACTGTAACTAGCCTTGAAAGGAGAAAACATTTAGAAGGTAGAAGATTCGTAAGGCCAAATGTACTTATTTATTTTTCTATCAGAATCAACCTTAAAAGAGTGAACAAAAATATTTTACAAGAGATAAATGCTATTAGGAAGAGATAAAAGCACATTTTGATATAAAATAAGAGTTGAAATATTTAAGAGTATTGGCTTCAAATGAAGAGACAAATGTGAATCACACACACACACACACACAGCTCCAACTCCAATCAATGCTCCTAGAGAGAAATTTATGGGGCTGTGAGAGCTTATAAACAGAGATCTTCACTTAGTCAGAAAGCCTTCCTTGTACTGAATACCCACTATGTGCTCGGCTCTGTTCAAAATGCTGGGTGAAGTTCTAATTTATTTAAACCTCAAAATAATTATTTAAGTTATACACTATTATAATAATCTCTTTTACAGATTCAGAAACTAAGGCACAAAACAAATAATTTTCCAAGAAGACATCACTGTCCATTCACAAAGTCACATGACAGGAAAAAGAAAGAGATTCAACCCAGGCAGGATGACTCCAGAGCCGGAACTTAAAGCACAAGGCACTATTGCCTTTCTAAGATCTGAGGACTGAGCAGGAGTCAGGGAGGTGTCACGGTGGCTGGACCTCCCAGTAAGAACAGAGAAAATTCCAATATTGTAATGCTCCCTGGAGTTAAGACAACTATATGACCAAGCCCAGCAAAGTAGAGTATACAGAACAAAACTCTTGAGTCTGGCTCAAGGAACACATAGTAGGAAAAGTTTAATTATAACTTTTACGTATAATTTAGTAGCCTAGTTTCCCTTTAATCTGTCATTTTACCTGTTACTGCAGAAATGTGGAGCTCTGTCAGTACAAAGGGACAATTATGTTGATAGTCAATGACTGAAGTAGAGAAGTTAGGTGCCCTTTTTCCCTGGTTGAGTTTGCAGTGTAGACTCTGCTAAAAAAAATTCACTGTTATGCCAACCACTGTAACAGAGACTTTATTATTAAGTTCATTAAACAAGAAACAATGAGTTCACACAAGTGTCGGTAATTACCCGGTCCTATTTCCAGCCTGTGTTGCAAGAGTATCACATCTCTCTACTGTTTGCAAGCAGACGCAGAAGACTATTATTCTGGACAAAGGGCAATAATTTTTAACTAAGTTGAGGTGAAGGCTTTGATAAAGTAAAATCCTAGCGAGACTTTAATTGTCTTGGATATTACAGAATATTTAGGACATTCTGATAAAGACTTAGAGAAAAATGGTTCCCTTCAGGGCGATATGACAAAAGCAGACCTGTTGAAAAAAAAAAAGAGATCCCTCTCTAGCCACCCAGCACTGGTATGCCAGCTGGACCTCATAATGATTCCCCAAAGCCAAGAAGTCAGAAAACAACTGCTGAAGCTCAGGTGGATGGTATTTGCATGCCTCGCAGTAAAAGAGAGACATAGTTTCATAAAAAAGTTACCTGACTATTGCTTTTTAAGTGATGGGGGATGCTACGTGGGTAGGGGTGTGGGTGAAATCATGCCAATGGCGTTTTCACTTTGTTTTATTCCCTTTAATGTTTAATTCTTCTGCAGCACCTGTTGCAAAGTATGCTGTAATGCTTTAGAGAGCTGTTAGCCTGAAGTATTTTTATAACTATAAATACTACAGGGGAAAGCCTGTTAGAGCCTGACTATTTATTACTTCCCCAGCACACAAGTAAAAGAAAGTGATATGTGTATGAATGTGTCAGATCATAAGTTCATATATGTTAAATGATTTAATCCTAAAGTATTGTACATTGTACATAGCATGGAATTGTTATGGAACTGTTATATATGGAATTTCACAATGCATTATTTTGTGAGGATGACAACAGATGTTTATAAAAGATAAATAATTTGATATAATTAGGACTTTTGCACAATATTCAATGCCACTTGAAAGTTTCCTCAGGTCATAAACCAATCATGAAAATGTGGAAATACTTTGAAGCTCATACAGAATTTTAATAAACTTGTAAAAATATTTAAAGATGACAAAATACCAATATTAATGAAAAGTATTATTAATGAGGAGAAAAATCAATGCGGTTATCATTCAATTAGTTTGCCAAAAAGAAACTAGGTTCCATGAAAACCTCTAAGTCAACTTGCTCTACTAAGGACTTACTTAGAAATGTTTCCATCACACCTTCCATTTAACAGAAGTATAAAATTTCTAACGGTTACTATTCCTTAGCAATAGGGGTTTAAGTTTATTTTTCCTTGCTTTGACTTTTTAAATGCTAAACATCTGAAATAGGAAATCAAATGTGTCCAAAATAAATCTATCCAAAGGATACTATAGCAAGTTCTCAGAACTCTAGTAAAGACAAATGCACTCCTATCCAAATAGTACCACCAAGGCTTTTAAAGTAGTCAAAAGAATTATAAACTAAGTGTTCCCTAGCACTTATTACTACAAAAACCTGGAAAAGAAACAAAGGCAATAGCTTTAGCAACAATACTTTAGCTCTTAATATTAGCAAACAGTCTCAATCAAATAAAATTTCACACAAGATCATATAATTTTATTTAAGTACCTAGAGAATATTTTTCATTTTATAAAAACTCCTCATAGAGTAATAATTTGATATATTTAAATATATGTCACCTTGAAATAAACATTCAATGGATGTTGATTTTAGACATTTCAAAAATTAAAAGTATAGGTAATTCGATTCAAAGGAGCTAGGGTATTGCGGTTTTTAAAGCATGTTATTAGGACCCTAAACTTTGAGTAATCTCTGTCTCCTGAGAATGTCTACCCCTTCATCTGTAACCCAAAACTCTTGGTTAAGAACTGCATGAAATTTCAGCTTTGAATAAAATTACCAATTGCAATATAAAAGAGAAATAAAGAAATATTTCTAGAAATATGGGAGAGAGTTTGGTTTTTTAAATGTAGTTTATAGTTTTAATTAGGAGACTGACCCACTCACATAAATTTTCAGTATGATTTTCCCCAAAACTTGAATATACTCTGAGAACATACGTCTGAGTGAAACAAGAGCATGTAGATTAACACTGAATATTCTAGAATGTTTCACACCTTCTTTCATTTTGAGGAATATTTGTTTAACTGCATATACGGTTAAAATACATGCTTAGGCGTTTATAATGTTTTAGTTTGATTTTTAACTACTTTTTTTAATTAGACAAAGGCAGTGTCTATGAGCAGATGAACAGCAAAATATAAAGGATGTACCTGTGAACTGACTCAGTAACAGTAATAATTCTATCAAAGAAGTCAGATCATCCTTTTAGTTTTTACAGACATTTAGTAAATATATTGAACAGATCGTTAGCACTTGGAGGACAAAATATTATCCATTGTGTGTGCTTTGCATAGCATCCTAATAGGGTTTTTACTGTCTTGTTTTTACAGCTCCACCCTTCTCCTACAAAAGAGTCATTTTGACCAGCCAAATTTTTCCAAAGCTTCAAATATGAACATTGTCTCAAACTAGGTTAATGAGTAAGTAATGCTGGGTAAATCACATCAAAGGTAGCTACCTCTCTCTTCTCCAGTTCATCCCTTCCACACACATGGAGAAACACACACTCTCTTCTCTGAACTCCTAGGTCCTTCACCATGTTCCTTTCAGTCTGTTACCTAAAATATCATGGTCTACTTGCCTCAACCAGAGTCTAGTCTACCCTTCCTTTGACAGAGGTCAAAGGTGTGACAAACCACATTTAAGTGACAAGGGCATATGTTTTTGCAATGATTACAGTATTTTCCCCTGGTAAATGTATCGATTCAGTGATTAAAAGAGATAAAAATAAACAGACATGTAGCCATAGTCATAACTACAGAAGAGAATATATGTGGGTATTAATATGTATTTTCAGTGTTTTAAAAATCAAAATGTGAGAGACAGAGAGAATGAGAATTAATCAAAAATTTTAAATGAAAAAGGGAAATTGAAGAAAAATGAGATCTGCAAAATTTACAAATGGGATAATGAGGTATCAAATAATTAGAAGGTGATTTAGTTATATTCACAGAAACTATGCCATGGAAACTAAAGATCACTTCTGCTCCAGAGTATTTCAACTTTGAATACATGCGCCCTTCATTGACACACTTTAAAAAGATCGTTCTTCATTTGTATCACATACATGTGCCCACATATGCAGTCCAATCAAAATTCTCATTGATGTGTTCGTTCGTTCATTCATTCATTCATTCATTCAAAAGCAAAGATCTGAGCAGTGGTAACCAAAACAACTCTAAATAATTCAGGCCCAAATGTGACTAATCTTTAATCTCTTCGGTGTAGGGATTGTGTTATTTAACTTTGGCTCTCTGTCTTTTGCCAAGCAACAAGTACTGTACAACCATTATGCTCGTTGAACAATGGCTGTTTATCCTAGGTAATACCAGAGAGCCTGGCTTGGCTGAGTGGGCCAATGTGCTCAGCCAAGTCTAAAACAACTCTCAACTTTCTGTCTACTTTTTCCCTTTTTAAATTTCTTTACAATACTCAGTTCTATTATTTCCTTCTGGTAAGTGACATTTAAGGGATAGTTTGTCAATGGTCAGTAACACTATCAAGTCATCACATCCATTCTAATTATCTTTTAGTACATAACATGTTTTTCTACTGATTCAGTGAACAGGACCAAACCAAGACCAAAGTCACCCAGACTCCTCCACTTTGTAACTACTGTTTCCTCATTAATATTTCCTTTTCCCTTCAGAGGCCCTCCTTTTCTAAAACTCACAATCTTTATTATCTGTTTTACATAGGAAATAACATGATAATACCTAAAGCGTAAAGTTCTGCTAGGGTTCAAGTTGTTATCCTTCCTAGGAGCATCAGCGTTTAGTGAAAGCCAAGAATTCATCTTACTAGAGAATTTCACTCATCAGAAAAATTAGGAGATTAGTGGATCAAGAGGCTTTCTGACACTCTTGAAATGACAAAAAATAAATGCATAGAAGACAATTTACTGTATCTAGTTTTAAGTTCTAGCCCATATTGGAAATGCTTGAAAAAATTATTTCTTTCTTTCTCCATCTATGTATTAAACAGAGATAACCAGGGTTATTAAAATGAAAGGTCAAGTATAAATTTTATAACAAGATGCTGTTTAATGAATATACAGTTAAAATGAATGCTTAGGCATTTATAATGTTTTTGTTTAATTTTTTAATTACTCTTTTTGGTTAGAAAAAGATCATGTCTATGAGCAGATGAATAACAATATATAAAGGATGTACCAATGAGCTGACTCATATCAGCTTAGGGGCATGGAAGTGAAACTGTTATAATCTTGAGGAAAACCATTGAGCCAGCCTGAGTCTCATTTGTTAACAGTGTTTATATAGACACATTCAAAATGCTGTCTACTAAGATCTGTGTTGGTGACTTAGAAAAATGAAACAATTCAGTTCCTAATGATTTTTAAATCATTACTTGTTTGTTAAGTGCCTAAAATTTTAGTGTCAATGAATGAAAATCAACTTAAAATTTAGGGTTAAATTTGTGTCCTTAATATTTAATATGACAACAGGTGCTAAAAAAGCATTTGACAAAATCCAGCACCTATTTATGATAAAAAACATTCAGCAAAGTGGGAACAGAGGGAGCATACTTCAATATAACAAAGGCCATACACAAGAAATTTACTGCCAACATCATACTGAATGGGCAAAAAATAAAAATGTTTCCCTTAAACCGGGAACAAACAAGTGTGCCCATTTTCATCACTCTATTCAACATAGTACTAGAAGTTCTAGCCACAGTGATCAGACAAGAAAAGGAAATAAAAGGCATCCAAATTGGAAAGGGGGAAGTAAAACTGTCATTATTTGCAGATGGCATGGTAGTGTAGAGAGAAAACCTTATAGTCTCCACCAAAAACTACTTGACCTAATAAGTGAATCTGGCAAAGTTGTGGCATACAAAGTCAATAATTAGAAATCAATAGCATTCTTGTACACCAATCATGAAGAATCAGAAAAAGAAATTAAGAAAAACAAATCCTGTTTACTATAGCAACAAGATAAAGTACCTAGGAATAAATTTAACCAAGGTTATAAAAGGCTTGTACTCAGAAACCTATAAAACACTGAAGAAAGAAACTAAGATACAAAATAAATGGAAGCATATACCATATTCATGGATTAGAAGAACTAATGTCATTAAAATGTGCATACTACCAAAAGCAATCTATAGATTCAATACAATTCCTATTAAAACACCAATGGCATATTTCACATATCTAGAACAAATATTCCAAATAGTTATATGAAACCAAAAAAGACCCCAAATACCCTCAGCTATCCTGAGAAAGAAGACCAAAATTGGAGGGTTGGAAATATCTGACATTAAACTACACTACAAGACCACTGTAATCAAGACAGTCTGGTAATGGCAAAAGAGCAGACACACAGATCAATGGAACAGAATAGAGAGTCGAGAAATAAATCCATGTCTTTATAGTCAATCACTATTTGACAAAGGGGGCAGGTGCATACAACGCAATAAAAACAATCTCTTCAATAAATGGTGTTGGGAGAACTGGGCTGATACTTGCAAAAAAAAAAAAAATTAAACTAGACCACCAACTTACAGCACATACTATAATAAACTCAAAATACATAGTAGGCTTAAATATAAGTCATGATACCATAAAAGTCTTAGCAAAAAACATAGGCAGTAAAATTTCAGACACTCCACGTAGCAATATTTTTGCCAATATATCTCATAGGGCAAGGGAAATAAAGGAAAACTAAACAGAACTACATGAAATTAAAATTTTTCTGCAGGGCTAAAGAAACCATCATCAAACTGAACAGGGAACCGACTATATGGGAGAACATATTTTCCAGTGATACATCGGACAAGGGTTTAATCTCCAAAATATGTAAAGAACTCACAGAACTCAACACCAGAAGCCAAACCATCCAATCAAAAAATGGGCAGAGAACCTGAAGAGACACTTCTCCAAGGAGGACATACAGTGGGCCCATAGGCACATGAAAGGATTCTCAGCATCACTAGCCATCAGGGAGATGCAAATTAAAACCATAATGAGATGATACCACTTCATACCAGTCGGAATGGTCATCATAAACAAATCAACAAACTAACAAGTGCTGGTGAGGCTGTGTAGAGAAGGGAACCCTAGCACAGTGTTGGCAGGAATGCAGACTGGTGCAGCCACTGTGGAAAACAGTATGGAATATCCTCCAAAAATGAAGAATGGAACAGCCTTATAACCTAGCAATTGCACTGCTGGGAATATACCCAAAGAATCCTGAAACACCAATTCGAAAGAACTTATACATCCCTATGTTCATAGCAGCACTATTTACAATAGCCAAGTGTTGGAAACAGCGCAAGTGTCCATCAGTAGATGAATGGATTAAAAAACTGTGGTATGTTTACACAGTGGAATACTATGCAGTGGAAAGAAAGACAAAGCCCTACGTTTCGTGAACTGGAGACTATTATGCTAAGTGAAATAAGCCAGTAGGTGAAAAGCAAATACCATATGACCTCACTTACAACTGAAATCTAATGAACAAAATAAAATAATGAAAAAAATAGAACCAGAGACATGGAAACATGCAAGAGACTGAGAGCTGCAGGAGGGGAGAAGGGAGGGGTCAAATAATGGAAGGCAGGGGAACGAACTAGTCAAAAATCATGTATGAATGACTCATGGACATGGGCAACGGAGACAGGATTTACTGTGCATGGGGCTGGGTGGAGAGGGGCAAAAGGGAAAAAAGAAATTGGTATAACTATTATAGAATAAACAATATTTTTAAAAAAAGAAAGAAATCCAGGCTGAGAGCCTGGTAGATATATTGGTCACCACAAGGGCATCCAGATAGGCCACTAGCTGACATGGACGGGGCAACACCTGGTATTTCCACACTCAGGCATAGTTTAGAATGACTATCGAGAACTTGGTTGATGTGTCAGAGAATCAGAAAGCCATTTGGAAAGATAAACATCAGAAAGCACATTGCTACAGTCTGAGTGTGTCCCTCTCCTTTCAAGTCAAATGTTTAAGCCTAATCTCCAAACTAACTGTATTAGGAGGTGGGGCCTTTTGGAGGTTACTAGGTCATAAGGGTGGAGCCCTTATGAATGAAATTAGTGCCCTTATAAAAAATACCCCAGGGAACTCCCTTGCCCTTTAGCCATGTGAGAACACAACAAAAAGATAGATGACAATGAATGAAGCAGTGGGTTCTCACCAGACTTTGAATATGATAGTACCTTGATCTTGGACTTCCTGACTTACAGAATTGTGAAAAACAATTATTTGGTATGTAAAAGCCACCCCCCAAAAAATATTTAATGTGAAAAATTTGTAAAGGTTAATTCATACCCAATAGAACATGAGCTAAATAAATTAAAATTTATTTCTGTGATGTAAAGTTCATCCATTTAGTTTACTAAATGCACTTATTATTAACCTACATATAAGATTCTGTATCTTATTGCTCTCCAAAGCATTTTTAAATAAATGACATATTACTTTATTTCTCATGACTTGCTTATTACTATCCCACTAACTAGAATATATATTCTAAGAGAACACAGATTTTACTTTTTCTATTGCTATATAAAAACTGCGGATTTTAAAAAGTATCTAATCAGATATCATTAAACATTCATTAGCTAAGTAATAACAATATAAAAACAGTTTAAAATACAGTCCCTACACAAACATATTTTTGATACCCATTTAGAAAACTTGAGTAGAAAGTATACATGTTTTTCCCACTCTATATTTAATAGAATATGAAGAAAATAAGCTACTCTTTTAATCTTGGTGTTGTGCTCAATATGCAACAGAGCTCCTAAAAAACTTATCATCAGTTGTCACAAACATGAAAATGATTTTGAACAAATAACTTATTGATGATATTTAAGTGTACTATTAAATCTTTAAAAGAAAATGTGATAAACAGAAATTAGAAAAATAAATGGAGTTGAATTTCTGAGAGATCCTAGTCTCATGCAAATTACTTTATAATTTTAATATTTCAAACTAAATATCTAGTAGAAGACATATAGAAATAACAGGATTTCAAAACGGAAATAAATGCTTCATATTTTAAAATATATTTCCTATATAATTAAAATTAATTTTAGTCAGTAATATTAGGTGATCTAATGAATCTGTGTTGAATAACTTGATGAGGTAAATACAGCCTCTTGAGAAGAAAGCATTATATATATATATATGTATGTATGTGTATATATACACATATATATGTGTGTGTGCATATGTATATATAAAATTACACATATACATACAATTTAAAAATTAGAGTAAATTGATATCTAAGATCAAATTCCACGAATTTATTGATTCCTGTTTTTATTATTTTCCCAAATTCTTCTGAGACAAATTATTATTTGGAAGCTACATGAGAATATTATTAGATCATGCTCATATCTTAAAAAGATTTACACATTTAGTACATAAACAACCATCGCTGAGGGTGATATTTCTCGCTACAAATTATTAATCTTTTTGATGAAACAATTACTAATAAAGATTTTATTTATTACTTTACAATCGCCTTTTATATCAAACTAATTCATTTATTTCAGATTAGAAAGAAGGAAAACTTGAATTATTATCGGTGAATTGAAAATATTTAACAATTGTTTCATCACATTATTAATAATTAAAATGCTAATATTTACTTGTATCTATGGACATATCCAATTATTTATGTTTACTTCCCAAGAAACACTTATAAATCAAAGAGCAGTGGTCCAAAACCATAGTGCATAGCACTCTATCTATAAAGACAAAAAGGAAGAACTATCAAACGCAATCTATTTTCAGACAGTTACTATCTACAAACATGTTAACTCACTAACAAAGCATCCTGACAAATCTGTGGCAAAATGCATTTCATGGTATTTGAAGAACTCCCAAAAGACTGAAATTTAATTCTTCTTTGCAAGAGGTCTTAAAAATCAGTAGTTTTTTTTTACTTTTGGAGATTAGGAACTCCAGGACAAAAATCTGCAAATACATACACATGGTTTTATATAGAAACCCAAGGCCTTTAGGAATAACTAAGAAACTTCAACCCTGTCCAAGCTAATCCTTTCATAAGTCAGTAAAATAAAAGATGTTAAATGACTTCCCTAATATTCACGCATATGGTAGCATACCTTAAAAGGGAACACATGAATTTTAATTGCCAGTTCAGGTCTCATTTAGAATAATATACTGAATCTGATCTGTCACGAAGAACAAGAAACAAGTCAGAAGGGATTAAAAATGTAAATTAAAGCCCAATTAATTGGATTAAATTCCCATTATTCAATAGTATGTAATTTGCATTTTAACAGAGGTTTTCAAACTAAGCTACTGCAGAACATGACTGTTACATGATTTAAACTCAGAATTCTGCTATCAAAACTGTATTCACAGAAAAGAATGAGCTACTGAATAGAATTTTTTAATTTTAAATTTGTCTCAAATATTTTCTTAATGTATAAGAAGGTAAGTGACTTAATGAAACATATATTTTACTACTTTGTTTAATAAACAATTTCTCATAAGCTTCCAAATTAAGCACCATGACAACCAGTTACTAGACATAAATATTTGAGAACGACTACATACAACTTTGTGAAATACCTTTCTTAACTACTAAATAACACTATTTTACATGTAGAAGTAAGTATCATTAAGTTAGGCAATTATATATTTTTAAATTGTAGTTTAATGAAGGGAGATTGTTTTTTAGAAAGAAATAAAAACCACCACTGAATCATACCCTGAAATATATTTAAGGGCAAGGAGAATATCTCATGGTATATAAATTTAAGTAAAAGACACAAACTGTAAATCTGTACATGTATTCTGGTCCATAAAAACTATACAGCGGGGAAAAATTATAGGTACATACGGTTCAAAAGACCTAAAAGTATATCGAAACGTGAATAAATGATATCCATTGGTAGAAAAACATCAAAAAGAAATTGAGAAGACAAGTTAAGTTATATAAACTCCTTAACTTTACCATAATAAAATTTATGTAACTAAATGTTAACCAATATATGGGAAATCATTTCCAATCCTCTGAAAACTTTTATGAATATTTTGAGACTCACCTCAATACAACTCATTTCAAAACTGTTAATAACCTCATCTGAACCCAAAAGAATCTCTACATAGTTTTATCTGAGCCACTGATCATTTTGCTTGTCCTTATACAGGTCCCAAAACTCTAGGGACTGTGTTTTACTTTATCTTTGTTCTGGTTAATTCACACAGCAAGTACAGGCATGGAACATCTTTAGCATTTGTTTTATAATTTTTCATTCAAATATCTGGTCTGTTTTATTATTAAATTTATGTGGAATAAACAATTTGGTAGACATCAAGTGAATGAAACAGATATAATTTCTAGTACCTATGTGAAGATAGTTTTTCTTTCATTAAACAACAAAATATATTGATCAAAGGTGCTTTACGTCTCATTCTGAAATAACAAGTTTATTCAATTTCAAATATCATGATGTAAAAAATCTGTTTCGTTAGTAAAATAGGACTATTACCTGGAAATGGCTTTTTTGTTTCGTTTTGTTTTTTTAAAGATTTTATTTATTTTAATTTTAGACCAAGGGGAAGAGACGGAGGAGCAGAGGGAGAGATACAATGTGTGACTGCCTCTCATGTGCCCCCACACTGGGGACCAGGCCTGCAACCCAGGCATGTGCCCTGGCTGAGAATCAAACCAGCGACACTGGTTCGCAGGCCAACACTCAATCACCTGAGCTATGCCAGCTGGAGCTTGTTTGTTTGGGTTTTTTTTTCCTTAATTCAAAATCTAGTAAAGAATGAAAGGGAAAGAAATGTTGTGATGGAATGGAATAGAGTGAAATGAGCTAGAACATAGCAGAACAGTGTCGAGTAGAGTAGAACAGATTTAGAATAAAATAGAGTCGAATCGCAGAGTAGAATAGTTGTAGGCTATTAATATAACAATGCTGTTCGTTTTAGTACATAATCATCTGCTTCTCCCAATGAAATATACATTCCAAAGGAATGTTTTGTCTGTTTTGATCATACCTGCAAGATCGGGGTCTAAGAGGGGTGCCCAGCCTTACGGCGTCTCTGCGTCACACTAGAAGTAGAGTTGTCTTGGGCCACGCATTAAATACATTGTGACATGTAATCAGAAAAAAATCTCATGTTTTAAGTAAATTTACAATTTTGTGTTGGGCCACATTCACAGCCATCCTGGGCTGCGTGTCACCTGCGAGCCATGGATTGCAGACCCCTGGTCTAGTACATGGCTGATGATCAGTAAATTCACTGAATAAATAAATATTTAGAATATTGTGACCTCAGCCTCCAGCCTCAGGATATAGATAAACTCTCATTGTATTTTAACGTTTTCTTGTTTCAATTGCCTTCATCCATAACACTTGTCATAGAAGAACATTTTCAGCTTTGAAAATATTCCAAAGTTATGATTAATTCTCCTTTTTCACTTTTAATAATGTTGCTTTGATGCTTTTCCCACTATGCTGTCCACTCCTCCAGCTTTCATTTGATCTTTTTGCTTCAAGAGTCATCACTGGTTACAAAGTAACCTCTTTGAAGTGTTTCAAATCTAAAAAAATATTTTCCCCACACCACCACTATTTTCGAGTGGTTAAATTTAGGTACGCAAAAGGAGAAATAACTAAATTAGTCAAGATTTTAAAGTGGTTTATTAAGGGTTCATTTTCTTCAACTAACAGGTAAAATGTATATTATTAGCCACATAAACTTGATTCTAATTTGTAATGTGTACAAGCATTGCCACTGAGTAAGGATTTCCAATGTGAAAGGCATCCAGATCTCCTGGTCAAGTGACCTCTAAACAAAAGAAATGTCAAACATAGATATTCCTCTCCCTCGCAGATTAAGGGAAAAATAAAACATCTCCCATTCTGCCCAATCATATATTTGTATTAATGTCTAGTTTGTGATTTTAAAATATTTGTATATGAGTCTACATAGACAAAAGACTAAAGATTGCATTTGCATATACATACATACATATATACCTATACAAGCACACAAACAAAAAGCTACCACTTGCTCAGCCAAATTCGTTCTGACTATATTCAAAATAAGGTAGTATAAATCTCAGAGGCAGCTCACTGTTGTAATGCATAATTTATTCATATAACTATCCTGGGTTATAAATCAAGCTCTTCACACTCCAGTACACTCTAATAATACATCATACATTTCACCAAAAAAAGAAATCCTACTTGCATACATTCTTATTGTTTTGCTTTAAAAAATATATCTTTATTTTGAAGTAAATTAAAAATGCAAATATTTGTGTCATGTTAAAAGTAATTTGAATATTGCCCATAAAAATATAGGTATAAAAAATAATTTAAGCAAAAAAACAAAACAAAACACATTTTTTCTAAAGA
Source organism: Mormoops blainvillei (assembly GCA_004026545.1). Lineage (NCBI taxonomy): Eukaryota > Metazoa > Chordata > Mammalia > Chiroptera > Mormoopidae > Mormoops > Mormoops blainvillei. The sequence continues at coordinate 262,693 of PVJD01000881.1, read as the reverse complement.
TCCTCTCTCTCTCTCTCTCTCTCTCTCTCTCTCTCTGTAAACCCTGAATTCAGAAAGTAGGAGTACAAATCTTCTTAACTTCTTGTCCAAGTCTACTAAGTTAAGGTGAACCTTAGCCATAGGAGTGGTTTAATTAAAAACTCATGCTACTACTCAGAGGGGCAGGAAGACCAATTCAAGGATAGGCAACCATGGCGGATGAAACTTTCTATTCTTCCAAGCACTGTGCCAAACACTTCATATATGCTACTTCATTTAATATCCACAAAAATGTTACAAAGCAAGCGCTCTTAGTATTCCTAACCTGTATGTAAATGAACTGAGGAACAGGGAATATATCAACTTGTCCAAGGTCAATCATCAAGCAGAGGCCAAAGTCAGAATTTGAAACCTGATTGGTCCACATCCATTCTCTTCACTAATACATTTTACTTCCCCATTATAAATTTTTCTTATAAATTATATATTACTTTAAACTATTGTCCTGCATATTCAGTTCCTTTTAAGGAATATCTTACATTTTATTTGTTCTTCACAGTAAATTGATATGTCTAGACATGGGTTTTCATGTCTATTCATGACCAGGTACTTTTTTCCTGGAAAAATAAAGTAATATTGGATTTTTAAAACCAGAAGCTTCAAAACAGTGTGAGGTCTACATATCGGCTGCTATTCCAAAATGATCCCTTAAATTGCAAGCAAAAAGCTATTACTATCGTTATGAGCAATTCTAAATCTTGAAAGAAACCTTCTCAAGAGCCCTTTATTATTGTCAATCACATAACCGTAGATTAAAGGATTTTATTTAAAATGATAGCCATTAATAACTTTGTATTCCTAATCAAAATATTAGTTAGAATGGTGAAATATATGTATCTATATATAGAGATAGATACATATATCTGTATATGTATATGCCTGCATATATGCATATATTTGCAATTAAGGATAATTGACAGCTCAGAATAAACATAGGATAAAGTGTTGCTTTGTTTTTAGATGAAGCTATGGGAAAGAGCAAAAGCCATTATAAAGTCACAGCAAGCCTGACACTCACGGCACTAGCTCAAGGAGCTGCCATTCACAACTGGAACTGGATGTTCATGGTGGGCCTGGGTGGAATGAAACCACCTATATCTGATCCTCAAAACAGGTCAATGTCTTTATGTTTTAGGTTTTCAATTTTAAATACACTAATGTCATCTATGTTTTCTACTTTTGCTCTTTTATTAGAAAATAGCATTCAGAGAAAGAAAGAACCCTCTGTCTTCATTTAGCCTTAAACTCCAAACTCACTAAGAGAAGAAGAAAAAGCAATGAAAACAATATCCAATCATAAGTAGTTTCCTTATGTCTAGCAATAGTTCTGTCTTCTAGGTGGGGAAGAGCAGAAAGAAAGGTTAAAAATAAAAAAAAATCATTTATATAAATTCACGGTACAAGATACGTGATACATATTGTAAATTGTAAACAGAACAATAAAAAGTCTTAGAATAGTTTTCCCCCATAGAATAAATAGATGAGTATAAGTTCATGTCATATTTTTTTAATAAACATATCCCTGTGGAATATTTATAATTGTCATTGAATAACACTCGGGTGCAACATATCTGTGACAGAGAATTCAATTATATTATCTAATGCTATTGTCTCCTGGACATTAGACAAATGTCAGGCCCAATCGCTCAGGGCTGCTGCTAGCCAAGAGGATGACTTGACTTGAAAAAGGCGCGCCATCTGCGCTGACACCGCCCCACGCTAGAGTGCATGCCTGGAGAAGTTAAATCAGGGTCTGGGGCTCGGGTTTTATTTGCCCCCTGGATTTGCACAGTAAACAAAATGTACATCTCTACATTTCAATCAGGCAAGTGCCAAAACACAACACACATGAAAATGTTGTCCAAAACTATCATGTTATCAAATGTTCTTTATAGGCTTTGAAATTACACTGTTATGAGAAAAATCAAATGGAACACCAGCAGAAAGAGAGAAAAACTCAAAAAGATTGTTCTGTAGATTTTCTAATCCCTTCTTTTTGTTCCATTTTAGGTAAAGTAGAGGTAATTTATCAATCCATGTTCCATTATTCTTAGTAAGCTATACCCTACACAGATTACCATCATCAGTGGTCAGCGACTAGAAAATAGTATATTATTCTCTCTACATGTACATTTTTATCTGGTCTGACACATTCAAACAATGTCATTCCAAATTCTAAAAGTGATTTATCAAAGTTTCTTACTAATTATTCATCAAGGAAGCTAAGAATCTAGTTCTAATAAAAAAACTAAGTGAACACTTCAATTTAAGTGATTCATTAACTCATAAATCCCTAACTACCCTGAGCAAAAGAGATATAACGCCAATTTCAACTTCTCTACCCACAATGTCCACCATCCACAGCGATGTTTGCCCTTTAAGGCTGCTAATAATATATATTTAAATCAAATTTCAACTTAATTACTTAAAGTCATTAGGACATAAGGTATATAACACCCATCAAAAGCTGCAACTGTTGAGTAGTGTCCCAAGCATTTCATATACATTCTGTCATCTATAAAGTATGTATTTTCATTATCTTCATTCAACAAATAAGGAAAGAAATGGAGGCACAAAGAAGGAAAGGAACTTCTCCCAAATCCCCCTAACTCTAACAGACTAGGATTCAAGTCAAGACAGCTCATTCTTAGCTACTAGGCTGCTTATAATTATTTCCCAAGTATTTTTTTCTCTTAATATTGTCCCTATTTCCACTTATCTTTTCTTTTTCAGCTCTAGAACAGTGAACACTTGACTAGCAGATGTATTTTCTGTTCTAGTCCAGGCTTACAAGAAGTTAAATAAATACATACCTGACTATTTACAGCTGAGAAAAATGCAGAGAAAGATTTTACCAGAACACCATTAGTCATATGTATTACTGTGGATTTAACAAAAACAAGGCTGCCCGTGCCTTTATATAAGTCTTCCCTGGCTTTCAGTGTGCTCATCTATATTTCCCCCAACCACCCCAAGTAGGACAAGTAGAATACATCCTCTCCTGTAGCTGGGGCCTGGGTTAGGGGCTAGGTTTCCTTTCAAGGTGCAGACCTAAAACAAAGGAAATCTTACATAAAAGTACCATGCTTTAATAATTTGTCAGATGTCAATCCTATCTCACAGATTCAAGAAATCTAATCTGAAACGTTTATTCTAAGAATCCAGGGATGACTGAAGAAAACAGAACTATAAGACCTGATTTGTGATTAGGTTATAACCGTGGTATGGCCTGAGGCAACATAGGTCACACTGGGTTGGCTGGAAGCCAATAATCAATCAAGAAAAGAGCAGAGCGACTGAATTAAGGAAAAGTGACCTAAGGGATATCTATAATAAATGATCAAAATACAAAGGTAAGTGTTATACAAAATGCAAGAATCACCAAAAAGTAAGTTCCAGTGCCAAGACAAGATTCCTGGAATTCATGTGAAGATTAGAAAACAGGCAACTATGGAGGGATCTAGTCTTGCACAACAAACCAGAGTAAAGGAACTGACCATTGATGCCTTTAAGACCCAAGGTATCTAAGCAAATGCTATCTGATTTCCAATAATAGAAGTCTTTGTTACATGGAGTAGGGATATGCCCATAAGTAGGGGTCAGACAGTTACTGTGACTGGTGATTCTATGGCAGCTACCCATGCAAACAACTATACAAACTTGGCTACCTGCCTTTCATTGTAATCTCATCCTTACTCTTCTGTTTTAAGTGGGAAAAACAAGTAAAATGGGTAAAGTTTCAAAGCAACACTTTTTGATCACCTACGAAATATGATGTTGACTTCTGTATATCCAACAATATTTGACAGGCCTACCTCTCCTTTTTCACATTAGATGTCCCATTGGACTTGGAGCTCCACACTCATAAACTGTGACAGCCTTTCTCTGGACAAGATGAACCAACATGTTATGTTAATAACACAATTAAAACTAGACAATCAGCTCTCATTGGTGCGGCTCAGTTGGTTGGACTGTCATCCTGTAAACCGAAAGGTCACGGGTTCGATTCCCAGTCAGAGCACATGCCTGGAGTGTGGGTTCAGTCCCACTGGGGCACATTCAGGAGGCACGACTGATGTTAAATAGCAAACAATCATTCCTATACTTCCCTTTCTTTTCTTATTATGTAATTTGTCTAACTACATGAATTAACCTGGGTTCTTAGTTCAGAAACAGAATGTTACGTCGACCTTCATCAACAATCTTACCTACTCTACGGCTTAATATAGCAGGAACATGATGGGCTTTCTTTTTGTTGGTAGACCTGTGACTAAATCCTGGCTTTGTTTTTAACTTTACAATTATTTGTAGACCTGTCATCCTCCTCTGAGCATCAGTTTTCTTACCTGTCAATGAAGATAAGAGAGCCGATCTCACATGACTTCTCTTAAAATTATATAACATAATGTATGTAGAATATCTAAAGCAGTATTTGAAATATTGTAGGGATTCAATAAACAGTAAAATGAACAATTCTCCTCTTCTGCAGACTTTTCTTGTCTAAGCATTCTTAATGTATAAAATTACTAACAGCAATTTTTATATTTAACTTGAAACAGTACTTTCAAAGACAAAAATACCTTATGATAATACATACTTCACTCCAACAAAAAACAAATCCAGAGACAGAGGCCATAATGTGTGGGTGAGGGTACATGAGCAGATTTGGGAGAAAATGGGAAATTAAAAAAAGGGAGCAAGTAAGTAAGAAGTGACTTAACTTGAGCACAAAAATGGTTTAAGTTCACCAACAGTTGTCAGCATTAAAATGTACTACGAAAGGTAGGTCAACATCTAATTCTGAAAAACAAAAGCCTAATTCAGTAATAAAAAGTAGGCTGAGACAAAGTGAACTCAAGTCAAAGGCTGGGTCCAAATATCTAGACAAAAGCCATTTATCAAATCTGGTGGTGGTTGAGGGGGTAGGACGGTCCATACCAATCCAAGAGTTTGAAAAAGAGATTAAGGCAAGGGATTCCAGATTTGGCAGGCTGGGGAAACAGCACCGAAGGCTATGACCACAAACAAAACAAAACAGGCAAGGCTCTAATATTCCTAAAAGCTGCTCCTCTGCAGGAAGCAAGCCAACAAATAGACCAAGTGAAGAAGAATGCAAATACGTCTTCATAAATGGGATGACATTACATCCCTGCATCTTACGATATTAAATGTATAAAAATGATTCAATATTGTGAATGGAGAGCTTTTACATTCCCACAAATACAGTCCTTTTGCCTATGTCACAAAACATAAAATAAACTTCTGTCCTTGTTCTTCATTTAATAGCACATGATTCAGGCATCAGAATCAAACATATTTGCAATGTATTTAAAAGGACACCCATTAAAAATGAAACCATCTATTAACAAATCTAAATTAGTGAGTTTATGAGTTGTTTATGTATCTCTCACGTAATTTATAGTGGAATCTGTCTCTGTCCCACCATCACCTTCACTGAACTACAAGGAAAGGTTTTGATAGTTGAATTCAGTTATGGCTTATCTTCACACTGTTTTTTTCTTTGAAAAATACATATAGGATTTTTTCAGTTGGAGAGAGTATACAAAGACAAAATGCTTTATGAATCTGTATACTGTTCCTGCATCCCTCATGGGGAGAAGAGGTAAACCATGATCACATGGGGTGTGAACATAACATATAATCAGTAATAACTTCAATTACAGAAATATGAAAAAACTATTAAATGTTGGCTAATTTATTATTAAATGTATGTTAATTTATTTGGATATTTTAAGGGTTTCCTTAGATAATCATTAAAGAATTAAGCAGGCAGTAATAGTTAATATCCTTGATAATGATAAAATGACATGGCTCCACTTGCTCAAAAAAAATGGCTCAACTGTTAAGTAAGATTAAATAACAAGTACTGAAGTATTCTTTAGAACATTAGTTCCTGTTAGTCCTCATTTAACATTTAAAAATAAACAGAGTATTTGTAAAGAAATAGCTGTGTATGTTGCAATGGAATTTGGAAAATTACTTCAGTTACTGGTAAACAGACTGTGTTGCATTAAACAAAGGCTAATTGGCCTTTAGTTGAGAAAACTATATGACTTCATTTATGTAAAACTGGCTGAATTTGGCCAAGAAAAGGCTTAGAAAGAGTGCACTAAAATTAAAATAAAATGCTTTATATCTATATCTTAATACTTCTGTTTAAAATGCTACACAGTCCATTTTATGTTTCCAAGACACATCATATTAAACATAATTTAGGATAAAAATGGATTTTAATAGAAAAATGCCCCATAGCAGTGAGTGCCTTGATCAAGAATATTTTACATTTCCTCTTTCTGGCTATGAAAAACAAAACAAACAAACAAAAACAACCACAACAACAAAACCTTGGGATGGAGAACTATAAGAAGAACTATATGGTGACTTTTTTTTTAAGTACAAATTATTAAGATGTGTAATCATGTTTTGATTTCAAGGAACTTAGATATAAACCTAAGTGTTTAATAAGCTTGTGACAAATTCATTATGACTGCCGCCTCTCCCAAGAGCTTCTGCCTTCTGTATTAAACTGGTAACATTATCAACCACCCAAAGTTCAAGATGAACGTCTACGTCACCCTCTAACCCTACAGTCAGTCAAGTACTACTTTCTTTTACTTCTCACACTGCCTTCCTTCCGCTCATCCCTACCCTAGGTTAAGCATGAGATGCTCTCCAAGATTACTGGAAGTGGTTCCTAAATGATCCTCCTTCTCAGTTATTCCCTCTCTTCAATCTAGCATTTCCAGTGTCACACTATGATCTTGTTTCTCTCTAGTTTAAAATCTCCAATGGCTCTCTTTACCTTTTCCAATCTAGTTTTAAGCCTAATCTCTTGACATTTTTCTCTCCTGTATCTGACACTCGAACCTCCTCAGCTCCACTCACTCTTTCCCTAGCACAGTGTACATAGTCAGTCCTCCAAAAAATGTTTACCACTCTCCCCTTCACTTGTAACTTCTTTGATATATTCAGACTGACACTTCCAGATTCACCTTAGCTGTAACTCTGCCTGTGAATTAACCAACTCTCCCATCTATTTCCCTAATACTTTAACTGAGGTTTGATTTTCAGCATAGATAGGGGGCCTTATTTAGCTCTCAGGCACTTACTAAAATGTACACACTGAGTGCTCTAAATATTTTCTCAAATTCAAATTGATTGAATCAATATATTTTACTGACTTAAGTAATACTTTATAAGGAATAAAATAAAATATTTACAGTTTTAATAAAGAAAGATTTTTGTTCCATGGTATACAATTTATTCATTTAGTTGAAACTATTATTCATTGTTTTCACTGGGTAGCATAAAAATACTCTGTTTTTTAAAAAAGGAATCTTATGAACATCGACTTGAACCATACTATCTATTCAAAAGTGGTGTTACTAGAAAGAAGGCATATTCAGCTAATAATCTCATAATCAAAATCAGTATGATTCTACCAAAAACAGTGCTTCAAGTGAGCAAAGAGCTGTAACATTATCTGTATCTTAATAGCTAAGCTTAGAATTTGAATCAGGTTTTTCTATTCAATAAACATTTATTGAACACCTACAATAAAAAAGAGAAAGCTGAATCAGGAATGGTCCACTCAGCCATAGAAAAGACCCCTTCCTACCATTGGGAAATGTCATCTAAACAGAATGAAGGAAGGGTAGAATTCAGGAAGACAGTTAATAAGGGTGTACAGAGAGGAGATATTCATGGGACATAAAAGAGCCATAAAGAAGAACCTGGACACATTAGGAGGTAATAAAAGGTTATCCTGTTCATTGACATTTATGATTTGTGAAGGAGATTTCTGGATGTAACCAATGTTTGTTGGCATGCAATTATAAAAAATAGTGAATACCAAGAGGGCAAGAACGCCCTCTATAATTCTTTTTGTAAGGTATGCAGGCAATGAAGACTATTAGAGTATAAAGAAAATCTTTATAATGAATTCAGAAATATTATTCAGCAGTAACATGTAGGAGTAATTGGTAGGGCTAGCAGGCTTTAGAACATGCTGAATTGCAATGATATTTAATAGAATTGTATGCATTTGTTGGATACTGTAGATAGAGAACAATGAAGGAAACTAGGGAATGAGATAAAAATCAACATTTTTGCCTCCTACTGGTAGATAGCAATTGAAAAAGGGAATAGAAACAAAGAAAATGTTGTGAGTTTGGGTATTTAAAAGCATAATGATATTAACCAAGGGGAATATGGGTCAATATTGGTAGGAAGACAATGCTATTTCTACAATATTTTCAGGCTGAGACATTAATCAGACATTTGTAGATACAGACTGGAAGTCAGAAGAAAGAGAGGGGTAGGATTATAAATATAAATTTAAGTAACATCTATGAAGAGATAAAAATTGATGTAATAAGAATGTATTGTTTGACGAGAAAGATGAAGTACAAAAAGCAGGAAAACATTAATTTTAGGTGGTCACCCCACAGGCTATCAGACTTGAATTCACCCATTGGTTTTTCCCTTTATTAGTTACACAATGTTGGACAAATAATTTAACCTAAGTCTTGCAATGTTGTGAGGGCCAAATGGAATAGTGTTTAAATTAAATAGCACATGACATATTACATATTGGGACCTCAATAGTGAAGTATAATTCTATTAATGTTGTTATTGTTGCTGCTGTTGTTGTTATCATTAGCATCATCATTGCCTCCACTACTATTGGGAAAAGAAAAAGAGAAAAGCAAGGAAGAATGAGAATCAGGATAATGTAGCACAACACCAATCGTGATAGGAGAAATGAGTACAACATCCTGTGTTAAAAACAACATATTGTGTTAAACTTTTCAAACAGTAACTCAACTTCTACCGTCTGCAGATGTTAGACTCATAAAATCACACTCATCATGCTCTCTTAAGAAAAGCCACTCACAAACTATGAGAAATCTACTGGCACGGTTGATAAATCCGAGGAGTCCCTTGAGACAGCAGATGGTGCTTTATAAATAGTCTTTGAATCACCTGTTACATGACTTGAGCAGCCCAATTACTAAGTCTTTCTTCTAAACGTTATCAGTTTCCAAATGAATTGTGGAAAAAAATATTCTAAATGCAAGAACCGTAAACTTATATTAGAAGAAATACAAGACAGATATACCATTGATGGGAATAGCTAAATTACAATAATTTCTTTCATTGCAAATGACACATGTATAGATTTTAAACCTACATGTGTGTATTCTCATGTATGTGTGCAAGCGTATAAGAGGCAAGGAAAACAAAAGAAAAAGAGGTGAGGGTATAGGATGAGTAAAAAAGGGAAAAAAAGTAGATTATTTTTCTGAAATATATACTTATACAGGTCATCAAAAGATAAGAAAGCTGTTTAAAACAAAAAATTCAGCAAATGTAATATTTATATTTATTTCCTTAGTAGGAAAAAAGTCATGTGTGATTTATAAGGGGATCACTCTCAAACATTACTTGAGACCAGATCTTGACCAGAAGTGTGAGCTAATAATAAGTCATTTTTATCAAATACTATCTTTCAACTTACTAAGTTCTATTTTACTCTTTCAATGATTTCTAAGTATAGTGACTTCAGAGGTAAGACATCTCAGATAGATTTAGAGAAATGGTTTCTTTCCAAATGCAGTCCAAATCAGGAAGTTTTAGTTGAATACTATACTACAATATAATAATGCTTTTACAAGTATCTTGACTTTGCCACACTAGTATAATTTATTTAGCTCAAAATCTTTCTCCTGGGTTTCTCTTTGCTCCAATTTAATACCCAGTGAATGAGAGTAACATATCTGTAGGCGCTGTCTTTGGATTTTAATGTCATGTGTAGTTGCTTAGTTAATTAATTGACTAATTAACTATTGCTTATCAAGTAACAGATGCTATGCTTATGCTGAGAACATGGTACTGCCAACAAACGAGTCTCCTGCAGAGCCCAGTCTATATAACAGACCGAAGTGCAATGTAATAAATAAAGAAGTTCCCTGCTGACAAAACTTAGGACTCTGAAGGAAATGGAACAGGTAAATGGAAAAGTGATAAAGTGATTCAAATGCCTATAGACAGTTTTATATTTTATATGCATTTTAGCATGAAAATTCCTAAAAGGAGCATTCAAATGTTTATACCATCTTTCCACTCTGTCATAATCATATTCATCACCTCACTGAGGGCACATTGGTCTATCACTCCATCAAAAAATGCTCACGTAGCCCTGGCAAGGTAGCTCAGTTATTACAGAGTCATCATGCCAAGGTTGTGGGTTCAATCCTCAGTCAAGGCACATACAAGTATCAGGCAATGAATGTATAAATAAGTGGAACAACAAATTGAAGTCAGTTTCTCTCCCCAACCCCCACTCTCTCCTTCCCCTCTCTCTAAAAATCATTAAATTAAAAAAAATACTTACACAAAAGACTATAATATTAGCAATGGGTGTAAGGAATTGAAAGAAGTACACAATGTGTTGTCAACCCCTATGGGTGCCCCAGGCCGCAAGAAAACACAAGGCACAGAGGCCTGCGAAGCTCGCACTGAACAGGAAGTTCACTTTAGGAGAAAATTACTCATTTTGAAAGTGGTATTTCACAAGGCTCCCAGCCAGTATGTGATTGGAAAGTGGAGGGTGAGGAAAAACAATTAGAGGGTGATGGCTCTAATGTAAAATCAAACAGCAGTGTGAGTAAGAAAGCCACATATATAATTGTTACAGATCAGGCAAGACCCCGTGACTGATCAGTGAATTAAGAATATGAGAAAAGGGAATTGTCAAATTTATTATCATTGCCAGGAAAACAATACTAAGCTTCTGCCTTAATGCTAGTAATACTATGGTATATTAAATAGTACTGCCGAGTAAACTTAGCAATCACAAAATTGCAATGAATATTTTTTTAAGATGTCTTCATATTTTTAGCATATATCCTAAAGATTTTTACAAGTATTCATTATGTTGCACATGTTTTATGTAGGAATATACTCACCTTTTCAAATATTTGAATAAATTTTAATTTTAAAATAATTTTTTAGTTTTGGATCAATGATGTCCTGTTCATTACTTTATTCACCTCAAACATGACTTTGTATATTCGTATGTAACAGTACTTTTATAAACTCTTCTGTTTTCCTACCTTTAGGGTACCATTAACATCATTTAGTGCAAAATTACTGTGATCTTGAGATATTTAACCAATACAAAGAAACAAATTTGGTAATTGTTAAAAGTCTAGCAAGTTCAAGCTTCCTGAAAATGTCAATCATAAGTTTTCTGTTATCTACTTGCTAATCAATCCCAAATGCTTGTCTCTAGCCTCGACCTCTCTCTCCAACACCAAGTATTGCATATTTAAAAACATTATTCTAACAGTCTTTACAATACATGAGCAATAGTTTGGATCCCACCCTGTATTTCATACAAGGTATTAATTTTCTCACCTATAAATCTTATCACTAGAGTTTTCAGAAAACTGACCTCAGTAGTTACAAGAAGACGGCCCTACTGCCACACTTTTAACTTCGGGGACCACCATACCGTTTCACACTTCTGTGCCTTTGAACATAGTCTCTCAGCCTGGAGTTAGCAGCTCCTAACCACCTAGTACTTGCTTTCTCTGTGAACTTTTGTAAATTGCATCACTCTCCTTTATTTCAGCAATGCTCCTTGTATATATCCATTTCTTCAGGAACTTAATACATGTCCCTGTAACTTTATTTACAAGTCATTCTTCCCAATTCAATCACAATCTCCTAAAATATGACCTACTTGAGAGCAAAAACTGTCCTTCCAGATGTGCATAACAAGTGCTAAAACAGAATACACAGTGACACTCAGTAACAGTTGATGGAGTAAATAAGAGACATGATTTTGTTATTTTAGGAGATCCAAATTTATCAATGGAAATTAATCTTCATTCTGTCAGTTTCATTCTTAAATATAGTATTTCTTCTCAACATTTATTAGTAATCATTTTTAATCACCATTATGAAATGTTAAAGATCTCAAGATAATCATTTTTAATATTAGACTGTCAAATATTTTATGAATGTTTGAGGATTCAAATTAAAAACCTTTGGAACACTGGACCACCTAATATTCCTTTTTTATGTCTACACATCCATTTATTGCCTTATAAGGACTATATTAACATTTAGAAGTAGCAGTACTAGAGCAAAAATGCATAGAAGAGATAAAGTAAATGAATAATTTTCTACATTCCAATGACCACCAATGCTGTAAATTCTGTTGCCAAATATGATGGATAATTTTTGGTCTCATCTTACTTAAGTCTCAGTAGTATTCAAAGTATCTAAAGAATCACTTTTTTCCTGAAACACTTTGTTTTTTTAATGTGATGAACCAAATCATGCCTCTTACTTTTTCTTTTCATCTGTGGACAATATTATCTGATTTCCTGCCCCCGCCCCCGCCCCTTACCTGTTTACTGAGTTCAGTCTTTTGCTTTTCTATCCTCCTTGACCTCTTATATTCCAGTTCCATAAATACTAACTCTATATCACTGACTCAAATTTAGATCTATATAGACTTTTTTTTAGCTCCAGACTCATATTTTCAGCTTGACATATCAACTTGGATGTCTCATAGGCTTCTCAAAGTTAACATTTTCAAAAAGATTTTTAAAATCTCTCTGCCTTCCTACACTGTTCTTCCTCCAATATTCACCATATCAATAAATAAGACTTCCATGATGCCAAAAGCTATTGCATCATTCTTGATACCTCTGTCTTGCTCACTCTAGAAGCTATTCTTTCATCAGGTCTTACTAATTCAATCCTCCAAAATATGTCTCAAATGAATCTATGTTTGTTTGTTTGTTTCAAATTTCTACATATCATCTTCTTAGATTTCTGATTCAGTCTCTTGCACTAGAATATAAGCTTATATTCATGGCTAGGATTAGACATGCTTTGTTTCTTTTTGTTTCTTGTCATTTTTCAAGTGATTAGACCAGTACCTCTGAATACTAACGAGACTTAAGTAAGATGAGACTGATGATTATTCAGAATAGTTGGCAACAGAGACGCTGATGGGCATAGAGGTGACTTGATAGATTAATTTAAATAAAATTCTATTCACAATCCCAAAATTACAAATTATCAAAATCCATGCATTTATAAATATTTCACCATCTACAAAACCTAAACATCTTATACACTATGTATAAACTGATAAATTATATTTAACAATTTTTAAAAAACTTCTACTATAAGTGATAAGCAACTGTGGGTGAAACATTCAAATGGGAAAAATACACAAGCTGCAATCTTTATATATAATGAGCCCAGAGCATAATAATACAAATAATATATATGAAACACTGAAAACACCAGATAAAAGGAACACACAATGAAAAGCGTAAGGGGTGACTGGAATACAGGAAAACATTCATTTAATTTATCTATTCTATGCATTTCTGTTTTAGTACTGTCACTTCTGAATGTCGAAATAGCCCTTACAGGGCTACTGGTTTTGTAGCATACTGTGTTCCTGAGCTTTGGGAAACTGACTTCATGACTAAATGAAGTAGCAGAAACACAGAAGGCACCAAACATAAGTAAGAAAAATATTATAATTAATGAGACAATTGCAACACAAAGGATTAGGGGAAGGTTCAATGTACTTGTTACTTATCAGACTTTACTTGTCTTTTAATAGTTAAAGCCTGCCTTATATTAAAAACTTATTATGCACAATGGGTAATTTACGGATATGAAATGGACAAAAAACGGATAAGCATAGAAGAAATATGTCATGGCTAAACAGTCATACCAGGTTAATATGATATAATAACTTCATTTAAAAGAGTCAGCTTTTTTTATCTTTAAATTTACTACAAACAAAAATTTATGACATTCACAGAATCATAAAAGTGGCAGTGCAATTTCAATTATATCTTGAAATAAGCCAGTATCAAGCACATGGTCTTACACCAATTCTTCAGGGAAAAAGATCGATTAGTTTTCCAAACAAAGCAGGAGATTCTTCAAAAGGCTAAAGGAAAGGCAAGTAGGTCCAGTTTTCTATTATTAATGATTTTAAAAATAGCAAATATTTAACTTACTCTGTGTTAGAGCCCTTCTGAACTCAACATATATTGACACAATTGCCGTAACAAAACTATGAAGTAACTACTGTTATTCTCATTTTACTTATGAAGAAATGAAAGCAAAGATAAATTCATTAGCTTCACAGTCATTTAGGCAGGAACTATTATTGCTATTATTATATTTTATTAAAAGCTTGTTATTTTAAAAATATTATGTTGTAATCTCTATTAAACAAGTCCATTATAAGCTACTATTAACATCAATAATATGACTTAAAATACCTTCCTTTCTCAGAGAATTAATATTAATCTGTCTTTTCGTATTTTCTTGCTCTTATTCTATCCTAATTATTTCAGATATGGTGATATTACAACAGAAATTTGTTCTATGCCAATTAATTTGGTTACTATTTAGTTTGCTCTCTGTGCAATACAAAATAATTTAGAACAGTTCCATTTCAATGGAATTTGTCAGAAGTGGCAGCAAACAGGTCCAGTTACCTGAGACAGAGCACTCTCACAAAAAGCAGTTGTCCTCTATCTCAGTAGGCCATCTTCTGTTGAGTGTTTCCAAGAGACAACAACTTCCCTGAAAAGGAAGGGGTGCCTACTATCCAATGAGAGAAGCCAGTTGTGGGTGGGGGAGCAGCTGCTGCCGCCAGATGGCCCTCACATCTATCGCTCTTGTTTTTTAGAGGGATTGTTTAAAGTGCCCTAAAGATCCTATTTTATGGTCGGTGCAATTCACCCCAGATTCCTCACAAAGACAGACTGTTTTAGTTAAAATAACAGAAACTATACAGACTGCATCCCCAATCTACCCCTTCTCTTTGGTTACGAGTGATGATAATAATTTTAAATGACTTATCATTAAAATAATTAAGAGACGGACAGTTTATCTTACACTAGCTGTGGCTCAAACTTTTGGGAAAAAGCCAAGACTTATGGAAGGAGAATGGATATTAGTGGCAATCAATGACTATCTGAACATCAGACACTGAGTATGAAACTACTATTTAAGACTCATTACTCTTTTAATAACTACCTTGAGGCTTTCCTGAGTTTGAGATTTTAATGTCACTAAACTTCTGCTATCCTTACTATCAAAATATTCAGTGGGGTATACTCTGATATCAATGTATCAGATACGTTGGTTCATTCACAAGAAAAAAATTCCTTCTCAGTAGTCAGTTAGTGGTGGATTCAATTTCTTAAATCCATAATTATCTAAGTAAGGGGCATTTAGAAGCAACACCTTTATAAGGAATAAACAAAGACTAAAATTAAGGACTTTCTTCAAGTTTTATTCATTTATTTTTATATTTCAGTTTTTTTTATTGTGGCTTTTAAATACAAGCACTGTTAACATGTAGATTGCAGTAGGAATAAAATATGTGGACTAAAAGCAGAATGAAAAACAGGAATAAATTTTCATTTGAATCCAATATTGTAAATGCAAGTGGCATGTACAGTCTCATTCTCCCTACAGAGGTTGTACTCTCAATTGAAATGTCATTGATATATTTTTGTAAATCAAGTTCTAGTTCATGCTGATTTTATTCTCTATACCAATCCTTTTATGATATAATTAAATGCAAACAAAAAGAAAAGAACTAACTTGCATTAATGTGTCCTTCTGCATGACAGATCCTTCATACCTGCAAAGCCATCTCATCAGCTAGACTATTTGACTCACGCCCATAAATTTGACAAGTTTGGTTGATTCCCTTCCAATCCCATTTCAATTTAGAAATACTGTAAGTAGCCACATAATTTATTTTTCTATTAATTTGTAAAGTGCTTCAGTTATAATGAAAGGAAAAATTACCTGTTTGATGCCAAAGCACAGGTTCATAGTTGGATTATCTTTTTACCCCATTGTTGATGAAAATAAACAGAAATATAAGATAGATTTCATTGTGTTTTAAAAGACAAAGCATACGGTTATTATACTCCAAAGCTGTCAATGGGATCTTCTTTTACTAGGGACAGTTAAGTCAAAATGTAAATAAAATGATTCATCACTTCAACTCTACAAGCCATAATTTCTAATTAAAAACTACCCCATACATACCTATTTTATTGTGATATCTGTGTGGTAAATAAATTCAAGTGATCAGTAAAACAGTCACCAAGGAAATCACCTTAAAAAATTACTTCATCCCCAAGTGTATCTTCCTAATTAAAATGACTGTTTCCCATTCATATATTTGAACTGTAATTTATAACAGCTTGAGAGTCTCTGAACATCCAACACTTAGGCAAGCTATTGCCCTAATTTCTTAAATCATACTGCCTACAAAACAGAAACTTTTAAAATCACTTATTGGCTTAACAAAAATGTATACATGAGAATTTATAGACCTATTATGTTCCAAAAGAAAAAAATAAGCTGATAAAACTCCACAGTCATTTTACCCAAATCAACACACAGCAGTGAGGGTAAAATCCATTTCAATTACATTTATTGTAAAATTGCCACGTGTAGTACCTTGAAATATACTAAAATACAAATGATACATCAACCCATATAGTTATAAAGATTATAGTCCAAACTGTCTTCTCTCTACAACTACTTACGAAATGAATGACTGATTCTTCTTCACCTCTAAGTTTCTAGCTTGCTTTTACCCATACTTCCTTTCCGAGAGAGAAAACATGGTGCAGTGGGAAAACAGCTTGAAGACTGTGTTTCTTCTGATACAGACAGGAGTCTCTACTTTGCCATTTACTAGAAGTACTCTTTGGGGAACACCATTTCCTTCGCTAAAGTCTCAGTTTAAAATTGTCAGGCTTCGGATCCCTTTTTTCATATGCTCCCAAGTCAGCTCTTACCCAGGATGTTATACATACTCTGCCTCTCGATATCTACATATGAGCTGTATTTTCAAACAACACGGTTTTTTCAGACCTAACTTTTCTGACCTTTGAAACTGTTGTTTTCCTCAAAATACTGTTTAATAATATCTCTTGTGACAATGTCCTCTCCTTCTGTGTTTCCTTCTAAATCGAATTAATATCGACTCTACTCTCCGCTTCCCTCACTAACTCCTCATTCTCTACTACTTTTTAAAATGGAGGCATTCATCAAAGTCCCATTTTAGAAAATGCTGTTACTCTACAGTCCTTCTCAGGCTTATAGCTACTATATACACATTATGACCAACTTTTATCTCAAGTTAACCTTGGCCTTGCCTCTATGCTCCAGAACAATGCATTTCCAAATATATAATCACCAACAAACACAACCAAGATTTTCAGCAGGTCTTACAAATCTGAAATACCCCACAATCATGACAGCTCTGTTAGTAATCCTAGCTGTTACACTCCCTGCGGTTTCAATACATTAAAATAGCATCATTGGCCACATTACAAATCCTGCTAGTGTAGGAGAACTCCCTCTTCCACATTCCTCTTCCCCACCTGATCATGTGAATTCCTTTAAACCCACTCCAAAATGTCTCTTAACACCATCTCCTTCCTTCCATTTCTCGCATTCCACAAGCTCAGGGTCCTGTGGGCTCCTGCTTGGCTCCTAATTTCTCTTCTGCGTTGCCGCCAGACAGGCCTCCTTGAAAGGCTCCCCCTATGGCTTTCATCGAGCCTCAGATAACGTCATACTGCTGCAGCATTAAGTCCAAATTCTCTACAGTAGCTTTCAAAAACTCCAGAAGTCCAATCGCAATACATCTTTCAGGCCATCTGCTGTTAATCATCCCCACGGCGGATTCACATTCCCGAACTATCAGGAGTTCATGGCCTCTTATTTGTCTGTGCTGTTCCCTGAATGCTATTCCCACCTATTCCTTCTCTGTTTATCAGAATCTTAAAAATTTTTGTGTATGTGTTTCTTTACTGAAGTGATCGATGCTTTTCTAGCTGTTTTACTGGAGTAGTGGACAATCAACTTTAAGTGACCTCTCCTTAGAATCCTCAACTTGGGCTGTACAGAAATAGTATGTAAGCTTGATAAATGAAATCATACATTTTGGGAATAATCAAGATGTACTCAACTCAGGAAAAACTATAGAGTTTTATCTCAAAACTCTATCTAGATATTTGTCAACTTTAAAAAGTTTTAGCCATGACCCCCTACCAAAATTGATGTCAAAACTCACAAAATACAGTCCCCTTAGATCTCTCAGCAATACTTTTATAAAATGAAGGCTAGGAATTCATAGTTTATCTATCTTTGTGTTTGTTAAAATTTCATTGTGAAAAGTTATTTTTTTGTTATCTGCTTAACATACATTTTATTGGCAAACCAAGACAGTAACTCAAAATTTCTTTCTATCAATCTAATCTTAAATATCTATCTATCTAGCTAGCTAGCCTCCTATGTATAATTCATATGTTAAGAACATATCAATTCTTTTATTTTTTATTGTTGTTAATTATAGTTGTCCCACTTTTCCCCAGTGCTTTCCCCTGCCCTGCCCATCTTCCTTCTCCCCCATTCAATCCGCCCCCCTCCTGTTGTCCATGGGTCCTTTACACATGTTCCTTGACTTGACCCTTCCCCTTCTTTTCTCCATTATCCCCCTCCCTCCTCCCTTCAGGTCACCATCAGTTTGTTTTTTATTTCAATGTCTCTGGTTCTATTTTGCTTACGTATTTGTTTTGTTGATTAGGTACCACTTATAGGTGAGATCATACGGTATTTGTCTTTCACCGCCTGACTTATTTTACTTAGCATAATACCCTCTAGCTCCATCCATGCTTCCGCTAAGGGAAGGAGTTCTTTCTTTCTGCTGTGTAGTATTCCATTATGTAAATGTACCACAGGTTTTTGATTCACTCATTTACTGATGAGAATTTAGGCTGTTTCCAGCACTTGACTATTGCAAATAATGCTGCTATGAACATTGGGGTGCACAGGTTGTTTTGAACTAATGTTTCAGGATTCTTAGGGTACAGTCCCAGCAGTGGAATCTCTGTGTCAAAAGGTAGTTTCATCTTTCGTTTTCTGAGGAAATTCCATACTGTTTTCCACAGTGCCTGCATTTGTCTGCATCTCCACCAACAGTGCACTGGGGTTCCCTTTTCTCCACAACCTTGCCAGCACCTGTCATTTGTTGATTTGTTTATGAGGGCCATTCTTAAAATAAAATCATGTAAACAAAATTTTATGTGAATGAAAGCTGTGTTGGCAGAATTTTATTAATTAATAAGATAGTGTGATACCCTCCACTGGAATTTATTAACTTCTATAATATCAATGACTTAGATATTAGCTACAAATATTTACTTGCATATGCTACATATAAAAGTAACTAGGACCAATTTTGTTTTTTTATGTTTAGAGAAAATATCTTAGAAACCTTAACATATGATATAACCAAGTATACAATAAGAGGCTCCATAATACTTCCATTTTATCTATCTGTGTGCATGCATAAACATGGTACATTTGTGAATATGTTAGTATATACTGAAAAGTACAGTAATGATATCTATCTGAAAATACATGATGGTAAATCAAATAAAGAAATCAAAGAAATAGTATTTCTTACTGAGAAAAGTTCAAATATTTAAGAATATTTTAAGGAATATAGTTTAAAGAAGATATTCCAGTTGGTTACCCTTTGAGAGACACTAAATTAATACTTGCATAAAAGGTGATACATTCATTTGAACTCCAAGGCTCCAATGGTTACTTTGAAGGAAAGATTCCCAAGACGGGGAAAGATTCCCCGTCTTCTACACACTGACACTGACATTTGATAGCGGTTCCATTTCAAACATGTAAAGACATGAACATACTCACTACATGCCTTTCGTGGGGAAAATTTTCCAGTACATCCTTGTGTAATTTATAAAAGTTATGTAAATTAAAAGGTAAGTTAGGAAGAGATTCTCAAAGGTGATAGTATCTTACTGAACTTAAGGGACGATTAGACATTTTCAGGCCAAGAATAAATGATGGAACAAATTATGTCTAAGGAAAGTTCAGGTCTAATTATAAACATTGTGAATCATATTTAGCAATAAATATATGAGATATACTTACCCCAGCACCAAGTTACATCTTTTCTTATTGAATATAGATATAGTCATCCCTCCTTATGCCCTTATCTGTGGAGGAAGCATACACTCCAAGACCCCCAGATTTTACCAATAGGACCAAACCCCATACATGCTATGTTTTTTTTGCATATATACCTACCTTCTTCTTAATCAATGTCTTCTCTTCTACTAGAAATGTGGCAGCAGCTTCTTCAGCAGCAGATGCAGCCACCACAGTATTTTTTATAAACCTATTCCTGAATCTGTATAACCATCTCTTACTTCAGTAAATGGCTCGGTGTCACTAGTTTCAGAGGGTCTCTTGCTGAAGTCTTTGTGTAAGCTCAAAGTTTTCTGACGCAATACATTGTCATCTTAGGAACACATTGTCTTGTCACGTCTTCCATCCACAAATGTAATGTCTTTTCCATCTTAACTAAAAACTTGTCATACACTGTGGTCTTAACTTTTGCAGCAAAGGCACTAAAACAAAGCTAGAAAACATTTATTTTTTCCTTCTTCAGAATTTTGCAAATAGAAGACTTGTTCTTAATGTGGCTCTTAGCTACCTCAGCACGACTTTTTCCTTATTAAGTCAGGAACTTTCAACTTTTCACTTCAAGAAGCAATTTATAGCTTTTATTTGGATTATCCGGGTGGCCAGCATCACTAGTCTAGCACTTCTGGGACATTATCAAGTAAAAATAAGGGTGACTTGGACACAAGTACTGCAATATTGAGACAGTCAATAAAACTTCTAAGCTTCTAAGGCTCTGGAAGCACAGTGTGGAGACGCTGGACAAAGGAACAATCTGTGTCCCTGCAGAGACACATGAGCTTTCATCAAGTTACTCAACAATCTGGGACTTAAAAATTATGAATTGTTAAAGATTAATTTTTTTAAATAATAAAATTATGATTTTTTTCTGAAATTTTATTTTTAATTTTTTGACCATGGTTGACCATGCATAACAGAAACCTCACAAGCAAAACCAGAAATAAGGGAGGACTAGTGGACTTTAAATCAATACCATCAAGGTGTTCTGACTCATAGGTACCAATCACCTTTGTGGAATTACCTAGCATCATAAAGTATTAATACCTAATATTTAGCTATGTGATAGTATATATCACAATATTTATATAAATTAAGTTTAATTTTCAAAATTAATACATTTGAAAATTGAATTTCATCATTCTAAAAGCATGAGATAAATTTTCCTACCTATATTTAATTTGGCATCATAGTATGTAGAAATATTTTTCTTGATTTCTCTCTATAAAACGTAAGACAAATAATCAGGTCAAATGAATAAGGAACTATAGCAATAATAAACAGTACTTTCTAAAAGTGCCATAGAGATATAAATTATTCTTCTTGTTGATACTATTATTAGACCTCTAGTGCCTTTCACATGCATCTAATTTGATCTTCACAGCAATTGTGTGAATTTGTTAGTAAGATGGCATTTTCTAGTTTCATAGAAAACTGATGACAGACAAGCATCTTGCCCAAGGTTATACAGTTCTTAAGAGACAGAGCCAAAATTTGAATAGAGCTCCTTCCGTAAAGCCTTTCAAAATAACTAGAGTGGGGTTTCTTGTCTGGAGAAAAAATTTCTTCTTTGAGATGGGTGATGGTAAAAGAAAGATTTAGAAAATGAAGTTCTAATGCACCTCACCAAATAAGTGGCTTTTTCGACCTTGGGCATGTAAAGCAATATTGACTATATCAACATCACATAAAAAAGATTTTAAAGCAGAGAAAGTTATCATAGGCAGGCAGGGACACTATATTACGAATTTTTTTTAAGTGTGTGCAGAAAGAAGATAAATCAGCCTTAAATGTATCTATACCAAACTACAAAGCTTCAAAGCATGTGAAAATCTGGTAAAACTAAAGAGTTACTGACAAATCCACAATTACAGTTGAAGATTTCAACATCTCAATCTTAATCATTGATAAAGCAGCTAGGTCAAAAAATGAAATAAATAAATAAATCAATAAGGACATAGTAAAACTCAATCAACATGCTCTAAATGACATTATAGAATACTCCACCAAAAACAGCACAATATGTAATCTTTTTAAGGACCTGTAAAACACACAAAAAATATACTATATCCTATGATATATAATAAATATCACCAAATTTAAAATAACAAATCATGCAGAATATGCTCTCTGACTAAATGGAATCAAACTAGAAATCAATAACAGAAAGATAACAGGAAACATTTCAAACACATGGAAACTAAAAAAACACACATCTAAATAATCAAGAAAGTCAAAGAAGGTTCAAGATTTAAAAAAAATAGAACATACCAAAATTTGAGGGACACATCTAAAACAGTGCTGAGAGGCAAATGCAGAGTAAAAAATGTTTATGTCAGAAAAAAAGGCAAAGGGACAATCTTACCTACCACGTAAAGAATCTAGTAAAAATATGAGCAAAATAAACTCAAAACAAGCAGAAGAAAGACATAATACAGATGGGAGCAGAAACCAATGAAATTTTTAAAAATATATAAAAATCAATACAAAGAAAAGATTGTTCTTTGATATGATCATTACAATTGACAAACTTTAGCAGACTGACAAAAAATGGCACAAATCACCAATATTAAGAATGAAACAAGTCATACCTAAATAGGATAAGAAAATACAAACAACTCTAATCACAAACTTGACAACTTAGATGAAGGAGGCAGATCCTTCAAAGCAAAAAAACAAAAAACAAATTAAGACAATTCACTCCATATAAAATAATTTAGATAGCTCTGTAACTATTAAATAAACTGAAGCTTTAAATTAAATACTCACAAAGGTGAATTTCCAGTCTTTGTCATAGAATAGAAGGGGAAGAGAAACTTTTAAATTCATTTTATAAAGCTAACATTACCCTGATATGAAAAGCATCTACAGTGAATGACACTTATGAAAATATAAATACAAAAATCCTTAACAAAATATTAGCAATTAGAATTCATGTATATATGGCCTTAACGAAGGACTGTCAAAAAAGTATCCAGCCATGTACTATGAAAAACAGAGACATTTACTGAAGAAGATACAAGATACAAGAAATATTGTACATAGGACACTGATGCCTCAGTTCCCTTCAAAGTAGGTAATTTGGGACCTCAAGCAGTTCTCCCAGTGTCTCTTTCGCTGTTCAAAACACTGCAAAATCCTTTTTTGGAATTGCCATTAGCTGCCCTGTCGTATTTTCCTGAATCTCACCAATGGTCTGGAATCTCTTCCCTTTTGAAGGTGATTTCAGTTTTGGGAAAAGCCAGGTATCACAGGGCACCAAATACGGTTCACTGGTAGTGGTTTGAAACGAGTCATAGCAAATGCAGCACTATGTTCCTTCTGCTCTGGTGGCAGAAGTCACAGAACAAATATGCCACAACGCATTTCATTCCAACCTTCTGCATCAAAATCTTGGACACAGTAGTTTTTGTAATCCTCAGATCAGCTTCTAGTTCTCACAGTCATTTTGAATGTGACTGCCACATGGTACACATGCTCACTCAACAATGTCTACTGCCCCCACTGACTAGAACAGTAAAGTTGTTATCATTCACACATGCACATTTCAGTCCACTCTCCTTGGTGGTCCAGTTACATCGATGTCATGTAAACTATTCTTGTCATATTAACAATGGCTGGACTTTTTCCAGACAAACTCTTATTAATTTATCTTATATACATGTATAAAATACAAAAATATATATGTATATTTTATACACCATGACAAAAAAGGGTTTATTCTGCTGCATCAGTTCAATATTTATAATCAATCACTATAATCAATTAAGGAAAGCTAAAGAAGAAAAAATCACATGATCCTGTTGATCAAAGCAGAAAAAAAATTTTTTTACAAAATTCATCACCAATTCATGATAAAAAACTCAGTGGAAAAATAGGAATATACAAGATATTCCTCAATTTGATAAAAGGTGTCTATAAAGAAATGAAACCTATAGAATTGCACTCTTGAAACCTATATAATCTTATTAACCAATGTCATCCCAATAATTTTAATTATAAATAAGAATAAATAAGTAAATGAAGAGTCCATCCCCTAAAAAGTAAAACAAAATGAAAACTAACATGTTGAAACACTAAGTGATTTCCTTCTAACATCAGGAAAGAGGCTAAGATTCAAGAAAACAGGAAGGAGGCCCAACCTCACCGCTTTTATAAGTCAGAGACAGTGCAACACAGCAAGAATAGAAAAGACCTACCATTGAAAGAAGAAATAAGAATGTCTGTTTGCAGAGAACATGATTGTCTATGTAAAAAAATAATAAAAAAATAAAAAATAAAAACTCAGATAATCACAAAAATATTTACTAGGCTTAAAAAATGTTTCAGCAAGATTTTAGTAAACAAAATAAACATGAAAATTAACTGTTTTTATAAATAGCGCTGAACACATAGACATGAAAACATAATCATTTATAATAACTTTAAAAAGAAACAAATATGTGTAAATCCAATCAAGTATGTACAGAATATGTATGTTGGAAAGTACAACACACTTATGAAAAATTTTAAAATGTTTATAAATATTAAAATGTTTGAAATAATTATGTGTGTGTAATTCTTTGATACTGGACCTTAATTATAGATTTAAATATGTCCCTGGCCAAACACTGAGCTTTTTGAGACAAGAGACCACAGCACCTGGTTGGAAGTTTGAGAAGTGACTTAAGACCCAGAAATCAAATGATATTTATTAAAATGAATGAATAGGGGTGAAGACATTCATGATGTTTAATTTTTAAAACAGGAAAAATATTAATGACTTAATTATACTTAAATCCTTTCAAAATTGGCTCTCATCTTCAAATAGAATTATCACTTCACTAGCTGGATTATTAAAGTGATTTTCTCAATAATTGGGGAAGATATCTCAAAACACCCAAGTATTTTTATGATATCCAGTACTCAAATATAAGCAGTCCTTAAAGCAGCGAAGATTGGGATGTGCTTGAAATTTCTGACAGGACATGAATGTGCAGATAATAAAATTTAATTGTATAATAAATAGAATTGATCATTTTTCCAACAAAAGATAAAAATGGAAAGAGCTATTAGCCAAAATTGTACACAAAATACAAAAATGTCATTGATGATTAAAACCTGGTAGTTAATTATTGTTCTTAACTATTAACATGGGTCATATCGCATTTGAAATAGCCAGTTATCCCTATAAGAGGCAAATAAAAATTTGGTAAGCCATTTAAGAAAGAATCCTGCTTACTCTGCTGTAACATAAACTCCGAACAAAGGCAGACAGCCTGGCAAATTATTCTTCCTGATACCACTTGCCCCCTGATAATGATGCGCTGAGAACACCACATGACTTCTGTGGTATTCCTGCCCAAAAATGTATAGTATGAATATAATCATAAGAAAACATCAGAGAAACTCAAATCGAGGGATATTCCATAAAATAACTGTCCTAAATTATTTATAAATGTCTGGGTCATGAGACACAAAAGACTGGGAAACCATTCTAAATAAAATAAAGAAGCATGATCACTGAATGTAATGAATGATTAGGGATTTACTTTTGCTATAATGGACATTTTTGGGACAGGTGACAACATCTGAATAAAGTTTATAAACAGGGTTGGCTTCTTGGGCTTGCAACCTGTCTCTGCAGTCATATGAGCCCCACACTCAAAAGAACCAAGGCTTGGGGTTAAATGGCCTTCAGTAATCATTTTGAATTATTAATAACTTTACCTCTGCATTTGTTTTGTAAGTGAGTCGTGATGGGATGACAAAGCATGTATAGCATTGTGCTATATAAAACAGTTGTCTTTTTTCTTTAGCAACTGTGCTAACAGGTAAAATTTTAATATTTGGGGGAATGTGATGGAAAGATATATAGAAATTCATGTCTCTCAATATGTCAAATAAAATAAAAAATAATCCTATCTAGCTTATCATCAAATATAACTCATTTTATAACCCGCATTTATAAAATTACAAAGTTATGAAAAAATTCAAGTTATTTTAAAATGTACAACACCAATTCTTTTGAAGAAGGAAATCTTACCTTTTGCGAGAGCATGTATGAACCTATGCTGAGTGACATAACCCAGTCAGAGAAAGACAATTACTATATGATCTCACTTATACGTGGAAACTAATGAACACCATCAAGCCTTTTAAAGTAATAGCTGGAAACAATTTTTAGAGTTTTATTTTTGTGCTTCTCTCATATTTGCCAAAATTCTGATTTAAGCAAGTTTTGTTTTTCATTAGTTTAAATATACTTGCACACACAAAAACATGGATTCATTATTACAAAAATCTAGTATATCTATCCTCATAGACAAAAATGGAATTATAATATGTCTTCTCTATCCTAAACTTTCCATTCTGAGATCCATTAATTAAGCTCCAAGCCAAGTTTTAATTATACAAAAAGCTGAATTCAAAAAGTGCATTTAAAATATAAAGATAACACTCCTTTAAAAGAAAGGCACAGCAAAGACTTCCAGTCAAGATGGCAGCGTACGCAGACATGCCTTGCCTCTTCGCACAACCATATCAAAATTACAACTAAAATTTAGAACAACCATTACTCAGGAATATCAGGAATCATGCTGAATGGAAGTCTGACAACTATGAAATTGAGTTGAATGGAAGCCTGACAGTTACAGAATTAAAGAAACCACATCCATCCAGACTGGAAGGAGGGGTGCAGATGTGGAATGGGTTGGTCCAACACCCACATGGATAAAAATTTGGTAGGGATATCTCAGGAGGGGGCAGTCCCAGATCCCCATCAGGACCCCCAGCCCAGGGCTCCAGTGCCAGGAAGGTAAGTCCCCACAATTTCTGGCTGCAAAAATCAGCAGGGATTAAGTCTGTGGAAGAAACGTCTGGAGTCCCAAGCAGCTAATGAACCAAATAGAGCTAGTCTTAGAGCAGAAATCACCAGTACCAGAATACCACAGCAAAAATCACTGTTCTTATAGTATGCTAAGATTCAAGAAAACAAAATTAATAAAGAAATCGCATTACTTAGAATTAAAATTTAATGTATTTTAGCTGATAAATCAACAACTTTTATCATTTCTAATGATTCTGTTAAATTAATCTATAAAAATAAATATAAATGTCTTAGAATAAGCTTGATAACAGCATGTTAGATGTAGCAAGAAGCAATACACTTTGTTAAAATACAAACTAATGTTTTCTTACTAAACTTAAAAAAATCAAGCTATCATTTAATTTGGATTTCAATGTCAGTCTAAAATTATACATTAATTTTGAGAATTTTAAAATGTACCATTACTGACTTTATAAATAAATTGAATACTCTGAGTTACAAATTAATTTGCAGCTCAAATACTGGTAGGGGAAATTTTCACAAGGCTGAAGACATAAAACCAGGTTATAATCCAAAGTCAGTCTTGATATTAGTAAGAGCTGGAAAATAGATGTGAGGTTTCTGGTAACCTATTTTCATAAGCAGAGACAAATCAAATTAATCTCTTTACAGGCTGCAACAAGGCAATTTACAAGCAGTACAACAAGGGGAAAAAATGGATAGCAGCTAATATCTCCAAGGTCTGCAAATACCCAGGTGCAGGGTCAGTAGATTAAAATAAGCTTCTCATCAGCCAACTGGGGCCCAGCAAGGTAAGTATGGGCCAAGCTAGTGAGTTTGACACATTTGGAATCCATTGGAGGCAAGAAGAAGGGACAACTTCCACAAAAGGAAAGCATACAGAAGAAAACAATATTTATTTAATGCAATCTTTAAAAGGCCCCTGCAGGGATGTTAAATTTTGTGACATTCCACTGAGATCCATAAATCCATATTGTAACTAGTACTGGGACCCTTCATTTTAACAGGTTTTTGTTTTATTTTCCTTTTCTTCTTCCCCTCTCTGGCACCACCTTCTATTCCCGAAAATTATGTAATGTACACTTACCATCGTTCCTATTTAAATGTTATTTTTCCAGATGCGTTACTCATAAATGTAGTCTACAAAATGTTTGTTATGGAATGGAAAACATTTAAAAATTCGAGTCTATCACTTAAAAAAGAATCCCTTCATTTACTTATTCACTCATTCTCTAGTGAATTCATCCATTTGGTTATAGAATGTACACATTTACATGAGAACGCAAGACAAAATCCAAAATAGTTTTTGTAGCCCTAAGTACAGGCATTTGTGAAATTAATGGGACACATAAACTAATCCAGTCTCCTTTATCTCTTGGGATTAGAATCTGGATTGCTTTTTTCCAATCCTTCAAGATATTCTATAATGATAACAGAAAACTGTTGTTATAGAGCTTTGCTTGGAAGGTAAAACAAGATGCAATGGAAACTAAAAATTCATTTACACAGCTTAGTTTTCTTTTATTTCTTGTGGTCAATACTAAGACACCATCAAGCTATTAAAAGTAAAGTGAGACTGTAAGACTCCCAAACCTTAAAGTTTGAAGGCTTCACAGAACATGAAAGGAAATTAAAGGATGAACTATTATATCGATTACATTGTGTTTTCAGGTTTTGCCCTAATCTTAAAGGGCTGGGACTATTCTCTCACTACAGATCTGAGAAAAGGGCAAATTAATATGTGAAAGACTAATGACATAACCACTTCTGCAATATCAAAGCAAGGTTTTTAGAGCCATTATTCTAGTATAATTCTTTAATGCAGTATTTCTATGTAGCTCTAATCTTGGCTTTCCCTTGGAAAATAGTTACCTCAAATTGTATTTATTATTAGTTCTGAAAAATTATAGTAAAGTATTATAAGGTTTCATTGTATCCGATTTAGGCATTGAATATAAAATTTACCACTGAAACCAAAGAACAGAAATACTGCCAAATTACTTAAACAATTACTTGCCCCACTCAGAATGCCATAGTAATGAAATAAAACCTACACAAATCAGCTAAAGTAGTCATATCCATAACATTCTATTTTGTTATTTTTAACCTTAGCTGTAATATAATACCTTATGCTGTATTTTATGACAGTTGGTACCATTGAATGATTTGTGGCATACAGCATACTGTTGTTAGCTAAAGGAAATACCAATGACATCATGTAGCCATTATAGGAGATAAACTCACCTATTAAAGAACAATACTCACAGTGTTTTACATTTGTACTGACCTGACATGTCGAATAAATTGCACAGAATATTTTCTTCTAAAACTACATTATAGTTAAAATATTTGAACTACCCTTGCCTCTTCAAATACAAATGTGCACTATTGCAAAGGTCTGATCATTCCTATGACTTATCAACCACATAACCTATCTTGCTGAGTTTTTGTAAATAAGAACAGAAAAAATGATGCAAATTTAAAATAATACAAATCTGGAAATGACATAACATTCACTTAATTTATTATGAAAGAGCATTTTCTAACAACACAAATATATTCAAAATAATGTTAAACACAGTGAAATAAAATGTGTATGTTCGCCGGAGAAAGACATCTTAATAAAATGTTGTCTTATCTATTGCTCTTAACTATACATGCTGTATATATGTTTTAAATGTACTAATTCATAGGAGCAGCCTGTAGTACCTCTTAAATATTATAAGAATTAGGTCATTTCACCTGTGAAATTTAGCCACTTAGTTATTCACATAGGCAGAGTAAAAATACCCTAGAAACTATAGCAACATGGACGGAGGATGTATTGTGTAGCATTTTGGGCTCTGCTTGGATTCATTAGCTGTGTGACCATTCACAAATTTTTTATCCTCAGTTTCCTGATCTATAATACTGAAAAAATATATAATTTTCTTACAGAATTGATGAGAATATTAACAAGGTATAATAATATATATGCAAATACAGGTGTCCAGGGAGTTCTCAATAAATGTTAACTATTTTCATTATGAATGATTTTACCACTTCAGTAAATGAATATATAAATGGTTTGAGGTTTCTTTATTCATGGTAATATTTTTGACTTCTTTTCAAATGCATTTGTTGAACAAAATAAAATATAATGTAACCATAAGTCACATCTGGCAAAGTGTATTTGTGGTAGGCTTTGCATTACAGTGACAACCAGATGTTGAATTATGCAGATCGAAATGCATTCTTTTTCTGCTGTGGCTGACCACTACACTGAGTAATGTTAATTATTTAGAAAGCTTAGCATTTGGCAATGTGAAAAACATGTTCTGATTTAATACAAAGCAGCCTTTCAACAAGGCAACGTTAGGGTCAAAATCTGATTCAAATTCCATTTTGCATTCCTAAATTTAAAAAATATATATATACATCTGTCCATTAGTCATTACCAATATTTACCCATAATTTTACATGTTATATTTTTTCTTCAGGATTATGGGGGATTTCAATCAACTAAAATAAATGATATGTACCGGAATACAGTTTGGAATTGCATTCAGTTTAATGGACAGTTCTCATACTATAAAAATAAAACCTTTGGTTGGTTTTATTTTCATCATAAATCTCAAATTAAAGAATCCCTTTGGGTATTATTACAGATATGTATCTAGACAAAGTAGATCATAACCAATGCAATTAAGATTCAGTACTAGGACTTCACAAATAGTACCTCTCACAGAATTGTGCCCTTTACTTACAGTAATTAGAAATGTAATTAGTTACTATAATACCAATTACAACTAAGGCTAAGTTGCTGACACACCAGGAAAAGAATTTGTCAAAGCATATAAAATGTTCCTAATGGAATCCTTTATTTACAGTAAAATGATGATTGTATTTTAATCTGCCAATATTTTTGTATTCTCTATAATAAACAAGTAGCAATGGTCCCAGAGTCCTGCCATCTACATTCCCTCTTCAATTAATTTTATCTCTTTTCAAAGACATAAGTAGCTACTATGAAAACTTTCCAAGATCAAGTCTGGGAAAGGGCTTAGCAAAGAACTTCTGGTCAAGTGGAGTGCACTGGAAGCACACCCGCTACATCTTTGTCTACATCTCAGTTGTCTGCATATATCTCATCATTTGCTGTTAGTCTCGTAAATATTTCAAATATTTAGAGTTTCTTTTGCAATATTAGGACACAAAGTTTATGAGTCCAAAAAAGGACAAAAAAAGTTTTTACTTCTGGCATTAATCATGATTCTGATACTTTTTGGTATGATCATTGAAAACAAAGATTTTCCCTTTTGACTGATATTAACCAGACTTTTTTTTTTAATAAAGCACAAAAGCGAATATATCCATTTAAACTATGTATATACAATATGAAGATTTTCATTTTTTCATTCAGGGTGGTGCTACAAATGATGAATTTAAGAATCTATTCAGAAGTAACACCCAAGTTGAAGAATTCTCAGTGTTAATAAATATTAAAACCAGGATAAAGGAGTGTCAAGTGATATGATTCCGAACTTTTTTCAGGTAGGTTGTTACAAATTCAAGTGAGTAATTTTTATAGACCATGGGTCTATTCTTATATTTTTGTATACTAAAAAGAAGTAAGTTGCAATTGAAAAGAGCAAAGTACTTTTTCCTTAATAGTAACTGAACAGGAAAGATTACAGAAACATGATCCCTACAGGGACTGGTTTTCTCCCCCAAACTGATTCCTTTCTCCAGAATATTCTCCTCTTCAGTCCCCAGACAGGGCTTCTCTGAACCTTTCTGGCTAACTTAGGTTCTTCATTATATATCACATATGTATTTTTTATTATTATAATGGTCTGAAAATTATTGTTTCTTTCTTTAAAGAACTTATTTCAGTTTGCTATTATATATTAATTAGCGAAGATATTTGAGTAATGTGTTTCTGCCAGTAGACTGTAAGCATCATACTACCAGGGACTTGCTAATATATATTAACTAGAGCAGAGCCTAGCAGAGTAGGTGTTATGAGCGGAACTGTGTTTTTCCAAGATTCAGATGTTGAAGACCTAAACCTCAATTTGATAGTATTTTGAGATGGGGTCTTTAAGAATTAAGTTGAAAATCATGAGGATGAAGCCCTTATCCAATAGAATTAGCACCCCTATAAAAAGAGATACTAGAGAGCTCATTTCCTCTCCCCTCAATCTCTCATGCACAGACCATCTGAGGACATAGCAAGAGAGGGCCATGTATGATCCAGGAAGAGCACTCACACAAGGAAACAGACACCGTGAGATGGGACTTCTACCCCCAGAACTGTGAGAAAATAATTTTTTTGTTGTTTAAGCTACCCAGACTCTGGTATTTTGTTACAGCAGTCCAAGCAGATTAAGATATTAGGTGACTGAAGATGTTTTAAATGACTGATTTACTAAATGAATGAATAAAATATGATAGAGGAAAAAAATTTCCTCTAAGTTCATTTTTCATAGGAAATAACGGCATTTAATGTAACTCTCTGGTATTTGCCAGCCTTTCTATACGCACTCTGATGAAATGAAAAAAGTGACTTCCCTAACTGATGGGTTTAGGAAAGGGACCTGCCATACCCAGCTAGTTTATTTTCCCCGTTTGCATCCGTGGACAGCCAGTCACATACAAGAAACACAGTTTCTAGTATATTATTCCATCTATAAAATGTACAGTAGCATCACCCTGCATGGGGAGCTCTACGTATGCCTCTGAGCTTGAAACTGTTTATTTCTGGGACGCAATACCAGGGAGTTCTTTACAGCCATAGGTGTGAGCTACATTCTCCAAACCCTTCATTAACATTTTAATCTATCTGCATCTACCAAAATTCGTGTCAACTCTCACTCTGATTAAAACTAACATGTGGAAAAAACATGAAATTACTTGTAGCTATATATACTATTTCGATACCTGGAATGGCTACATACCTACCTCTCTTGTTAGTATATTTTCATATGTATTTTGTTAATCTCATGTTTTTATTTATGTATAATTTATAATAAACTTATTTATTATGAAATACACTTGTGTTGGTATCACGAAAGTCTTAGATTGAGAATAGTATTATCATCTGCACAATATTAGTCTTCCCATCAAAGCACATGTAATATATACTCAATTCATTATTGCTCTTCTCTGTGCCTTTTAATAAAGTAATATGATGTCTTTCATATAAACCATAAGAATTATTAGGTGTACAAATTTGTTTAATCAAAAGTACTCACTAAGTACCTATAATGTATCAATACAGTATTCAAAAGGAAAGGATAAAATGTAGAGCAAATACAGACATGATCTCTGTCCTGATGAAGCTAACAGACTAGTGGGAGAGAAAATATTGAGTAAATAACCACACAAATAATATAGATAAGATTGCAAGATGCTACAAATGAGTGGTACATAAGACACCATAACAGAGAAATTTGGCCTAATCATAAGGTAACATTAATTATTCTGTGTTGACTGATTACTACAGAATTTAGTTACCTAGAAGAAGTAGAAAGGAGGACGCCTCAGGCAAATGGAATAACCTACGCATATGCTCTGTCGCAAGCAGGGTCACAAATAAAGTTACAGTTCATAGCACCCTGCCCAGAGAAGTCCAGATTTGCGCTTGCTGTCTCAGAATAATTATTGATGTCACCGACTCTCATACTGTTTATTGGCCCTATCAAATCCATGCAGATGATATGATCATTGTTTCAAAATAGAATGGATCATTAAATTTTTAAATCTTAATGAAATTTGTGTTGAATTTTGAAAAATAAATTTAAATAGAGAAGCACTTAATCCACATTACTGATTTGAATATATGTTACAACTTTTGAACTCTCATGAGAAATTTCAGTCTAATTAGCATTTTCTATGTTTAGAGATAAAAATGTAGAAAATTATTTGCCCTTCTCTGTATAATTCTCAGTAAAAAGGTCACTGGATGCTATGGCTCCTGAAAGCATATAAACTCAAGTAATGACAATCTAACTAAAACATAATAGATGCTCAGTAAAGAATTACCACAATACATGAAAAATTTCTTATCTGAGCAGGCCTGTTCTGGTCCTACACCACAGACAAGGTTTTTCCATCATGCTTGTATTACACGTATCTGTACATTTATTTGTATGACACACATTTGCTTTTCATTATATACTAAATATTACATTTCTATAAAAATGAGAAAGAAATGTAAATAATGGTTTAACATTTATTATACCCATTCTTGACCAAAATGCATTCTTGAAAAACAAATCTTCCACAACTATATTTTAACTTTAGTGATCAGTATCTTCGACTACTTTTTACTGCTACAACCTTTTTACAGATATAATGATCTACATGCCCTTCATTAGTCAATCTCATTTCTTACTTGTGATTCTTTTCATGTTGGTGATAAAGATTAGGTTAATAAAAATGGAACCTTAAATAGCTTTCTTAACCCAAATATTCAAACTAAATGCTTATAAGCAAAAACCCAGTACCACAATTCTATTCATACATTTTTTTAAAAATCAGTAAAAAAAATTCCTCTTCACACGAATGATCTTAAGTTTCCTAAAGTCAAATTTTGTAGGTATTTTAAAAATGAAAATAATAAATTTTCAAAATGCAAATGGTGCTATTAAATAATCATTTAAAACCTAATGAAAACACAGTATCCACATGAGAATTACAACAGACCTTTCAGTGTCCTGTGCAAACACGTGACATACCATTAAGCAAATATAATTAAGGACAAGGGAGCTAGGCTTTTTTTTTTTTTTTTTTTTTGGTAACTTTAGCTGCACATATGGAGCATTTTGTTTCACTTCTGGTTTACTTTCTTTTAATCAAAGCCCCTCACTGTAATGCCTTCACACAGGGCTCAGTGTTACGGTTACCATGGAAACCATAATTCTGAATGTCCTAACTTGTGTGATTAAAATTTAACACAAAGTAACATTGATAGTCTCCCTCATTTCCACTACCACCAATATCCAATTCTAATTAGCAGCACAATAACTGGTTTGGAAGGGATAAAGAGCTCTGACTACTATAACCTCACATTGCCAGTTATTCACAGGGAATCTCATGGCCAATATATAGTGATGGTTCTCTTTCACAAAATGCCGGATTTAAACAGAGGGATCATTTCTAGTTGAATTTCAAGTCTCCTCTAGATAATAAAGTATATTGTTTTTCTTATTTTATGTACTGTATGAGAGTATTTTTTATATATTTCATGTACCTTTTCAACAACAGCAAAAGTTTTTTTTATAATGGTCTAATATACTAGGGTAATAAATGAAACTATTTGACATTTTAGTTCCTCAAGTTCCCCTGTATTAGTTATATTCATTTCTATAAATATTATACTTCTCGCTTCAACACAGAATTAATCTTTCTATTATATATATATACATATCATTAAGATACACATATATAAAAACAGTTTGTTTAACGGAAGTTTAAATATTCAACTGGATCTTTTCTCTTCCTTTTTCTTTAATGAGCATTTTAATAGGAGCTGACACGCACTATGGTTGATTATTTTGATTTGCAGAAAATTATATTGTCTCAGGGGCACACTTGCACTGATCATATGCCCTGCTACTCATCGCTTGTACTGTAACTAGGTACAAATTTATTTTGCAGCAGTCACAGCAACATTTTAAATTTGGAAATTTTACTCTGTCATTCTGATTGAGGTTCTTGTCTACCTTATCATATGTAAGAGCAAACATGAATGAAATCCCTCTCCCTCCTAAAATCCCAAATGAAATCATTTGAATTTATAGAGCAAGAGGGGATATTTTAAATATTAAACATTTAAAGTCAGGAAGATACCTTGGTGATTGAGTCCAATGCTCTCAAAATTTATGGTAGATTTGAGGCCCATAAAAGTTAAATGATACCCTTAATACATCAAGAACTACTAGAACCAGTACTAGTAGTTTTAAGTATTCATTTAGAATTTTTACTGATTCATTACAGAAGAGAGATACTTCTCTTATTACTACTTCACTTCTTTTTCTACTTTTATTTACCAATCTAAACATCTTAAAATACAGAATATATCTAGTATTTATAAAATTAATGCTGAAAATCAATGGGTTAACCCAAAAAATGAAATTGGTATAAATTAGAAATTTTGTTATATATTATATGACTTATGTAATTTAAAAATTTGAGTTCATACTGAAAATAATCTGTTTTTAAGATTACATTTCAGCCATAAAACACACTTTCAAATCATTTCTAAACTAATCAGTAGTACCCTTTACTAATTCATATTAATCCCTGCTGTGAAAAATATGAAATGTCTTTTCTATTCCTGAGAGCTTCACACAGTTCATTTAATGTTATTTATCTATTAGTAAAGGTCTGCCTATTAACTGAAGCAAGCAATTTTTACTTAAAATACAATTTTTATATTTGAATAACTAATAATTAAGTAAAGACTGACTCTGGACAATTTCTATTTCTGGATTCATTCTCCTTACAAGTAAGGGGTTGTCTGGTCCTATAAACTGTCCATTCAGGACTTTTATGTATAATTAAATTATGTGAATAAATTCAAGTAACCCTAATATAAGTTATTGTTTCCTTTACAATAAAAAAGAATAAAGGAAAGAACAGCATCAGAACTAGGAGTTAGGAAGACACTATGGAAGGAGGAAAAAGCACATACAAAAGAAAAGAAAGGAAAGAGAAAAGAAGATTTCTTTACTTAGATGTTTTTGACATCTCATTTGGTTTTAAAATAAATATTAGACTTTGCTTAAACTCTGTTAGTTCATATTTCAGGAGTATACCAGGAAAGTCAAAATGTAAAAAAAAAAAAAAATATGGTGTTCTGTACCAGGGGCTCCATAAATGGAGTCAGTGGATAAAAGCCAGAAAAGGCACAGAAGACATTATTTTATGAAGTAATACTGAACCAGATTAAGGTTGATCGAATTATCATAAATTAAACTTACTAACCAAGTCTGGATGAAGACTTTAAATAAGAAATTCTTTGCCATGTTTTAAGTGTTAACAGATAAGGAAAAAGATAAGCTAGTTTATTTCAGTGAAAAAATATATTCTTCCGGTGAAACTGTCATGCCATTTACTGCCAGTACATTTGTAGTGGCTAATAATTCTTACTCCATGATACCTAAGGAAGGATCTACTAAAATGGATATTTTCAATTGATCAACATCCAAAATTCAAAGCTAAAATCAAATATTTTCTATCTTTAGAGCTCCAAAGTCTGTTTTCTTATTTTAAAAATCACTTTATCACATTTATTTCAACTATTCTTTCATTTTAATTCTTGGACATATCAAAAAGACACTGACAAATTTTCAGGAGTAACGTTTCAGTGAAACATTGTTCAATATTTTTTTTTCTTAAGGCAAAATAAAATATATCAAAACTAACATCACTTTATTATTTCATCACTCAGAGACTAGTCTGCTGGGTGTGATAAAAATGCTTCTAAAATAATATGAAGAATGGTTTACTCCAGAAATTTCAGCAGAGTATCTACTTACAAAGCCCACATTTACTTACCTGTTCAATCTACAGAATGTCATGGCTCTCCACCGAGTGATTTATAACTCACCCATTCTATTTCTAGAACTATACACTCAAAACATCTTTGAGTGTGATACAAAAAGTAGATTCTTTAATATAAATTCTAAAATAACTTCTCTGAAAAATAAATGATTCTTAAAGATAAAAGATACAACATAGCCCTCGGGAACCTGAAAAGACCAGTTATGGTTTTCAATTTTTTTTCTGGAAAATTAATAAGTCCAGTGTTTTCCCAAATATTCCCAAGATGGGTACTCATACGTACCACTTAGAAAATACAAGGAAGAGAAGAGGACTAGTCTCAGCCAGCCTCTCAGAAACACCAGCGTTCTAGCTCTGTTACGAAACAGGTGAGGATACATCATGGCTAACGAAGAACTGAGCAGTAGAAAGATGCTGTGAGATTCACAGCTCTCTGGAGGATTATGAGAATAATCCATTGAATCTCTGAAAATGATGTGCTTTCATATTTTCATATCACCACATTTGCCCTTTCTCCTTCAGATAGCTTTTCAACTCTTTGTTTTTAATGCTAGTTGACAAGGAAAATGGAGCCTGTGCTTCAGTCACATCTTCCCAGTCCTTAATTCCTCTTGTAAAATCATATGAAATGAAAGAAAATGTTGTGAGAATAACAGGAAGGCAAAATTGCTACAGAAAAGAAAAAGTCTGTATTAATACACAAGAAAAATTTTGTTGTTTATAAGTCTTAACTGTATATAATCTGTAATAACTGCTGAATGATATGACTTGTAAAAGATATTTTCTGTAAAAGTGAACTCATAGACACTGCATTATTACTGTTGTTACATATTATAGTTTCAAATACATTTATTATTGAAAACATAGTGAAATACAAGACTTTCTTCTACTATGTCAATTTTTCTTTTCTCCCAGTGGTAAAAGTAAAAATAACTTCATTCTACTAGATTCATGGATTATTAAATAAATTACATGAAAATATATTACACAGTGTCTGAGACATAGGAGAGATTCAGTGATGTGAATTTAAACATGAGAAGTATGAAAAGGCCAGTCAAAGCACTATATGAATACAGAGCACTAGTGTAAATTTATAAACTGAAAATCAGCTGAAAATAGATTTATAGTAAATTTATAGTAACTACATGATATATCAACACAAGACCAATAAAAATGTTTCCTCCTTAATGAGTTAAACGTGGATGTGACAGAAAAGGCAGTGCCAGGAAAAGCCGGAAGAGCATTGTATTTAGTTCGAGAACAAAGCCCTTCAAATGATAAAATGCCCAAGAACTCAATTCAAATGAGTCAAGGTGGTAAAATTTTGAAATGTAAGTCAAAATAAGAATCTCTGCTTCCATATTAACATAACAAGGATCTTTTAATATCACTTGATATATGTTTACTCCCCTAAAAGCTAAAAAGGGACAACAGTGTTGGTTGATCTAGGGCATTATAAAAGATAGAAATAATTTCTTCTCACTTTAAAGAATTCATCACCTCTAATAGCAGAAAAGGGCCA
The DNA here is from genome assembly GCA_004026545.1 of Mormoops blainvillei. NCBI lineage: Eukaryota > Metazoa > Chordata > Mammalia > Chiroptera > Mormoopidae > Mormoops > Mormoops blainvillei. The sequence continues at coordinate 223,619 of PVJD01000881.1, read as the reverse complement.
GCATTATAAGTGAGTCTGCATTCTAAATTTTCAAACATGAATACATGTACAATGGGTAATATTTTTCTTTAATTATAACCTTTGTTAACAGTTCACTTTCTGCTATAGCTGAAGCTAAAAGCCTTTTGTCACTGAACACCATGTATACACAAGAAATGTGAAAAGCATTTGGGTGAAAGGCACACTGTAGGTAGCACTTCACCAATAAATCCTTCTTCTCTTTAGCTACAAATAGGTTAGAGTAAATGGAATCTAAAAATTATCTCAAATCAGATGTGGTCTTCAGTTCATGGCGAATACAGTTTGGTGGAGAACACTAGTTCACTGCTCCTCATTCGTCTCAACATGACACACTGTGCTCTCTCAGAGGATGGGATTTAAAAAAAAAAATCGGTAACAGTTGAGCCATCCCCCTCCATATCGATGTTTTTCAAACTGAAATACATTAAACATTTTCCTTGGCATTCCATTGTAGTCCATGCCAGTTAAAACCTTTTCGGCTATCTTATAATTTTCTTATCCATTTAGAATGGATTACAATTGGCCATTTTTTAAATAAAAACTTCACTTAGTTGTGATATTTTGCTGAATGGATTTAATAACATATAACTCTCATATTTTTATTATAGTTATTGCATTGGATTAACCTAATAATATGTTTTAACTGCAGTGAGGATATATACCAGTTGAGATAAAAAGCACCTGAAATAACACAGTATTGTAAAGCTAAGTTATTAAAAATGATCTATATAGCCTTTTGCCCAGGAATAACTTTTCAAAAGCTCTATCTGTAGCAAAGGTTTTTTTATACACTTCCTTCTCTCTTTTTCTACTAGCCGCACTTTTCAAAAGTGGTATAAGAGGGAGTTATTGCTACAATATTTACTGATAAAGGTGTAATAAGCAGAAACATTCGTTTTGTTTGGGTATTTACATATGCTGAGAATAAACTTTCATTTCAATAAATTATCAGTAGAGTATCCATAAACTGACAATCCAAAATATTGCTAATCTAGTACATTTGATCAGGGATGACATTACGTGGAAATGAAAAGTATCTATTATCTATCAAAAACTTCATTTGTGACATAATTAATAATAAACTTGTGGCTGAGAACACTGAAATTCAATATAACAGAAAGTATATACGAATTTGAATTTCTTCATTGAAATTTATAATGGAGAGGTTAAATGTTTATACGTGCATTACCACAAAGTTTTACAAAAACCTAGTCATTCACAATTTTTGGCAACAAAACCAGCAAACAATTACTTTCTTCCATTACACTTGTAAGAGCCCATTTGAGAAGATACTCCCCAGGAATTAAATTTCATGGATAAACATTTTAGTTAATTGCATTATCGTTCTGAGAACACTGAAGGCAGCACTAAACCAAACCAAGAGATCCAATTTCTTTATTTCTTTTTCTTTCCCAAGCAATTAAATTCTCTTCCACTAACATATTTTAGGATCTAAGATTTAAAAAAATGCATATGATATATTAGATGGATTGGAAAGATATAAAAGAAACTTTTATTTAAGTATAACATTTATAATGTTTTAAAGAAGAAAAATACAGTCCTCCCAGGAAAAGTAAGTTTTAAAAGTATACATTTCAAAGGTTTATGTAAAAGTGCAGCGCTGAGAGCAGTGATGATTTGAACAGTGCACAGAATACTGCACCTATTAGTTCTAATCCTCTATTTCACCTTTTTACCTGTCTAATCCATCTTTAATGCAGTGCATCTTTCACACATCCAAGAGATGTTTAAATCTCTTACTGTTCTTTAAATAACAGTAACACATTAATATCTGTGTATTATAATATATAAAATATTTTATAACACATAAAAATATAGTCCCCCAGAACAAATTCTTTAGTGTTTTCTAATGAACACTCCGGCCTCGCCAAAACCATTCTCTTAAAATATCCATTCTCTGTTTTGTAATAGTAAAACCAGTCTCATATGCCACCACTTTCGCAAAACTTTCCCAAGGCCTTTTATTCTGAATTAATTACTCTCATTTTCTCATATTTCTATTCTAGTACACAATATATTACAGTATAGCTACTTATATATGATTCTGTACTCCCAATGAGGTTTGATTTTCTCTAGGTCAGAACAGCATAATCATTACCCCAGAACATATTAAAGGTCTTATGCACCCTAAATACTAATATAAAATAAATAAATTTTAATAAATTAAAATTATGTTTTAATATTCATCCTCATCAAGACTTATGATGATATTCCTCAGTCTTTGAAATATGTTACTTAATGAAGTGTAAGTTCTTCTACATTGAACAAATGTAATCAAAGGTGATGTTTTTAACCTATTTTCTTTTGAGTATATAAGCTTGAAATTGTTTAGAAAACTGCTTATTTACTCTGAAAAAATGGAGAGTGTATTCTGAAGCCTGTTTCATAATAAAGAAGAGGTATTAATTAAATAAATTTTACTGACATTAAATTCTAAAAATTTTTAAATACAATTCTCAATAAAACTCTAATGCTAACAAAAGGGAATATGATTTTACATTTATCTTCTATTTACTTAACATAAAACACCTAGAATTTAAAAAAATATTAAATATTTGGAGAACAGTAGAGAAATCAAAGATTCTATTAGATCCACACTTCTGGAATACTTAGTGGATTTTTTTCTAAGCACAAAAACTATTCTTCAATTTAAAGTTTCTAAAAATGTACTGTATATATCCTTGTTTTCTAGTCGATCATATATACCTACATTACCTTCTCCTTCTCAATGACCCAAGATCATCATAGAATTGCAACAGCCTATTTTTAAGAGCAAGAATGTCCTTTACAGATAATCTAGTGCTGTCTTCATTAATTAGACAAATGAGAATTCTACAATCCAGAGAGATTATCCATGTATGATGTACCCTGGGTCTCACAGCAGGTTAATGGCAAGACCAGGCCTAGAGTGAAGGTAACTCGATCCAGTATTCTTCCTAATAAAAAACACATTGCAAAATGTGTGTTGCTCAGAGCCTCTTAGATGCATGAGAAAACTTTTCCCTGATATAAATAGATCCAGCCAGCTATATTTTCTAAATTTTTCATGATTTTTAATGGTTATTTGGTTCCTATCCTTAGTATACTATGTAAGATTAATATTTAATTTTCAGCATTTCTATTTTTTTAATAATTTGGTGAACTCGATCTGCTGTGTCTTAGACGCTAGGTGACCAGATTTATAGAATATATTGTAAAATATGTTCTGAATGAGGGCATTTGGTGTGTAAAAAGCAAACAAGCTTTAGTTTGAAAAAAAAAACAAAACAGCTAAATTACATCTAGTGCAGAAACAGTTAAACTGTGGTTCCTATGGTTAGTTGTTTCAGGATCATTCGCTTAAAGGATTCAAGACACACTCCTCTCAAAAAACAGTGAATATCAAGAAAGGAAAAACCATAAAAGCTGCTTTTTGTACTTGGATGATGTAATTTTTCCTACCTGAATTCAGAGACTAATAAAAGCAGGTCTTTCCATAATCAAGTTAGTGTTAAAAAAATTCACAATTTAACTCTGAACAATTCCAATTTATAGTATAACAATGGCACTTAAAGTAGAAATAAAATAGAAACAGGAACACAATCCAGTATGAGAGATAAAACACAGAAATAATTTTAAAAATCAATATATACACTTACCATATGACCCAATCCAACTCTTGGGTATGTACCATAGAGCAATAAAAATGTATGTGTGTACACACACATGCATGCACACACCATATGTGTGTCTATAGGAACTTTATTATCACCAAAAATTAGAAAAAATCCAAATGTTCTTCAGCAGGTGGATGGATAAATGAACTGGGAGACATCCACAAAATGGAATACTGCTTAACATTAAAGAACAAATGAATTACTGATTACTCAAAAACAAGGATGAATCTCAAAGGTATTATGATGAGTGAAAGAAGTCAGTGTCAAAAAGCTACCTACTATATGACTAATTAAAGGACATTCTGAAGAAGCTAAAAATATACGAATGAAGAACAGATAAATGGTTTCTAGGGATTAGGGACAGAGGCAAGGAAAGACTACACAGGGGCAGCATGGGGGGATTTTTAGGTGGTAAAAATACTTTGTACCCTACTTGTGAGGAACACAATTCTATCAGTCTCACATCTCAAAATTATACATAGAAAACAACACAAACAAACAAACAACTACAAGAACAGATAGAGAGCCAGGTAGATTGGCAGATAGACCGAATAAAGTCACGGTTATGTGAAAATTCCTCAAATATTTACAATGGGTAATTTTTTAAAATGTATTCAATAAAAAATTTTAAATGTAGACACTCAGTTTAAAAAATCATGAACAAATCCCTGCCCTATAAAAAAGTTGCCAATAATAAACTGCTTTTACCCTTTAGCTGTAGCACAAAATCCCCAACTATAAATATTTATAGCTTAGAGCAGCTCTCACTCTATTCAATATGGCATCCTTGATTCAGGCAAAAATGAACAGCCTTTTCTGAACCATAATAAATTTTTTCCAATGCCATGGATTAAAGGCAACAGAGGACAGTTTAAGATAAAGGAGATCTGGCTAAGCACAGGGATGAGAACACAAGGTTCTGCCTGGGCCACTGCTAGTTCAGGGTTTACCCATGAAAATAATAAATAATGGAAAGTGACCATCACAATCATCTTAGAGGTCTGACTTCCTACATACTGCCCAAACTCAGTTTTAACTATTATAGCAGTAAAAAGTTGTCTATCCATACACAGTGTTTATTCTCCATTAGTCTTATTGTTTTATCTTTCCAGTACTGAGTTAAATAACTCAGGTATTTTCAAGATCAAAAAAAACCAAAGGACCTCTGGTTGCATCCCAAAATCATGGTGGTCACTACCCTGTCTGCCAAAGCAGGAAGATATACAGGTGTTAAAAACACCTATAGATGTAGTGTAAAAAAAAAAGAGACAGGAGATGAGGAATGAACTTTGTTTGCTCTGACAGTCCATCTTACACACACTTTATGTATAATTATTTTCAATGTACAAAGTTTTAAAATTGCATTATTTTAACTTTCATTTTTGGTATTCAGCACTGTTCTGAATGAAACATGAATGTTTTAGGTTTAGATTCATGGCTGAGGTAACTGATAAGGAACAGGCTACTACAAAAAGAAATTGACATTAGTAATAATAATTAAAGAAAATTAATTTTTTAATTGAAAATGATTTGTCTGCCTTAGTTTTAATAAAACATTTACTAAGTGACAAGCTTTTACCAGATATTTAATATATAGCTTTTAAAAATGAAAGAAGAAAGAAGTTGAGGTTACAGGTAAAGTGACAATTGTGGAAATGAAACCTGAAATGAAATTTTATCTAAATGTATCGAAGGCTTTAAAAAGTCATACACTTGGACCCACTAATTCCTCTGCTATAAATAGCTATTCCAGGAAATATTCTCTGAGGTACCAAAAGATTTATGTAAATCTATGCCTATCTCAGTAGTATTTATGATGAGAAATTGTAGTATGTTGCTAGTAAAAAGGTACTTGCACATATTCAGAGGCAATAAATGTTTATTTATTTATTTAAAAGATAAGAAGTTACTGTAAACTATTAATCATGTTTTTTCTGGGTACGATATTATGGGTAACATTAATATTCTCTCTTTGCAGTACTTTCTAAATTTTCTACAATGAATATATATTATTTTCTAATATAAACTATACTATTAAACATTTATGGTTGTATGGTTAGCTTATAAATTTAGTCATTTTAAAACAAACAAAAAAATTAACAGGAATGTTTAGTGAGAAAAGCTATATAGACCAAAAATACTCATCTAAGGATATTTAGTAACTGGTTATACTTCTTTAGGTGTTGTAAAGATATTAAAAATAGGTTTGATTTTTGATTTGGTGAAGAAGGTGTTGTTTTGTATGTACTCCATTTGCTGTTCACTGCTTCAAGGCCAATTCCATGGTTTAATCAGTGGCTGACAATGTATGCTCTCCTCAACCGACTGGCAGCTATCATTCGAATGCCAGACTTATCTTTATGCAAATGCTCCAAAAGGTCACCATTTATGTATGTAAATTCTGAAGGGCACTAACTATACAGCTGACAGATTCTGACAGCCACTATATCCCCAAGAACGGAATAAGCAGGGATAACTGTCTGAATAATTAATGTGCTTTTACTCTGCCCATGGCCAGTTGTTACATCCTGCACTTTCTGACTGTATTTTTGAAATTAATTAGAAAATGTAATTTCATAGCAAACCAAAACTTTTTTTTTTAATTTCTGAAAACGTTGATTAAAAATGTGAGACAACTTCAGTTTAAAGTATTATAATGCAGAGATCACTGTAACCTATATAAAAATTAACATCTAGCTCTGGATATTATTTCTGTAAAAAAACAAGCATTAGCACTTCCGTAAAAATAATTATTTTGTAAAAAAAAAAAAAGAAAAGAAAGAAAAAATCACATACGTATACAACCCTGCTCCTGTAAGGTCAGCAAACGGTGCCACGAGCCATCAGGGTCCCAGTTCTAAACCTTAGACTCATTCCACTGGGACTTAGGTCTTACTGTTCAAATGCAGTCAGTCACTAAGACCTCTCCATCTTACCTTCTGAATAGTCTAAAATGTGTTACTACCTCTCAACCCCCAATGTTGCTGCCTTAAACCAGATCATCATTATACCTCATCTGAGTTATTGCAAATATTTCCCAGATAATCCTCCTGCCTCTAGTCACAAACAGGCATTCAGATACCTCCTGAGTAACATTTTTATATAATATCCAAATCCATGAGCAAAAGCAATAAAAAAACATAAAAATAGAAATTTAAAAATACTACAAGGAGAAATATTTAGAATATATCAATTAATGGGACTAGACAATAAACAAAATTACGTGTTATGTGGCAATATGTGACCTGGAGAATAATAAAGCAGGAAAACGGGACAGAGGGTGTCCCCAGGCAATTTCAATTTTACACAGGGTGGTCAGGGAAGGCTGCCATGAAAAGAGAGTATTTGAAGCCTAGGGAATAACTCATAGGAGTAACTAGGGAGAATGTGACTGGTAGAGGGAACAGTGGACTAAGGTAGAGTGGCTCAGTGTGTTCAGCAAACGGCAATGTAGCTAGGGCAGCTGGAGTGGAGAGGAGGTTGAAGATAGAACATTTCTCTAAGTGAGATACAATGAAAACAGTGGAGTAAGGAAAAGAAAGGGCGGGGTGGGGAGGGGTACTGTAATTCGCCAGGCAAGAAGGGACTGCGATACAGACCAAGGCAATAGCCAGTAAGGTGCTCAGAAGTAGTCAGGCAGAAAGTAAAGAAGTGTGTGCAATATGCATGAAAGAAAATTCAACAATTGCTCCAAGGATTTATGCCTGCAGATGCAGAGGACTGAGCCATTAACCAAAACTTTTTGGAAAGTGATGATTCCGTTTGAGAACGAGTGTGACACTATGGTTAAATACATTTAAAGAGGTCATTTACTGTGGAAAATAATCCTCCAGGACATCTTTGCTTTAAAGTTCAAGAAATTATTATAGAAACACATAATGTTAGAAATGCCAAACTCCATTCCAAATGCTGTGTGGTACATAATTTTGTTAGCCAATATTACAGATGTGGAAGTTGAAGCACAGAATAGGTGGCACCTCTAAGGTTGTAAATTGAGTCTGTCTTCAAAACTTGATCTCTTTACTCTGCTTCCTCTCAGGCTTTCTTTTGTAGCTTATTATTAAAATAGAATTTGAGTTTCTTAAAGCTAATGGCGGTGGGAAGGGTTGACTGCAAAGGCTCAGAAGAGAGCTTCTGGGAGTGACAGGTATGTTTTTTATCTGGATTTTGGTGGTACCTTACACAGATTGATGTGCTGATGAAAATACAAATGTGCAATAAGGAGATCACTATTCATAAATTACACATCAATAAACTTGATTTAAAAAATAACCCAGCAAATACCATAAACCGTAACATGCTGGAAATTTATATATTTTGTCCAAATGTAAAGTGAATGTCTCATACTACAGAATTTGTTCTAAGACTTATTTTTGTCTGAAAAAGCAAGGTTCTTCATATCATCTTCCAAGAGTATTTGCTAATAAAGTAATAAATTTTTATGTGTTGCCATATAATTGTTCTTGCGTGAATTCATCTATATTTACCATAACAGGAAGAAATAGGATTTCACCAATGACCTTATTACTTCCCTTCTAAACATTTATCATAAAGTTTAGTGGAATTTTGTAGATGACTTGAACATGACTTTAAACGCTGCTGAAAATGCTAGAGAGGTTTGTATTTGCGTTTTAGGCATTAAGTTACTAAGAACATTGCTGTTCTTGTTGTATACTATCATTAACTAACAACTCAAGACAAAATATGCTTTCAGGGCAAATTTAATTGCTTATGATATAAGAGACAAAGCCCTATTTCATACTATTCTTGATAATTTTAAGGTTTTAACTAGCTCAATAATAAATCTGAGATTATCGATGTTTATACTATATAATGAATCTGAAAAATATTCTCTAATAGGGATAGAAAATAGGTCGATTTTGTCATTTTCTTAAATTGTTGACTTGGGCATGTATTCATCAAATAATCATTTTATAATTTTTATTTAATACTTCATAAAATCAACTGTCTAAATATGAGGACTAGTCTAACTAAAAACTGACAATAATTCCATTAATGCACTTACCCAAACACATGCAATATCAATACACTAAAATATTCTTAAAAATAAATATTGCCATCAAAATTCAATGAGATACTACTTGACACCCACTTGGAGGCTATAATCAAAATGACAGACAATAACAACTTTGGAAAGGATATGGTGAAACTAGAAAACTCATATATTTCTGTTGGGAATGTAAAGTGGTACAGCCACTTTGTAAAAACAATTTTGACATTCCTCAAAAGGTAAAACACAGTTACGTAGGACCCAGCCAGGTATATGTCCAAAAAAAATGAATACATGTAACTACACAAAACTTGTGTACAAATATTTATAGCAGCATGATTCCTAATAACCAAAGAGTGTAAAAACCCAAAGGTCCATCAGCTAATGAATGGATAAACAGAATGTGCTATATCAATATAAAGAAATTAAGTACCGATTCATGTAACAAGGGGGAAACTTGAAAGCATCGTTAAGTGAAAGAACAGACACAAAAGGCTGGGTACTATGTGATTCCATTTATGTGGTAAATGCATAGAGCCAGAAAGCATTTTAGTTGCCAGAGGAAGGAGGGGGAAGGGAAATAACTGCTTAAGAGTACGAGGTTTAATAATGATAAAAATGTTTTCGATTAGACAGTGGTGATAGTTGCACAACTTTGTGAATATAAAAAAACAAAGCCCCTAAATTATATTCACCTTAGAAGGGTGAATTGATGGTATATTAATTTATTCTCAAAAAACAAAGGAACACACTGTGCCAATCATTCAACACTGTAAAAATCCCTATGATTCATCCAGAAACTTATTTGGGGGCCTATGCCTGTCATTATATTAAATGTTATAAGTTCTTAATTCTTATTTTCATAATGAACATAAACATCAGGAGAAGTTGTGAAATTTTGTACTTACAACTCTATGGATACCATTAAGCGCTCTGGAGATTAGGCTGGAAAATTCAGCTTTAGTATGGCAAATCTGATATTTCATGGACTATTCCAAACCTACCTTTCCAGACTCATCTCTTAACATTGTCCAATCACATGTGGCTAATCCTTTAGCCACACCGGAAATATCAATCCTTCATTGGCTATCCCTTGCTCCTCTATGGGCCTTTTCGCAAGCTATTCTATTGGCCTGGAATGCATGACCTCACCTTCCCTGCCTTAACAACCCCCTCAGTGAATTTCACAGCTTCCACGAAAGTTTCAGGAGTCTCTCCCTAAGGTGGCCTGATACCACCTTTTTGTTTCCTTACAGTTTGTCATTGGTTCTTTTAAAATGTACATAATAATTTCCAGAGTATCAATTTCTCACCCACATTTATTTTCTTCAGAGCAAGCAGGTAAGATCTAAGTCTTGCTTGGTTTAATTTTTCTAAATTATTAAATCAAACTGTTTTTTGTTTATTTAATTTACTTATTTTGCTAAGTGCCAAAAACTCATTTCATATGCCAATCCATAACAGAATGTCTAAGAATTTGTTAGTGTAGAAATAAGCTAATAAATACAAATTAAGTAGATTCAATCATATCTGCTCTGGAAAATAGAATTATATTGTTTGCATTGTGAATGAATGTGTAAAAGCAGTGACAAAGAAATTAAGGTAAAAATATCAAAAGAAGGAATAACAATTGGAAAATTGAGAGCCTACAAAGATGAGTGCAGTATTTTTATAGTCAATGGCATGCAGTACCTTCAAGCAAAAAGAAAAACAGAAAACTTCTAAAAATATATTGATAATAATTTATAATACATATCAATGATATCAGTAATTTAAATGAATTTTAATGATTTTAATATAAAAATAACAAAATCAATATTTCTAATTTTAGCTGAATATTTATAATTTACATTGCACACTTTACGAAGTCACTCTATAGGAATTAAATTCAGTAACTTCAAAAAGAATAGAAATTCTAACTTTACTGTTGACTCTTTTGTCTTCAAATGATCTGCTGAAGAAAATGCACATACATGTGCTGGCCTAAGGGTATGTATGTTCTTTGGAGTCTTTTATGTCATGCTCTATAAAGATATCAGTGATAAATAAAAACATCACTCTAAAAATAATTTACTTTATATTAAACAGCTTGGAGCTATAAAATGAATACACTTTATTTCCTAATATTCACATTCACTGTCATGGACATATAATTAAGAACAAATGGGACAAATTAAACAAAAATTACTTTAATTGATTATGTTGATATACATGTACCAATTAAAAATAAACTTTGAATACTTATTTAATATTAAACATTTAAGAAGGTAATATAGCTATTTCTCTTTCCAAAGAGGTAAAGAGTCAGTAAATTTTTTATTTTTAGTAGCTTATTTATATTTCATATAACTGGAGTATACTTCCTCACAACAGTAATACTTTGAATTATGTTATTTACATATTTGTCCATGAGATATGTTAACTGACTTTCCAAAAGCATATAAAATTTAATTTTAGTAACATTAAACAATATGATGAATTTTCAATATGATACGCACAAAAAATACACTAACTTGAATATAAATATTTTAAATATACTTGGAAATTACTAACAAATGGATTGGCAACAATAATCAACTAATTACCTTAATGTGGTTTTCAGTAGCTAAATATCCATGTTTTTTCCCTCCAATTTACTGAACACTTGAACATTTCTGTAAAAAAAAAAAAAAAAAGACATTTAATTAATGGTTAAAAAAATTTTTCATGGTTATAGTTGTAGAACTATGTAAGTAAGTTTTTATAATTTCTTATTGTTTGCTAATGTATTTTTTTCCCATAATACTTAAGATGAAACAGAAAAACCATGGCATAAAAACAAAATAAAATTTACATATGGCACATTTCATCCATGATCTAATTTACTATAATGTTCACTGAGAAAAGGTAATGAATTCGGTATGTAAGAAATTTAAATACCTTCCTAATTAAAAGAGCGCATGAATTTTTAAATATATTCCCAGATTTACAATAAATGTCCTGGTTTCTTGCAACTGGCACTTCAAGCTAAGATCCTAGGATACACCTAATCACTTTTACCTTAGAACTGCTGTGCGGAAAAAACAAAACAAAAAAACAAAAACTGGGCAATCGCTCAGTATATTTTGCTACCTAATCATACATAGACACAAACACACACACTTATATACATACTCTGTATGTATTCATTTACACATATACTGTGACTGCAATGATAATAATCTAAGCAGATTCAATTTTAACAGTATTAGGAAAAAATAAAATTAAAGTTTATTTAAATGATAGATTTATGAGGGAGGTTGCCTTCATTTTCTTAAAATTGTCACAATATTTTTCTATTTCTTTTACTATTAAACTAATTACCAACATGTCACACCTTTTACCAAAAAAAAAAAAAATGGTATGATGTCCTTCAAAGTATTTTCTTTAGAATTTCCATGACTTCTAGTGGTTCTATAGTTGGTCCTATCAAATTTTGAACTTTCTAGTGAATCTTAAGTGCTTCATACAAGCATCAGTTGCATTAGTTAATCATGATACTTAGTATTTCCTATGCTCTTAATAATAGTATGCTATTAGCAGGAGGTTAATTAACCACATATGTGCCAAAACAATGACAATTCATTATCTATTCAAAAGCCTTATCCCAAGTTGGATAAGGAATTAGATATGGTAAGGTGATGATGAGCATAAAATTAAAATTGAGTTCTTTACAGAATCACTATTGATTACCATTACACACACACACAAAGTAAAGGAACATATTCACTAATAAAAGTATTGTATTTTGTTCAAGGATTTAAAAATATTAAAAGGAACTCACTGAATTTTTTTTCTAGTGAGTGTCCATCCATACTTGACCAATTTGTGAGTTGTTGTGGTTTCTTTTTTATACCCAAGGAGCAATCTAAGTCCACATTTGAATGGCACACTTACAACTTAAAAAGGCAACTCAAAGCAATTATTTAGTCAACTCCTTGGATTTTCCTGCACAGCCATGCTTTCAACAAATCAAGCATATTCAATAAACACTGGCTGTTAACTGAGGGTATTTGTCTCTTCTTTTTGAGGACCAAGCATATCACTTCACAACTGAACAATCACGGGTAACGACAGCAAAGACTGTCCTACAAATATTCTCACCTTTAGGACCTTTTCTCTCCCTTTAGAAAATACATTCTGAAATCCAAACATTACTATTTCCACAAAGTTTCCCTGATATCACCAGATCCACTCCACCACAAACAGAACCAATGAGATCTTCCCTGACACTCCCATGCCTCTTCATATATTTTTCTATGTTGCTGATCCCTACACTAACTGAATTGCCTGAGAGTAGAGACTATGACTACTTTCTCAGTTTGCACTATCCCTCCTTAAAGCACTTAAGAGGGCCTGAAAAATGCTGACTGGGTAAACAAAATATTTACTTATTATTTATTTGTTTTGCTTAAAAATATTATTGTAACCCTTTGGTTAGCAGGCCATCGCTCAATCCACTGAGTCACACCAGCCTGGGGTCTTCTTTTTTTTTTACAAATAAATATTCTGTGACACTTGAGGCATAAAACCAGAACTTAAACACAAGTAGCCCAGATTCAGAGTCTATACCCTTAAGCTTCTCAAATAGCACCACACTGATAACTATTTGATAAGAGAGTATTTATAAGTAAAAAAAAAAAAAAGCTTCCTGAAAAGAATTTTTCACAAAATAATCATCAGAATTTCATTAACATTGAAAAGTATTAAAACAAAACTTCACATTCTGGTATTTAAATGAGATTCAAAAAAACAGAGTAAAAATTAGTCTGGAATTGAGATAAAAGATACTTATTGTCTTCGTATGACATTAATTACAAAATTACGTGACATTTCCTACTAAAATATTCAGTAAAGTTTCACGAAAGAAAGAAGTAGTGACATGTACAAATATATTTTTAAAAGATCATTCTGGTGTCAGTTAATAGATGGTTTGCTACCTAAGATGATAGTGATATTTTTTAATGGATCTGCAAGGACTGAGTTTTGTTTTTTTTTAAATAAATCTTTTTACTCATGCCATTCAAATCATTTCTTTATCTTTTTTCAGTCTCTACCTACTTTAGTCTATGGGCTATTCAAATATCATCTACTGTCATTCCTTATTGATGACCATCATCCTGTGGTGCCATATTATCTCCACAGAGTGTTCAGATTTGTTTTTCATTTCATTTTCAATACCATCATCCTCACAGCCATGTGAGTTAGGCAGAGAAGAAATATTTTCCATTTTATGGATCAGAAAGCTATAACTTACAGAGTACCATGGTTATCAACTGATAGTGGTAACACAAAATTCCAAGGCATTTTCCTCTTTGTGTGGCCCCCTGATGCCACATGTTATCACCACAGGCCCCCATATCTGGCACATGGCAATGGTATTTTTATCACATCATTCTATTCCTTCTTAAATCTATTCTGGTAACTGCTTGCAAGGTTAATCTGAGACCTCAGTTTTTTTCATGATGGTTTTAAGCTCAGCAATCCACAAAAGCACCCTACTGCTATCCAGAGTCTAGTTTACAAGACCCTCTCTATAGGATGAATATTCTTTTCTGATGCAAACATTTTTTGGACACTACTGCACCAAGAAAGAATTTCCACATCAATCAGACTGAGCTGCTGCCTGGCTCCTCAAACAGATCATGGCCAAGTGGTTTGTTAAAGCAAAATCCTCTGTACCAAGAATGCTCTCCGCACTTGTCTACACTACACCGTGGTGATACAACCCTACAGTCTTGTCCCCTTATGAAATTAGCCACAATACTCTGAACAAATAAATTCCTGGTGCATTTTAAATTGGGACTGCAAAGTTTAGCCCTAAATGTACCATATTTTTCATGTGCGATGTTTTATGGACTCACAAAAAGTAAACCATTGTGAAAAAAAGAGAAAAAAAGTGCCTTGGGGAATAAATAACTTTTACATCAATTATGAAACTGGGCAAAATTGCCAAAACCTACAGTTTCCGGACTTAGAAACTGACCAGTCGAGCAATAAAATAGGAAATGTTTATTCTATAAAAATGACTCCTTCTGTATTAACAGTGGGGATCCTGTGGAATTTCTTTCTGGGAATCCTCCCATCTTTCCCCTCATCGCCTGCTGGCCTTTTAGGTCAAAAAACAAATCACTTTTTAAGGTATAATAACTGATTTTGATAAATTTAAAAGAATTGAAATACAAAACGAGTTGTCTAAATTAAAAAAAAACTTTTGGAAATCTCTAATTATATGAAAATTTAAATAAGCACTGCCAAATACCCTACACATCAAAAAGTAACAACAGAAATTAGAAAATATTTTTTACTGAATCAGGACTTCAAAGCACAACATATAAAAATTTATGGACTGTGACTAAAGCAGCACTAAGAGCAATTTTTTAGCTTTAAATACTCATATACTACTCAGCCATAAAAAAGTAGAAAATTTTACCCTTTGCAACAGTATGGATGGACCTGGAGAACATTACACTAAATGAAATAAGTCAGTCAGAGAAAGACAAATACCATATGATTTGGCTTATGTGTGGAATCTAATGAACGAATTGCATTAACAAGCATAATAGAGGCAGAATCATAGAGAGCAGAATGACAGCTTATGGTAGTGGGGAGGTTAGGGGGTAGAGGGATTGAGCAAAAAAGGGAAAAGGACTCACGGACATGGACAACAGTGTGGTGTAACAGAGTGGGGGAGGCCTGTATAAGGAGACTTAATGGTAATGGGAAAAAATACCATTGAAAAAAATAAACAGTTTTAAAAAAAAGAAGACAGTTCTCAAAGCAATAACCAAAGCCATAATCTTAAGCAATTAAAAAAAAACAAATTAATGCAAAATAAGCAAAAGAATATGAATATTAAAGAAAAAATAGAATGTTGATCAGAACACCAATGTTGATACTAAAATCCTCCCACTAATCAGTTATATTATGAAAATCCTTACATTTTTCTAGCCCTTAGTATCTTCATCTTTAACAAAACAATTAGGATAAATGACTCATAACTCCCACAGGAAAAAAATTTCTGGAATAGCCAACAGATCTTTAAAAGACATAAATAATATAAAACCTATGAAAAACTCATAGTTTATTATTAGAGGAAAAGAACTGCAGATAATAATCCTCAAACCTTAATCAATACATTATCCAACATTTTATTTATAAAAGGCTGAACTTTTACCTTTGGTATAGATGAATATCAAAATAAGTTATAATACACAAGAAGAGATCTTGTGTATTATAAGAAATCAGCTGTGGTGACATCAGTGTGCTGGCCTGAATCCAGAGGATGGGATGGGATGAAATGGGATGCGGTAGGCGGGGCAGGAAAGGCAAAGGGAAGAGCCCGTAATTAGTGCCCACAATATACCCAGCCACTGTGTGCTATCGAGGGTTGGAGCAGTATACACCAAGTTCTTGCCCTTAAAGAGAAAAGCATTTATCTATTAAAATAAAAACAAAAGACTAGGCCTTTTACTTATTCCCTTTATTTTGCAATTCAATTACAGAGATGTATCCATCCCCAAAGTCGTAAAAGTGCTTCGATTAATCGGTTACTCAGAAGTCCGTGGCACATACAATATCAAAACTCCCAGCAAGTAATTTGGATATGACTTTGTACTTAAGTGGTTAATTCTGCCAAGGGTCTGCTTTTGCTGGTACCCTCAGTCTTGATAAAGAAAGATGCTAAAACGCAAGGATATTATTTTCTTCCAAGAATCCCAATCTACCCAAAGCTCTCATGCCCACAGCACCTCTTTCTTTGCGTCTGAACTGGGACTGATTCACAGATGCTGAGGCTTGTTCCTAGGTAAGAATCTAAGCAGCTAACGCCCTATGACATAATAAAGGAGAAAATGTGACCTGCTGTGAATCATTTGCCACCGGAAGGAGTTCTAGCACTGTCATACACAGAAAAATGAGATGCTACTTATGACAGGAGAAAAGATGGTAAACTACACAACAGATCTGACTACTGAAGGCTAGAACCAATGCCTACGGAAGAACTCACTGCTTCGGGGACATTCCGCGTTGGCAAGGTGGATTAATGGCTGGGGCCAAAAGGGTTCAAGCAGCCTGCTGCTCTAACCCTAAGAAGACTTAGTCAGCTTCCAGGAGAAATCATTTCCTTAGCAATGTACAGGGTGAGGTAAAAGTAGGTTTATAGTTGTTCATATGGGAAATGATACAATAATTAATAACTAATATAGGAATAAACTCTTTGTTTTCATAGTCACAAATGTAAAACTACTTTTGGTGTGTTATTTTTTTCCTCTGTTTGAGAAATAGCTTTTAAGTTATCAAGGTAAAAAACATTCACTTTAATATTTGCACCCTCAAAATGGCTGTTATCCTTATAATTATACAAAATATATTTGCATATCAATCAAGGTTTTCAAATATAATAGTAATAGGAATTATCTAGCTTTTTTCATTTGCAATAAAATGTATCTAATCTCTATACTTTTAAATAATCATTTTCTAGTAGAATACACTGAAATCTACCACATGACTTGTATCATAAAACAATAGTTGTTAAAAGTCCATTTACATGTTCTAGGACAGAGCAGTACAAATGTGAACAGTTTGTTTTATAAGTAATGAAAACATAACATAATATTTTAGTATTTAAGAAGTTTCATTAAGAAGAGGGTTATACTATGCACCCCAATGTTCACAGCAGTGCTATTTACAACAGTCAAGTGCTGGAAACAGCCTCAGCGCCCATCAGTAAATGAGTGGATCAAAAAACTGGTACATTTACACAGTGGAATGCTACGCAGCAGAAAGAAAGAAGGAGCTCCTACCGTTCGAGACAGCATAGATGGAACTAGAAAGCATTATGTTAAGTGAAATAAGCCAGGCAATGAAAGACAAATATTGTATGATCTCACCTATAAGTGGAACCTAATGAAAAAAACAAACAAGTGAGCAAAATAGAACCAGAGACATGGAAATAAAGAACAAACTGACAGTAACCAGAAGGGTGAGGGGAGGAGGATAATGGGGGAAAGAAGAGGAAGGGTCAAGTGAAGGAACATGTATAAAGGACCCAAGGACAACGACAATGGTTTGGGGGGGGACTAAATGTGGGAGGTGGGGGGTGGATAAAGCAGGAGAGAGTAACGTGGGAAAAATGGGGACAACTGTAACTGAACAATAATAAAAAAAAATTTTAATTTAAGAAAAAGAAGAGGGTTGTAACAGGTCAATGTTCATCTGTTTAAATTACAGTAGCAATACAGTTAATTTTTAATAATAAATGTATTTCAAAATATAGAGGACTTAAGAAGAAAAAAGCATGGTCTCAAAATTCCTGTTAAAATAAAAAACTACAATTCATAAATTAAATAGAATTTTCAAATTATATACCTCAACCAAGTGAAAATAATTGTTTCTTTGAATATGCATAGTAAAGCTCATACATTTTTTTTTAAGGTGGACATACAAAAAGAAAAACAACAGTTACCTTGTTCTGTATAATAGATGTATTTTGGAAAGATTGCATAAGAATTAATTCACTTTGAATGTATTGGAGATATTTGCTATTGATATTTGCTAAAAATCTCTAAATAATTTTGAAATGCAATGCATAATAACCACCATTCAATGTATATTATACATTGTCTTGTATCACCTTTCCTTTGACACGAGGGCGTAACATGAAGCATGGGTGCTAAGACAGCATCAACCAGAATAACTTAGAGAGTACACTTTGTGACTCATATGAGAGTTCTCAGAATTATGAATGTAGGAAATCTTGTCACATTTTATTTAATATTCAAATTTAAACATGAAACTTTAAAAACACATTACCCTATCCTTAACTATCAGGTTTTTGGTTCACAAAAATGTACTTTCCTTTCACGACTAATTTGGACAAATAAAACAATTTAATCTCAAACAATTAAAAATAGGGAAATAGCCCAAAAATTAAGTTATTGTGCTAATACATACTACCAAATATTTTCCACAGACTCCTGATTTATTTTAAAAAGGCGTTACTGAAATTTTTATATACTTATGTAGTTTCTGACTCTTGATTCTAAAAAATGATTTTTATCTCCCATGTCTAAGAGGCCTGTCAGCTGATATCAATCCCAAGGAAAATCCAATATGCCAGAATCCTAAGTTTTACTGACTATGAGAATCTGCTGTCTAATGAAGTGTTCTCAAAGGTAGAAAAGAGTTCAGACTGCCAAGCCAGACGCTGGATCTCAGATGAGCTCTTTCCAAAAATCCTCATTCCTTTGGTCATTTAAAAAAAAAATCAATAAATGTATTCTAACTAAAGTTTAAAGAGCTTCTGAGAAGTGACCTCTGCCAAAGTCTTTTGGGGATGTTCCAGCTGTGCAGGGGGCAGTGGGATCAAAAGGCGGAAAGAAGAAAATAAAGAGTCGCTTCTGCACAGTGGAAAAAAATCTGGCTGGAAGACTAAGGGATTAGCTTACATATCAAATATCAGATTTCCATTGTACGGCGCCTCTGCTTTCTCTTTTTTTCTATCCCATTCTTACATTGCCTGTAGTTCATGGCACGAAGCTTTATTTCTCATTTTGTATAAGATTTCAAGCAGAAAATCTTCAGTGTCAAGATTGTTAAAATGGTGTGCTTCATATTCCACAGTAATAAGCACCTTCTCTGGGATTCCAATATCTAGAAATCATACCAATCTAACATACAGTTCTAAATCAGGAAATGTGTTTGTTTAAATAATGTCACACTGTACTACAACTCCTTAAACTTAACTCATGGAAAGGCCTTAATCAAGACTTAGTCATTATTTTTTAGAGTTCTAACAAACAGAATTCAGAAGAAGAGGAAGCATCCTGACAGATTAACAATCATCTGAAATACCTAAATCTCTGATGAAAACTGAAACTTACCTAGAAAAAAACTGTGGGAACATTTTTTTTTAACTGCCAAACACCTGTAATGATGTTTGCCTCAATTTTCAAAAAAATTTTCTCTACCCTAAGAAACCCCCACCCAAACAAGATTCTATATAACTGAAGTTTTGCTTAGGTATAATTCAAACTAATAACAATCCAATAAACTCAAATTATACTGGTATTATAGACAATTAAAAATTGATACCCTTGATGAAGCTTAGAGGATATGTATATATATATATGTATTTTACCCATCCTTTTAGTGGGCCTTAATTTAAGTATATCTATTTTATTTCTATATAGCATGTATATATCATTTTAAGCTATTTCCATATCATATAACCACAGAGGGAAATGCTTATCACTCCTTTGAAACAATGTCCACTAGAATTTCTTTCTGGATTAGTTGATTCTTTTGAAGGAAGGCATATTTATTCTCAGATCTATTAAAAACAATCAATGTTTCCAAAAACCTATCAACACAACTCTAAAAAGTAAGGTCTATCAAACCAAATAACTAGTCAAAAACATAACACAAAGGAAATTACTTACCTAAATTAAAATATTGAGTTTTTTAAATTTACTTGTTATGGAATTAATTTACATTCTTATTGACAATGCCAATTTATTTTATAGTATGCATCCAGGAGATATAAAGGAAATACTTATAGTTAAAATTTTTAAAAATATATTTTTTCTACATTTTTGTACTTTTCCCATTAATCATGTAAGAGAAGTCAGATGTATGGCTCTGTTTTCTATAAAGCGTGGTCTTTGGGTTCTAAATACTGTCTTAAAACAGTAAGGACATGTAAAATTTTACTTTAATATATATTTATAAATAAAGTTATATTTGCATATTTTACCCCATATGTATTTTAAAATTTAAATTTATTTTTTAATATGTACCTATTATAACTGTAAGACTAGCATGCTATGTTATTACAGTCAAAAATGCAGATCAAAGATGAACAAAGATGATCAAAGTATTTCTGGGAGAATGGCAGAAAAGATTGAAAACCTTGGCTGAAATCATTTTTTCACCCTGAAAATCATTTTTTCTTCTTCTAAAACTTTACAAAATTATTACAATAGGCAAAAGCTTATAAATTTCATATTTTAATTTGCAAGTTTAACCTTCATTCTATTAAAATGAATAAAAAATTAAAATAGATTTTAAAAGCAAACTTATTTATATACTGATATTTATATTTCAAGTAGGAAAATCAATAATCAATCTAATTTAAAAAAGCCACAGTAAACTGGGTGCCACCAGTAGCTAACATTGCTACAAAAAATGAAACATTATTCCTGCTCCCAGGACACTCACAACCAATTGTGAAAATTCTTTATAATGTGCAACATTCCCAGTTTGAAACTATTTAATTAACAGCACTTAAGGATTAGAATGACAATAATATCAATA
Organism: Mormoops blainvillei; assembly: GCA_004026545.1. NCBI lineage: Eukaryota > Metazoa > Chordata > Mammalia > Chiroptera > Mormoopidae > Mormoops > Mormoops blainvillei. The sequence continues at coordinate 202,577 of PVJD01000881.1, read as the reverse complement.
ACAGAAATAACAGCTTACAAGATCAGCAAACTTAATCAAAGCACAATTTAGATTATAATCTGGACAATCTGTGTTGATTTCACAATGAAATAAAAAGGTAAATACACTAAAAATACTACCTAAATATTAAATAGCAAATAAAAATAAAATATTTTCTCTGCTTCGCTGCAGTCTACGTCAAATGCTACTTGATCAAATTAAGCCAATTTAGGATACACAACTACTTAAAAGCCTGAGCTATACCAAGTGATGAAGGCTAAATGGAGTCAGTCCAAATCTGCTTTATTTGCTTAGATGCTATTTATTATGGCCATATTTTATGACACAGTAGTAAAAAATTACAAAGCGACATCCTGGTATTTTCCACTGGGAAAAAATGATACAGATGCACTAAGAAAACTCAGCATCCACATCAGCAAAACAGGCTGAACTCCACTTGTGCATTTCTAATGTGTCAATAGACATTGATGTTTCTGCAGCTGATAGTAAAACTAGACAAATTACTGCCTCTAAGTGCGCCATAAAATTGTGGCTTTATAGACATCTAGAACCTTTTTAACATCTCTAGTGACATATTGGAAGAAGAACAGTTGTTTTAAAATAAAGCAACTGAGCCCCTTTATTTCTTAAAAAAATAAAACAATGTCTTCATTTCCTCCTAACACTATTGCCCTATTTTCAGGAAAATTAGCTAGCATATCATCAAACTGTAAATTTTAAGCCCCAGTTCACATCAGCCATCTAATTTGTTGAGAAAGTGAATGAGCTTTACAACAGAATTAAGATAATAGCTTTTCTAAGCCCTATAAATATCATCTTCACTCCTTTCATCATTATCCTCATTAATCTGCATTCATCGTAAGATGAAAATATTGCCAGCATTGTATAGAATTCTAACTACACAAAATAGAAATAATTATTTTTTTGATAGTTGAGAAAGAGCACAAGAGAAAGAAGAGATTAAAGAAAATTGGTTGTTTCATTAATATTTGCAGCTTCTAAGGACACTTACTGGTGTTCCACAAGTTCTATTCACTTTAGGCAGAAACATATGGTGCTGTAGAGCTTGAGGAGTCCCATGAATTGCTTTTAATTTTGAAATAGAAGTAACTTCATGTTCACTGCCATGAAACATTCCCTCCAAATTTCTGCTGATCTTAAAGCTGACAGTCCCTGCATGCAACAGCACCACCGCCAATTCCCCTCCCCCGGGAGCTACTGGACAGTGTACAGTAGGGAGACACATCCCTTGTCTCCAATGCGGCCATTCTCTTTGAGATAGTTTAGCTCTCATGATTTTAAACATCAGATAGCCTGTATTTGCTGACAGTCTCCTCCATGCGTTTTCCATTTCCCAAAATATTGGTTACTTCAGCAATCTCTGCAGAGCTACAAAAAAATTACATTTTACATTTTTCAGAAATCAGTTAAACTTCTGAATGGTAGGCTGTATTAAAGTTTTTGTGTTTTGTTTTGATGTTGTGATCTCCCAAGTCAAGTAAACTCAATAGTACCAATCTCCCTTTTATTTCTTTCTCTTCTTTTTTTTCTTTTCTGTTCACATAGGGCAAACAACTTCGGTTGGAGGACAGCTAGGCAGCAGCATCTGCATGACAGTTATAATGTCATTACCATTGGTTTATGGCTTGAAATAATGATGTTAGTCTACAATACCCACCTCATCTTCCGTTTCCTTTACTCAATAAGCATTTTTTGTGGGGTCATTCAGAGAATATCCTACTGTTTAATGTCCCCTCTAGAAATGCAACCTAAGGCCTAAAGTACGGTTTTCCAGAATTGCTACAGCAGTTTTAAGAACAGCAGAGCAGAATTTTTCTTTATCACATCTTTTACAACATCATCACAACACTGCTGTTCAAAACTTGATGGTGACATTGCGGCATGATTACCACCGAAGAGAAAAGACCACTACAAGTCACACACCACAGTAATCATTACCATTACTGAATCGGTGATCTCTCAAATGCCCCATCCTTTTCTCTGACTCCAACCTGTGTAGAAATGGTGTCTCAAGTTCAGAATGTCCTCCTCTGATTCTCCATGTATGTTAATGGCTTTACTTATTTGCTCATTCATTCTACAACATTCATTCAAAACCTGCTGGGGTCTGGACACTCCACTATTATATGTGTGATACAAAAATAATATGAGAGGCCTGCTTTCTAAGAAGCTTTATATCCTGGAGGAAACAGCTGTGCAAATAAATATTCAAAAAACATGAGATACATATTTTGTTTTTAAAAAAAAAAAACCTGAAAGTACTGGAGATGCACCAATAAGTTATGTGACACAAACCTAACAATGTCACCTTGTATCGTCAGCATTTCACATTTCATTTAATCATCCACCACATGATAAACCCATAGAAGACGTGATATACCATTTATGAGTGGTTTGACCACTTTTCTCCAGTTATTTATCATAAATTATACATATAAATTATAAAACATATATGCAACAATAATAATAAATCATCCGTAAAGACTGGCCCTGGAGCCAGGTTATTTAATTACAAATTCTAACTCTGACACTAGCTGCGTGAACTTAAATGACTTGAACTCTTTGTGCCTCAATTTGCTTATCTATGAAATTGGAACTATAAACTATCATAAAGTGTAACTGAAAATATTAAAAAAAGTAACCTATGTGTAAGACCCAGAACTATCTCTAGCACATAACAGGCATGGGATTTTTTTTAGCTATTAAAGCCATAAATGTTACACTTGATGTTTTCTATTCATGTTTTTAAAAATCAAAACTTTTAAAGTAAATAACATTACACCATTCAAAAGATGAGGAATCAGCAGTACAGACAATTAAAACATTCTCAATGTGAGAGAGTTACTAAATGGCAGAGTCATAAGACAATATAGATCTACAATATTCAAAAATAACAGAAATGAATGTCATATTATTTTGGGCCTCATAACCTATATACTCACAACCATTTCAAGAGATAAGCAAGTATCACTTCCAGGAAAAAAGTTGCCAGAGTAGACAAAGAGTAAAATTTTTTTCAAATCTTAAAAAACATCCTAAATAGCTAAATATAACTAGCTTTAATTCAGTGGATTTTTTTAAAAATTGGGGCATTTGTCTCGGGAATTCTGACAAAATGAAGTATGGATATCAGTGCAGTCCTTATTAATGAACAAAAAAGAACATTATGTTATCACTTCTGATAATATTTTGTATTATAGCCATAATAAAATAATGAAATTTACATCTTTGAGTCTTTTGGAATAAGACTATGTCACATAAAATTTAGATAGAAGGCATGCCAATTTAGATGTAAGTATGTACGTACTTGTTTTTGTTACTTATATTAATCATTTAATTAATTCATTAATTTAGTTATTGCATTAGTTACTTATGCTAATACCCTTCTCCTATAGTCCTAGAAAAAACAATTACAAGATGTTCCAACAATAATTTCAGAAATACCACAAGCGTTTCAACAATTTTTTTAAAGATTTTATTTATTTATTTTTTGACAGAGGGGAAGAGAGGGAGAAAGAGACGGAGAGAAACATCAATGTGTGGTTGCCTCTCATGCGCCCCCTACTGGGGACCTGGCTCCCAACCCAGGCATGTGTCCTCACTGGGAATCTAATCGCAGACCCTTTCGTTGGCAAGCCTGTGCGCAACCCCCTAAGCCACACCAGCCCGGGCTCATTTCAAGAACCGAAACAAAAAACCCCCTTCACAGGGGTAGGAAGTGAGGAAGTATCTAAGAGCACCCCTAGGCTTACTTAATGATTATTATCACACTTACGTCCTCTAACACCAACATTATTTATGACAAGTGCTACTCATAGATTAGCATTTAAAACATTAGCATAGATTACCCCTAAGTTTAGCTGCTACTAGTAATCATTTTCATCTTCTAGAAGAAGAGCTATTTGTGTTATTTTATATTTATTTATTTACTTATTTATTGAATTTATTGTGGTGACATTGTTTAATAAAATTACATTTCAGGTGTACAATTCTGTAATACATCATCTGTATATTGTACTGTGTGTTCACCGCCCCAAGACAAGTTTCCTTCCATCACCATTTATCCCCTCCTCGCCATCTTTTACCTCCCCCACCGCCCTTTCCCTCTAGTAATCACCACACTGTTGTGTGTCTATGAGTGTTGGTTTTGTTTTTGTTGTTTTTGCTTAATCCCTTCACCTTAGGAACCATCTACTCAAAAAAGTTGTATCTCTAGTATTTATTGTGCTACAACAAGATGCTCACAAGATGCTCATAAAATGTCTAAAGGATTTTAGCCTTCTCTATTTGTTACTGTAAGAGAGAGAAGTCCCACTGAAATATGTTGCATCCAGCAGCTATTTTTACTCATCTAAAATCCAAATTCCTCTTAGAGTTTAGTTTATAGATTCGTTCCAGAAACAGCCTTTCTTTTTTTAAAAAAGTACCATGCAAATATAATTTTATTAATAACATATCTTCATATTTAAAACCTCTAACTTCTAGACATTTTTACAGTTTGGACCAATGTTCCATGTTTGGTAAATGGAGAAATAATTTGATCAATGCCTTCTGTCACATACTTAAAGCTTGAAATTTCTCTTCCTTAGGCAGAATAATCTCAATTTCTTCAGGAGTTTCATATATATCATCTTTTCTAATGAATTTTGTTACTTTTAGACTAATAAATACCTCATTTTACTTTGGATTGAATATTATAAACTGTATTCAGATTTACCTTGGAAATATTTTATAATCTTTCAGATCACAACATGGAACTATCTAGCCCCCAAGTCTACCTAAAGCTAGACTACTTTTTTTGACAATCCTCTCAGGGGCCTACCTCTATGGAGTCCTACATCTCATACATTTTGTTAAATGAAGAAAAAAATACCCTCGCTTCTATGCCTCTCTCCACCAATAGGAGGGTACCAGGTAGGCAATGTAGGAGCTACTTCTCCCACAGAAATGTAATTACGATGTAAAACTAATACTGAAGATAAAGACTATTCAGTACTACATACAATACTATGTGTATTAATTAAAACATTAACATGATAGTAGTCCAAATTATGAACAGAGTATGTACTAAGTAATTTAAAGTCATTGATTCAATAAATATTTGAATAACTCAACAAATGTACTGAGTTTCTTCGACATGCTAAGGTTTTGTTTTGTTTTTTTTCCTGTACTGGGAATAAAACAATGAACCAAACAAATATTCCTGAATTTCAAGGAACTGAGGTAACAACAGAAGCTACGTAAAATATGTAGTATGTTTCACAGTGTGCATGATAACAAAAGTGTGTACGGATTTTAAATTTTTAGAGAGTATAACAAAATAATCTTTTACTGAGGCGACATTTGAGTGAAGACCTGAAGGCAGGAAGGCAGCAGGCTGGGTTGTATCTATAGAGCAAGAGTGTTCGGAGGGAGGCCCCCGGGCAAGAGGTGAAAAGGATGTTTCAACAGCGGCAAGGAGGTTAAAGGGCTGCAGCAGAGGGAAAGAAGGGGAGAACGGTAGGAGGGATGGGAGAGCTAATAAGGGGCTAAATCCTGATTCTGGTACAACTCTGCAGCCTATTATTGTACCATGTCACAAATTCCATGAGACAGAAATCTACTGTAAATTTTTAAGCCAAGTAAAATTATATGACATACTGTAAAATGATGACTCTGGCCGTTACGCTGAAAACAGATTATAGGGGGCCAGGTGGGCTATCTAGAAAGGTATGGTACTAATCCAGGTGAGAATAGTGCTTTAGTTGCAAGGTGGTGGCAGTGTAAGCAGTTATAAGCAGTGGGATTCTCAAAGTATACGGGGTAAAGCCAATAGGATTTGCCCATAAACTGTATATGAAGTGTGCGAGAACGAGAAGCCAGTGTTTTTTACATTTGCCAACTGAAAGAAAGGAGCTGACATTTTTGAGACTGTACAGGCTTCAGAAAAAGTCATTTTAGGTGTGTAGAGAGAAAGGACAATAGAAGTTTTGTTTTGGACACATTAAATTGGAGGTATCTATTACAAAACCTAGCGGATCTGTTTGAGAAAATATGTACAAAACCTGGCATATATGTGAGTCTAGAGCTGGTGTAAATGTTTGGGCTAGAGATAAAATTTGGAAATAATCGTCATTTATGTAATATTTAGTACTAAACTGGAAGAGATCACCGAGGAACTGAATGCAGGCAGAAAAAAGACGCAAAAGCTAAGCTCTAAAAATCTCCAAGATGTATCACAGATTGTAGAAGATGAACAGCAACTCCTGAAGAAAACCAAGGAATATACCAGAAAAATACAAGGCAAACTAGGAAAGTAGGGTGACCTGGAAGACAGTTCAAAAAAGGGTCTGAAGGGGAGACAGGCTATATCAAAGACCACTGAAGGTCAAGTAAGATGGGGAAACTGAGACTTTATTTCTTGAATTCATAACATGATCATTGAGAAGAACAGTTCGGGTAGGATGGTCAGGATTTAAACCTGATAGTAATGGGTTTAAAATAGGACGAAAAGAGAAAAATTCTATCAGTACCTTTCACCCCCTAGCTAGGCATGACTCTATGAGAATACTCTCCTAAGTAAATTGCCCATAATTAATCATTCCGGTTCTAAGGTCTGTGCCTTGGCCTCTCCCCCACGCTGTGGTTTCCTTCCCATATCATATATAAGAAAGTGCTTCATTTTGTACGTATTAAATATTAGCTCCTTGGATTATTTGTTGATTTTTTTCTTTTTTCCGAGCAGATCAAAGCATTTATTGGTTTTAAACAACTTTCATGTGTGTCTTAAAATAGTCATATCTGTATGTTTTGATCAAGAGGCTCACCAGTTATTAATAGCAAATTGGTACAGAAAATGTGGCTTTTGATGCCTACATAAAACCATCCCAATCACGTAAAACTGTCTTTAAAATATTTCTAATACAATGTGAACTAAAGAAATCAGGAAATCAAGGTAGATATATGTAATATTATAATTATGTTTTTTAAAAAACTACAAAAAGAGTACAATAAAATATATTAAATATCATTAAAATTCAGTGACTTTGTAAGTGAAAAGTTTTTAATTTCGTTTTCTGTATTTGTTCCTTCGTAGACATGCACTAATATGTTAAAAAGATCAACATGTTCTACTATTATGATTCATATAACTCAAAAAATTCTAGTGTATTATCTAATTCTAAGTATGTGTACTGAAATCTATGCCCTTAAAGTTTTCTTATTCCACACTCTTTTACTTAACATACATACAAATTGAGATATAGATTAACTTTAATGAGCAATTAATTTAGTACATTCTAACTGTAAAATCAGAACATAAAACTATTTTATCAAAGGCTACGGTGCCCTGGCCAGGTGTCTCAGTCGGTTGGAGAGATGCCCCGTGCACCACAAGGCTGCGGGTTTCATCCCGTCAGGACCCGCACCAAGGCTGTGGGTTTGGCTCCCTGGTCAGGGTGCTTTCTGGAGGCCATGGGTCGACGATTATGGGTTACAACAATGTTTCTCTCTCTGTCTCTCTCTCTCTCTCTCTCTAAAATCAAAAAGCATACCCTTGGGTGAGGACTTCAAAAAAAAGTTAAAATATAATTTAAAAGAAATATGACTATGGGTTATAACTTTCTCCAAATCAACACAATAAAAATAAACTTTAAAATTCCTTACAGCCAATGGATAATAAACTGAATTTGTAATGATGGGATTTAAAATTAATGCCACTTTAATTTACTAAGTCAATCATCTTTGCACAAATAATCTGACCAGCATTTTATTTTTTGAAAATACAAAGCAACATATTTTGTCAATGAATTGTATCAGCAAATTGCCAAATATCAATGCTTAAGCTGACATACAGTCTGAAAGTGTTCAATGAGGAAAAGTGCTCAGTGTGTCAAACAGAAAAAAACAACCAATTCAGGGAAGGACTCTGCGGTAATGGTATTTTAATTGGCTATTTTTTTATACTTATCTTTCCCTGCCTATTGATAAATGACAAAATGCATTTGCAAGCCATTTTGTTTATGAAAAGAAACTGCAAGGAAAATTTTAATATTTGTTTTTAATTTAAAATGAGACCAAGCAAAGAAAATTAAGCAAAAACTGAAGAAGCTATTTAATGCAATGACCTTGTCAAATGTTCCATGGAATGAATTGTGTTTGCTTCACTAGAGTATTACAAATGCTTACGAAAATAAAATAAAAACTAGGATTAGCATTATGGAAATGAACAAAAGCTATTGCATATGGTCATTAGTTACATAACTGAATTTCTTCCTCTTTGAGGAAAAATAATATTGAATTTTTTGTCTTAATGTGTAGATTCATTTTCACTGCATTAAGAGAAACAATGTTCCATTTCACCAGTGATATACCAAAGATAGTGCATTTGACATTGCCTGAAGTGTTCTGCAGAATTCCACCCAATTTGTTTCTTGAGCCTTAAAAGTATTCTTTTTCAACACCATTGCTTTGGAATGCAGAACTCTATAACCTTTCCAATGAGAATACTTATAGGTTAGCAATCTGTAGGGAAGCAGTGGCAAAACCTTTTATTCTTTCACTTTGAGGGGGAAATAGGAATTTATCACAGATAAAAAAAAGAAAGTTGTGGTCAAATTTGCATAATCTCCTCTATCACATTCTACATATAAGGATCTAGTGTCAAAGTTTTCATGTGGAAATAGCAACTACATATTTATTTTTGTGGGGTTTAATAATAAATTATGAAATTGTTATCATTATCACTAAATGTTAAATAAATAAAAGGAACCGAATTAATACCACCTTAACTAATATATTCAGGATTACACTTTAAAAGGCCGTACGAAAGATAAAAATTTTACGCTTTGTGACAGCATGGACAGACCTGGAAAACATTATGTTAAGTGAAATAAGCCAGTCAGAGAAAGACAGGTACCATATGATTTCACTCATGTGTGGAGTCTAATGGACAAACTGAGCTAACGATCAAAATAGAGGCAGGCTCCTAGATGGCAGGCTGACACTTCTGGCGGACAGGAGGCTGAGGAGGTGGAGGAATGGAGCGAAACAGAGAAAGAACTCATGGACAGGGGCAACAGAGTGGTGACCGCAGGATGGGAAAGGGGGTTGGGTGGAGGTGGAAGAGGGTATAAAGGGATAAATGGTAATACAAAAAATACAATAAAAACTATTAAAAATACATGTTATAGTGCGATAAAAAGTTTACCAAGAATTAAAAAAAAAACTATTACAATGAATACTATCCCTGAAGCCAAAAGACTATCCTTGAAACATAAATTTATTCTTCATTCATTTAACCAAAATTTAATGAAAACTGTCATTCCTTTATTTGCTGCTACATACGTAACTCCCAAAGGAAGGTTAGCATAGCTGTGCTGAGGGGTGAAATGATCAGCAACTAAATACTACATTTTGTCAAAACAGACATGGCGACAAAGTAACATACCCTACACAGATTAAAGATACCCAGTTAAATTTTCAAACTGCCATTTGTAGGAAAATAGGTGAAATGAGGTTTCCATATTTTGATATATGCTTTCACCTGAGAACTTAAAAAATGCTTCTAAACCAAGTACAATTGGTGTGGTTATACACAGTAGGAGCCAACTCAACTTCTGTGGAGTGATTAATATATTATTATTATTTAAGGATTGAGAAATTATCAAAACAGATGGGTTATGGATTATTCTGAGAGTAAAATACATGTCTCTGAGAGGAAGTCTTTTTAGAATAGGCTTAATGTTAATGCAAGAATCCTAACAAAAATCAATTACAATAATATAATGAACTCAGCCGTAGGACCTGTTTATAGCTGATGAAAATATTTTACTTGACCCTTACTACATTTTTGAGCAGTAAACAGATTAGATTTCATTTTACCAAATTTTAGGGTGAGAATATTGAAGGTTAGTTGGGCCTCATTTAATAACACCCACTAGGCAGTTAAAAGCTTTGATACTAGAAAAGGTCTCTATATTCCTATTTTCATAAAATGAATCCAGTCTTTATATTTTTGACTTTTAAGGGCTTCATCAAGGGCCAAAGACAAATTATTCTGGTCCAGTGACCTTAAATATTCCAATCAATTCAGGCTGTGACTGTAGCAAAAGTTGAAACCAGAGACTACCCACTCCAGCAAGTACAAACTGAGAAGAGAAAAAGAGGCTATAAAACTATACCACCGTTCAAACTAAGGCAGAACAGAAACTCAAGGTGAACGCTAGAGGCTTTTAAAGAGTCTTAGCAAGGTCGTGCTGATAAATTGAAATGAACACAACTGGGAACTATTAATAAATCATGCTAATTTCTTCAGAACCCACTGTCCTGGCCTTTCTGAACCCAGAGGTAATAGGAAGATCATTCATATTTCTGATTAATAATTTTGAAAATTTTTATATATCTTACAATAGCTTATTGAGTCAGAGTCCAAAGTCTGTATTCTATTTGGGTCACTACAGCACCAGGAAAAAAAAGTCTTATTCTCTCTGGGTATATAAGTCTTTGTGCTCCATTTGCCAAATAAACAACCTCAGTCATTAAAATTTCTTCTCAAGTTAAGCCTGCCTTCATCCCTGTAATTGTTTGCATTGCCCTTAACATGACGTTTTCTTAAACAGTTTTGTTTTTGAAAGTCCATTTTATATTGTCATGTAATTTACTTAAAACTTCCAGCTATTTGGAACAAACTATTTTATAGAAGCAGCACAGTTTAGAAGTAATAGCATGACTAATGCTAATGTAGCTAGACTTCCTAGGATCCCATTCCTGACCCTCCACTTACTAAGACAAGTCATTTAATTTCTCTAACCTAAGTGTATTCCCCCATGAAAGAATTTATCACTACCTAAATCATAGGGGTGTTGCAAGGATTAAGAGTTAACACAAGTCAATCACTTAGACCACACAGCACATAGTAAACAACCAATAACTATTTGGTATTATAGTTATTATTTATATACCAAATGTTTCTGAAAAAGAAAAAGAACAGAGACAAATACAAAGGATGCTGGGTAGAGCTCCTACCTTTAAAAAAAAAGTGAGACTATTAAATCCATTTGTGGTATTGGAAAGACAGGTGGAAAACCACACTGGTACACTTGATTACTTAAAAAATTATCATGAATGCATTGAATACCCCCTAACCTACCAAACATTATAGCTTCACATAGCCCACCTTAAACTGTCCTGATATCACTGACGTTAGCCTACTTGGACAAAATCATCTCACTGCACCTGCCCAACATCTCAAAAGAATATCATACTGCATACTGCTAGCCTAGGAAAAGACCAAATTCCAAGTACGGTTTCTACTGAATGTTTATTCTTTCACACCATTGTAAAGTCAAAAAATCACAGGTCTGATCTCTGTAAATCTGGGACCTTCTTTACTTCTAATTTTTTGAGGAACCTCCATAGCGTTTTCCATAACGGCTGCACCAATTTATACTCCCACCAGAATCGCACAGGGGCTTCTCTTGCTCCACGCCCTCACCAACACTTGTAACTTCTTGTCTTTTTTGATAAAGCCATTCTAACAGGTGTGAGGTGATATTTCATTGAGGTCCTGTGTGTATTTCCAGAAATGGCTTCTTTAGTGCAAAGTAAACAAAAGATGAAAAAGCAAGTATTGCTTTCCCCAAGGTTAGGGTGACATATCTGTTACTTTTATATGACAGAGAACCACAGGACATACAGGAAGTCTCGGGCACTCTAGTCATTCCACCAAGTATTTACTGAGCACATACTTAGAGTCACAAACAGTAAGCTATTCTAGAGGCATCAGCCTCTTTCTTTCTCACTAAAGGAATCTTCGAATACCATTAACCGATTAATTAATCTTTCACTATAGTTTAATTTAACATTCTCCTTAACCTCCAGTGGGTACACATTGGGAAATATGACGGAAAAAGGGGCATGTGTAAGGAGAGGAGCCTTTAATAACCTGCTTTCTCTCTAGTCAAGGTTTTACCTCATCCTAGCCTTTACTCTTTTCACTTCCTATACTTCAATTACTTGATTAATATGCCAAAGACACCAATTAGAATTTGTGAGCAATACAATATTTTTTTCGAGCTTCTTTGTTGATCTAATCATACATTGTTTTCAAATTTTTACAAGTTTTCATTCTTTTCAGTGCACCTGCAAAAAAACAATAAACACACACAAAAATAAACACACACACAAAACAATTTCTCAGATCAGTCTCACAACATTTGACAATTTTACCTATACTAAATTTTGTAACTCAAATTATATGCAGTAATATCTCATATTAAATTCCTCCTTTGCCAATTATCCTTTAACAAATTTGATATCAAAACCTAAGTATAAAAATTAAAATGACAAATGAGAAAGCAGAATTAGTTGCTTTGCTTTTGTCTTAAACTAGTAAGTGATTAACTTAGAAAAGTATATGTAATTGATTAAAAAATGCATAGGCAAATATATATAGACATTTATATGAAAATATTTTTAAAAGATAAAGGAACCCATTAAGACATCCCCTTGGAATGAAAGTAAGAACAGCAGTCATTTTACATGATGTTTTTATTCATATCTGCAAATGTTAAATAACTAAATGGAATTTTTTGCCATGTTTTCCATGGAAATATACATAACATAAAATAAAATGCATTAAAAATAGAAACTGTATAAACCTGCCCAGTGTAATGTATATACAGATACATATGTATGTGTATATAGCATATACACATCTCATATATACACATAGATATGAACACATACATGCAGTTGAACGACATAGATTTGAACTGCACAGGTCCAAGTTATAAGTGGATTTTGTTCCGTAAATACAGTAGGTCCTTCCTATCTGTGGGTTTCACATTCATGGATTCAATAAACCATGGATATAAAACTGTACTTCCACAATCCCAGCTATGACTTCCCAACTGCCTATGAAAAAAAACTGCTTTCAAACCATTTTTGGTTGATCCACAGATGTGAAAGGCACAATGTAGTTAAGATTTCAAAGAGTCAAATGCCACACACAAATATTTAACTGTGAGGGAGTCGGCACCCCAATCCTCCCACTGTTTAAGCGTCAATTGTATATAAATACGTATATAAACTTATTTATTTACTTACTCAAAACAGCACACAAATGAATGATAGCTTAGACCCCTTAAATCACTCTGCAAACTCCTCTGTCTGGGAAATGTGAGAGCCTGTGTTCCTAAACTAGATTAAAGATTCCTCTCCTGGGATTTTTGAACCAGGATTAAGTAGATGGAAGAGGCTCAGTTCCTTTCTAGACATGTTCAGCTGCAAGTCTGAGAACTAAACGGGCATTGAATATTTTCAATTCATAAATTATTTAAATTATTAGGCACCTGACTCTACTATAGAGGTAATTAGGAATAACAGAAAGAGTACTGTATCACTGCTCTTAATTTTATACTTCTGAAAAGGCAGTGACTGCAAAGGTCGAGATCTGTCTAGGCAAAAAGAATATACTCCATTAGAATATTTTAAAAGAGGCATACCTTTTCATAAAAATTAAACTCTGCACTTGATATTTACTCTTCATTATAGAATTAAAAAGCCAAAAAGGACCATGATGGCTGTGTTAGCTGAAAATATTACACATATGGGTTATGCTCCATGGATGTCAGAACTCAAGATAATTTTCTGTAATTGATACCAGCGTTGTGTTTAAACTTATTCCCCTACTTCTAATCTGATCCCCTTATGAAACATTTTCTACAACTGGTCTATACATAATTAGTGCTACATATATAACTGTAAAACTAATAAACTTTAAAAATAACTAAATATATTCTAACCTACTGACAACATTAGCGTGTGCCCTGATTCTGAGAGACTACTCAATAAACATGTGTAGAATAAATGTAAGATGTAATGCATGTTTATGTTTTTAATGACTAACTCAAAAATGAATAGGAGCAAGGTTTAGTGTGAAAATACCACCCATAAAACATTCCTTCACCCACTTACTGATTCGTTTAACAAATACTAACAATGAGTAAGAAGCAATTTTAAGAGCCATGGATAAATATTAGAGAACAAAGTCATACTCGCCCCACAACTGAATGGAAAATAATGACATCTAGTATTTTCTTCAATTCTTAGTTTATAAAGATACTGGCTTTTGATCATTTTTATTTCATTTAATCCTCACTACAACCAACATATATGAGGATTAAATGAAATAGGTAAGCATTTATAGCCTTCTGGGTGCTGCAGCTAGAAGTCTGAAACTGATCAAAGTTTATAAAGGGACATTATGTTTCATAGTGTGCTAAGCCTTAAAGAGATACTATAGAGAATTCCGGTACATTTTGGAAGCAGAAATTTATTGTTAAAATAACCATGTGTTATTATTGTGTTATATATTCTATAACCACTCACAGGAAAATAAATACTTAGTTATTTAAATTGCTATTGTTTTCTGCTCTTTAGTGAATATTTTGTAAATGTTAAAAATTGTGGAGGAAAAAATCCACAGATTGACAGAAGGCATCTCTAAATACCAAAATAAGAGCCTGTTAAGTTTCACTACTTCATAAGTTTCAAAATGGTTTGTTATTCTTAAAAATGGTGCTGCCATTTTGCAGACAGTAATGAGTAGTAGCATAAAAACTTTACCTATGACTCAACCATAGTCAGTTTCTTATAGAAACAAGATAATCATTTTAAGGCAGTTAAATTAAATGTAAGGTAGTTAAATAACTACCCTCCCAAAACTTATACTTCAAATTTTTCTCCTGAAATTATACCAAAACTCTAGCTGAAATAGGTTTCGGTTTTTAAGTCCAGAATTTTTTCCTTTCATTTGTATTATTACTTTGCCAAGGCTGCAGATTGCCACATTTCCTAAGACAGATTAGGCTAACTAACTGCAGTAGAAGACAAAGGAATAATCTATTTTAAAAATTAAAAATTGAATATTAAAAGGCAGATTTATCAGATTGCCAGGTCTTCGAGTTTATGAAACAATGTCAAATAAAATGGCAGAGTCATGATTTACTAAGGTTTTTAAACTCATTATTATATCTGCCATATTTTACAACTTTGACTAGTCCCCTTCACATATTTAAGCTTTTGTATTACAGAAATTTATTTTCACCCATTAAATAACCTTAATTCTGTCTTGTAAAAGTTTAATTTGATAATTATGCTTCCACATTCCAAAGAATATAAGTTTTGTTAATGTATTTTAGGAACATACATATATTCTGGCAATACTACTAGGATATCATTTGAATATGCCATGTTTCTTTTCTCACAACTCTGCTTTGTAATAATAAAGATTATTTATTGCATGATCTCATTGAAATACCCAGGGAGGAATAATTAGAGAATGTTAAAAAAGCAAGCTGTGACTCTTTTAAATAAAAAAGAAAAAGATTAACAAATGTCTTGATACACATTTTTAAATTACCCTCGTAGCAATTTAAAATTATGACATATATATCTTCACATATCTTCAAAATAAAGAATCACTTACATAGGAAGATAATCATGACGTGATCACTTTGATTGAAAACATTCATATGTGCATATGGAAATAAAAGTGTCTCTGGGTCTAAAAGTTTGATTTGATTTGGTTTCTTGTGGGTAATTCAGGTTTTCCATATTTTCAATAATACTTGCTTTTACTACATATATAAAAAGTGATAAAATTAAGAGTATTCTCATGTGGTTTTAGATGATGAAGAAACATTAACCAATCAGCTTCTCTGCTTTTAATAAATGATAGATTAATTAGGGGTAGAATAATTCACCAACAGAGTCTGTTTTAAGAAATGAGAAGAAAAGATACTAATATAGCCTGTCAGAAGGATACAGAAAGAATGAAGATATAAATTTTCTAATAATATTTCAACAAACATCTCAATCAGATGTTTTACATAAAAATAAATGCATATTCTGCATATACAAAATGTACAAAAATATGTTAATGAAAAAAGATATGATGGATCAAACTTGTATATCCTGCTGTTTTGATTCTGGTTTTAAACCCAGAACAAAATTTTAATATTTTTTCTCACAGAATATGCGAGATTTTCTAGTACCTAATTTAATAAAAAAAAGAAATTAACATGATATTTCTTTTGATTTTAATCAAGCTATTATCAATACTTTCCCTGGGGCTTTAAATTGTGAATGAGAAGGTTTAACCTAGGCAGACATTGCATTGGCTTTCTTCTTTTAGCTGAATTCATACATCATACTGTAGTACTATAGTTCACAACACCACTCTAAATAATTGTGAGTTATATACTGAAAACCAGAATGGTATATTAATAACACAATGGGCTCTATTATTTCAATAATGCACTAAATGATACCTGCTGGCCTTAAAGAGCTAACGTACCTTCCTATAGCTATAGGGAGTGACTTAGTCACCAAGAGGAACCAAATTTAATATACCTCCCTACATGTAGCAGAAAAAAGAATAAAAACAGTACTTCCTCTTTTTTCTTCTTGAAGCTGGAAATTTTTATTTGGGTGTAGTGAAAAGTACACAAAGAGTTTAAAACAATGCTCTTCATTACCAATATAGAAAATTTTTTACATAGCAATGGAGATGCTTACGGTTCCTAACACACTCACTGTATGTAACTTGGATGCTCTGAAAGCTGCACTACCTCTCACACTCTGGAAACCTACAGGAGGGCAGAGGATGGTAAGAGCATGGATTATGGCACCTGCAACCATCCACAAAGCTGTCATACCTCCCAGGAAAGTCCAATCTTTTGGTATCTCTGGGTCACACTGGAAGAAGAATTGTCTTGGGTCACACATTAAATATAGAAACACTAATGAAAAATGATGAGCAAGAAAAAAAAGGTTTTAAGTAAATTTACCACTTTGTGTTGGGCCACATTCATAGCCATCCTGGACCACATGTGATCCACAGGCCACATATTGGACACCCCTGATAGGCTAAACAGTCTTTCAGAATTTCTTTATATAATATGGTCTAGAATGTCATCACCATCCTAATTTTTCATAATTAGGGCCTATTTTTTATGTTTCTTTTTGTTTTATATAAATATAACTGTCTGATTCTGTATAGTATTGTCATTAATGATACCACCACAGTGTCAAATCGTGGTAAGGTAAATGGAACTTTATCTTCCAAACTTCCAAAGTGATGCCGATGGCTAAAATGATTTAATTTGTTCCTATAAAACCAGTCTACTCTGACTGAGCACCTATGCCATTGAAATATACTAATTTGTGTATTTCAATACTGTTACTCTAGGTTCCTTGAGGGCCGAGGAGTAGCTGAGCCCAGCATGTGGGAAGCCCTCACTCAGGTTTGACAAAAGGATAAAAAGCCCTCAGTCTTCCTCACATTGAGCAGCTCCTAACCGACTTCATCCCAAAACAGTAATTCCTTAGATGGTTATACGAATGAAAGTAACTAAGATATACCATAAACCTCTTCTTCACCTCATGAAATTTTATAACCTGCATAGATAAACTTGGGAATTTATTCTGAAGTGCAATACTTTGCTACCAAATAAGTGCATTCTGTAAATATGGAGAAGTTTCTTTTGATAACTTTCTTCAAGGCATCTGTGGAATGTTGAATATTTTATAAGAGGACAAAAGAGACAGACAAGTGGAGTATACCACAGGAAACTTGCTTTCAGAAAGTATTACTAATGACTGTCCTCTAGGAACAGTTCTTGAATCAGTTAGTTATGTGTGTAACTGGCCTTGTAGATGGACCAAAATTTTTATTCTTTTCTGTGAAATTAACATAAGATTTTACCATGGGCTTTTTGTTTGACTTAGAAAATGTTTCCTATAAAACAAAAATCAATAAATTAAGTGAGTGAGAACTCAATCAATATCACAGCCAATAAAATAATTAATTTTTAGAAATAACAAAATATGTAATTATTTAATCATAACAGTTATCAAAATTAAACATAATTTAATTGCTTATTCAGAGTCATTAATTATGTAGAGTTGAAAAATTACACTATTGAAGCAATCATTTAATCATTAGAGCTAGAAAAAAATGTCTAAGTGCTAATTCATTATTTCTGCTATGCTCTTGGGAAATTATATCCCATATTTAAAATAAAACCAACATAATTATTTTAAAATGCATAACTAATGACATTGGCATGAATCTTTAATATGCTAGCAAAATATAAAAATTTCAAATTTAGAAGTATTTTCTCAAAATATAAATTTAAGACAATGAAACAAGCAAAGAAAGTAAAGGGGGAATACATACGATTTATAGACCTCTAATTCACATGTAGTACACTTAGTTAACTTAATTAAAAGCTAAATCACTTTATTACTGGGCCAGAAAGGCTCAACTATTATTCTCACCATTCTCATGTTGTTTTAACTTGTGAAAGGAAAAAAAAATGCCTTATAGCTCTCTTGACTTCTATGATGCCAGGAAATACCTAAATTTGAAAATTCTCTTCAAGGGAACAGTAGACAGAAGCAGGACTTTGGCTGACCTTTTAGGGGACATTATTCAAGGATTCATATGGTGCAGAATTACAATTAGTCTCTGACTGTGACTTTTGCTAATCAAGTTTGCTTTTCCTTTGAACTTTACAATCCTCTACTTGCATGTATATGTTTAACTTGTACATACTCAAGCAACCTATCAGAATCACTAAATTATGCAAAGCAAGTATTGGCAACTATTATATATACAGATTTCCCACCACCTCCCTCCCCGCAAGAAGGTATCTACCTTTCCATTTAAGTGACTTTGAAGTAAGGTCTTAAAGGAGCCTTCATTTTCACTGAGTGATAACTGTGGGATAAGAGACTGCTTGCCACGCTATAGTTAATAAATCATACAAGTTGTTCTTTTCTTTCTGTGAAAGAGCATATAAAATACTGCTGACCTCAAAAGAATGCTTCTTAAAGAAGGGCCACTGTCAATGCACTATTTTACTTCTGGGTGATATGTAGCATAAATCTGCCTTACTGCATTGTGAAGATGCTAAAGCATATCTATCCTAGATATTCTTAGTGACGGAACAAACACATAAAGCGAATTAGAGAAACATGAAATTAAACATCAAAAGTAAATAATGCCAAGGATAATATAGCCCAGTATTCCCCAAATTGTGTTTAACTGAGCCCAAGGTCTGCAGATATGAATTACGGGTGTGAGGATCTCTAATCAAATGGGTTGAGAAAAGCTAGGTTTAATAGTTAATTGTTTTTTCCTCCCTGTAGGAATTCTTAGAGCCTTTAAGATGTTATTTTGACTGTGAATTTGTAAGAGAGAATAACATGCTGTGTTTGCCAAAATCATTTGACTACAGAACTCTCTTCATTCACATAACATCTCGGTATAGGATCTATCATATTTTAGAAAATAATGATCTAGTCCAAACACTGCAATTTATATAGCCTACATTAGTGAAGTAATTTGCACAGGTGGTTATATTGTCAGCCAGCATGAAAGCATGGACCAGAGCTATACCTACCTGGACAGGGTCCTTCCAACGCATCACGTTTAACACAGGCTGAGGCACCTTGCCATGCTGGTTTGACGGGATGGGGAGAAGCAGCAGGGCTTTTAAGAGAGTATTTGCAAAAATGAAGACCCAAGGGTCTAACATGGATAAGGAAAAAAATTAAGGCATTAGTGGCATTTAATTTTTTTTAATAATGCATGATGCCATGACAGTATCTGAGAAAGTAAGCTGGAGGAATAAGAGACTGCAGTCATAGAAGTAGGTCTGGTTTTTGTGGTTTTCAAAGCTGAAATATCTGGTGATCATAAGATTTAGGATAGTCACGTCAGGTGTGTAAATTAATATGATGGTTAAGCCTTAAACAGTAAGATGTGTTAAAAACCATGGCTGTTTGAAGTGACTGAAAACAAAGAGAAGGGTTTGGTGAGTGGAAAGCTATGAAACTGACCCTAACGAGAAAATGACAAGATCAGCCACATCAGGAATAAGAAGAGAAGGTGGTAATGACCAGTGACAAAAGACTCAAAAGAGTCTGTCATACACACAAGAAAAGATAAATGTGAAAGAGTAAATGGCAACCTAAGAAGACACTGACTCCCCTTTCCCACCAGACATACATGCGGTGTGTGAGGAATGGATGCAGAAGATACAGTCTTCTCGTAGATTTCCCAGAAATATATGCATTAAAAAGAAATTTATCTCTATGGCATTTCTCTGGAGAGAGCCTAGGTTTTCATTATCGCTATTAATTAGTTATATAATTCAATAGTTTACCATTGGTTACCCGCCACGATGTATGTAAAACTACACAATAAGTAAATAGTCATGAACTGTCTAATAATTCTGGCTAACTGGCAGGCTCCAGAGATTTAGCCCAAGTTGTAACTGTAGGCCAAAACTACAAAGAAGTGCCTGTAGCAAATGAAAAACAATACTCTGGGACTCAAAGAAGTGAAATGAATTGTAGCCCTACAAGCATCAAAAACACCCTTGAGCGGCAGCATGCTGAAATAGGCACGATCTAATCCCAAGGAGGGGATGTAACTGGTACAATCTTTGTGGGAAACAATTTCACACAGGGCATCAAAATCCATGATAATACAAATATTACTTGATCTAATAGTTCTATAACTTTTAATATACCCTAGGAGATAATACATAATATAGAAAAAGCTTTAAATACCTTATAAAGCTTTTTCTTACCTTATTTATGACTGCCAAAAATGAAGATATTAAGTAGCAAAATAAAACACAGACATATTTTAAGTGTTATGCTAGTGGTATATAATAAACCACTAGGTAATCAATATGTTGTTATTTCAATGTATCTAATGATGCAGGTACAAATGCCTATGTTATAATGACAAATAAGAAAATCAGAATATAAAATTGTAAGGTATCGACATAGCAAAAGTTATGCATAGGAAAATATGGACTGGAAGTAAATGTATCAAAATAGCAATAGTGCTTGCTTCTAGATGGTATATTATAAACTATATTTTAAAAATTATTTAACAGTTCTATAGTTCTAAACTTCTACGATAAGTATACATTATTTTATTTTCAGAAGAAAGTACCTTCCCTAAAATATAAATTTCTTGGTTTTAAAATAACCATGTATAGGAAAGAGCTCCCACATTTTAGACAGTGTTTTTAGCAAAATATTATATGAGGTCTGTCCAAAAGGTATCCAACCATGTAATATGAAAAATACAGACATTTATTGAAGAAGATAAAAGATACAAGAAACATTGTACAAAAGACAATGATGCCTCATTTCTCTTCAAAGTAGCCACCTTGGGACCTCACACAGTTCTCCCAGTCGCCATAAGCTGCCCTGTCATATTTTCCTGAATCTCACTGATGGTCTCACAACTCCTGCCTTTCAAAAGTAATTTTGGTTTTGGGAAAAAACAGAAAATGCAGGGCACCAAATCTGGGCTTCAGGGAGACTGAGTCACCTGGGCGATTTGCACCTGGGTGATTTGCACCAAAAAATATGATGCACGAGCAGGTGCATTATGGTGAAGAAGCTGCCACTACCAGCTGCCCAGAGCTGTGGCCTTCTGAATTATCCAAGTAGTTTCCGTGAAGGAATGTTCAAGCTTAATGCAAAATTTGATGTAGATTCATTAGTGTATTTGCTCAGTCATTTTGAATGTGATGGTCACACAGTACACATTCTCACTCAAAGGTGTCTACCACCCCCACTAGTACAGCAAAGTCGTCATTGTTCATGCATGCACATTCCAGCCCACTCTCCTTGGCTGCCAGGTTACATCGACATCACACAAACTGTTCTCATTACATTAACAATGGTTGGACTTTTTTCCTAACAGACCTCATATATTTCATAATTTCCCCTGTAATTTCTCTTTTACAAATACAGTCCCCCAAAATTCTTGCACCAATAAGTACTATCATGATGTCCACTACAGCTAGTTATATACAAAGTAGCAAAAAACTGAAAACAATGCAAAAGTCCAAGTATAAGGGATTGAATAAGTAAATTATGGACCTTGTGTATAAGGAACAATAGAACTGATAAAGAAAGAAAGGAATCTCTACATACTAACAAAAATATTTCTAAAATAAGTTTTGAAGCAACAAAAACATCTAAAGAAACATTCTATATAACTGCTCTATTTTATTTTTAAATGAATTAGTATATACACCATATAGATATGCAGAGTCATATACTGCATATATAAAAACACTATCCTATAGATAACTCAGTATATACAGAGAAAAGTCTAGAAAACTACATATTAATCATTTACCACATGTCCTTATGGGCAATGGGATGGGCTGGAGGTTTATAGTTTTAACTTGACGTGCATCTGTACTGTTTCATTTTTTTCTTAAGTATTCAAAAATTATTTTTGTAATAATATAGTAAAATAAAATTTACCCAAAGGAAAATAATAACTGCATCCCCATATTAACAAATATCTCCATAGATTAATAGCTTTGAAAACATGAAGTAGAGTTATTCTTCAAAACTATATTGATTTCAATAGATTACACCTTTGACAAAATAGTTTTGCAGTTAAAAAAAAGAGAATACCCACATTCAACTCATTAAACTGAATGTAAGACACAACACACATATATATATTGAAAGCCACAATGTTATTTTGCCACAATGGCATCTAAGAGAGTGTATATAAAGCAAACCATTTCAGAAGAATTATTACTTCCATCTTTCACTTCAAAGTTACAATGGTTTCTCAACTGGTATAACTGCCACCACTGCACAGACCCTCTGAGCTCCCATGCACGCAGGCATTATTCGAAGGGGAGAGGAAAAAAAAAAAAACTATGAAAAGACTATCCAACAAACCCAAGGAAGTACTTTTAGCTCTTAAATTGTTATTTATTTTTACTGTTGTTGCTAAATACCAGTGAAAAAGTGCTTTATAAGAGGGTCTTTAAAGGAGAAAGTTGAGCAGAACTCACCAGATGAGTAGTAATATTCCAGATCAAGAAAAGTAGCCAAAGAGGGATGATCTGATATAAATTACACTTGCTTAATGTAGTAAATGTAGACAATAGCAGTATTTTTCATTCGGGGCCAATGATACCACATTAAAGTCTGCCTTGCAAAGAGGGTTTCAAGCGATACGCTCATTCATCCCACTTTTATTAGGCACTTAGTATGTGTCCCTGACATTGTACTGGGGATTTGAAAAAAAAAATAAAGCCATACAGAAAGAGATGGTGTGAAAACACCCATCTCACTCTCCTTGCACTCCAAAGATGAGACAAAACAATTAGAAATCTCATATTGTTATAATAATGAGAAGCACAGAAGATATGGAGGGAGAGAGAAAGGAGGGGAAAGGATTCGCTGAGGAAGTGATATTTGGACTGGACTTTAAAAGGAGGATTAATAGGGCTAATTGGGCCACCCACCGGCAAGCAGCAAGCAGTCAGATGGGAGTGGAGCAGAATTATTCCCTAGAGCAGAGTGTCCAATTTCATTTGAATCTGAGGGATGATGGCTCTGATGCATGTCCTATCTAAAATGCAAGTCTGATCACCACATCACAGCTGCCAAAATAAAGCCCCGTGTCCTCAGATGGAGTGCATTATAAAGTGCAGATAGGCACAGTTAGGTACCCACCCACGTCAGCTTCCTCTTTACAAGGCAGCCAGGGCCAGTGGAAAAGGAATCATCCTTAACAGGGTTTCCAATAATGTTGTTTCTCAGTTATTTTGACCAAACTGACTCCTTCTCTCTGTCTGAAGAGTTACTGCCAGAGCTCCTCCTCTGAGAATAAGCCAGCTGGCGGCAGACTAGCTCCAAAACACAGGAGCATTACAAACCCCAGGACCAGGAGACCTCACATTGCCCCCCACCACCCCCGAGCTCCATTATCATGCAGAACCACCACCAAACTATGGAACCATCTTTGCCAATTTACATTAATATACACAGGGCAAGACAATTTTAGTAACAAGGTGGTTTAAATATTTGTGTAGGTAGAAGTTATTACTAGAACAAATTAAAAGAAAAAATATTTTGAAAATTAAGTACAAAAGAAATTTCATATTCCTACTAATATTTAAAACACATAAAGTATCTTGTGCAGTGTAAATGATTATTAACTGGGTGTGATTTGATGACAAAGGCCTTAACCTCTGTGAGTTAAGGTACCATAATTTAGCATTCCGAATTATAGTAAGCTTAAAGATGTGTATTCTATTTCTGGATTAAATAAACTAAATACGATGCCAACTCATCATTCTGTATACATTTTCCTCAGTGTCTGAAAAGAAAGATGGGGGTATGGGTGTTTACTTAAAAGTTTCTCCGTTCTCTTTTAGTATAAAATAAACTAAATTTAACTGCATTGTTGGGGTTAACATCTAACTTAAACAAAGCTGTGCTGGTACCCACGATCAGCAAAACCGTACATTCATGTGTTTCCTTGACACTCCTGACCCCCTGATTAATCATTTATGGAAGGGTTAGTACATGTGAAGCATTATGCTAAAGGCCTGTGTGTATATATTTTCATCAAGCCTCAAAATAAACCTATGACTTTGGAATATGCTTGTAATTGTTTAATAGGGAACACTGGGAAATTAATATTCTGAGCAAATACTGAATGGATCTATCACTACTAGAGTCAGTCTGACAGCACAAGCCTTAAATATTATATTGGTGGACCTATAAAGAAAATCGGTAAACCTCCCCCATACTACCATCAGTACTAATTAATGAGAGCAGGGGCATGGGTTAGGCATTACAGCAGATGTGTGAAATGGGAAGACTATGAGTCAAGTTTGGTGACACACAGAAATGGTGTTATTTGATAAGCTCAATGTAATGTAAAATATACTTTCATAATACTATTCCATTCCTTTTTTTGGAGTTTCTTTTTTAATTTTATTTTTCAATTACAGTTTACAGTCAATATTATTTTGCCTTTGTTTCAGTTATACGGCATAGTGGTTAGACAATCATATACTTTAAAAATCTTTCCCCCCATATTTCTAGTACCCACCTGGCACCATACATAGCTATTACAATATTATAGACTATATTCCCTATGCTGTACTTTACATCCGTGTGACGAATCTGTAACTACCAAATTGTTACTGTCACATCCTTTTAGTTTACCTAAAACTTGTTGGAAGCCTAGAATAATACACCTTCATATAAAATGTTCACTGTGATTCACACACTGACTTTCACTTAATAGACATTCAATAGTTTTTTAATGAGAATGAAAACCAATATATGGTGTTATCTATAAAATATTTAATACATAGATCAAAAATGAGAGTATATATAGATTCAAATGTTCTTCTGGTGACAAAATTTAGAATGCATAGTGAAATCAGCCCAGGTGATGAGCAGTTCCTCAATACAGAATAATACATTTCTAAGGTTAGAAACCACACATGATGGCTTTTCTCAGAGATCCTCAAACTATGGTTTCTGAGCAGCTTCTTGTATGAAAATCAAAGTGTTTATTTAACTTGCAGATCTCTGTGCCGCAACAGTGCCTGCTATGTCAAATCAAATCAAATCAATCTCTCTCAAGCACACACACACACACACCAACAAAACATAGTCAAACTAAATTTCAAGAACTACCTAAAAACAAACACACCAAAAAAAAACAAAGGATTCCTCCATTCTGTATCATCATGGAAGTCTTTAAAGCGCTACTCTGAAAATGTATTAAAATTCCAAGTTAAAGAGACCATGATATAACAAGAATTTTTTTATTTTAATTACTGGCTAAAGACCTAGGACTTGCCTTATATCCATCTGTACTTACTATGATATTAGCAAACATTACTATCTTTAGAGGGTGTGTGTGTATATAAATATATATATGTATATAGAAGAATTTATGCAGGTCAATACTCTGCCCAAACAACCAAGGTTCCATAATATAAACAGACGTATTTGTCTTAAAATGCCAAAGAATCTTCAAAGGGAGCACCAACTTTCGTGGTCATATATAAGTTCAGTTAAAAGAGAAAACAAATATGAAGTAGACTACTTGGCAAATTCTTAATACTATAACGTGATTATCTAAATATCAGTTTACACAGATCTCTCTCTCTCTCTCACACACACGCACACACACAAAAGGTGAACATATCATTTTGCTCTAAGTCACATATTCCGACAAAACAAATGGAAAGGAGGGAAAGAAGAGACACCTTGATCCTCACAAAGCTTCTGCAAGTCCCCAGGGAGGTACAAGAAGGACAAGAACCAGAGGTACGGCTTGTCCTTTGGTTTGCTTTAGCATCACAATTGTGTTGCACTTCTTCATAACTCAGGGCTTTACTTCTGTCTCTAAAATAATGGGTGGAGGTGTGAAAGGAAGGAAAACAAACCTTGCCTATTGAATTTGTAATTGTCACTTGTAGGCTGATTGAAGATTCTGTTATTTTTATTCTCAAAACCACCTCACACACCCACAGACAAGAGAGAATAAACAAAAGAGGCTCAGAGGAGGCAACCATAAAGAGGTCAAAAGGCACATCTCTCTTTGAGAAGAGAGTTCGGGGTTAAGAATTCTACAGGAGCGCTGTGAACAAAGCTGGAGCTCACAAGGATCAGAGAGGCACTTCTAAAGCGCATGCCAAGAATAATCAATGTGGCCACCTGCCAGGCAAGGTAAACTGCAAGAAAACAAAGGACAATTCACCCACACCTTCAAAGGTAGAAAATTAGCCTCTGAGAAGCCCACTTTAGTCTAAGAACAAATCAGTTTTTAAAATTAGAAACCTCCCCCCTCCTCAACCACCACAATATAAAACTGTGGCACAAAGTGGTGACTGCATGTGTTTTCCTTCCTGTTTCCAGAAAATCCCCTCTTCAAAGCAAGGGGTTTGGGAGTTTTTGGTTGTTGTTGTTTTTTCTTTGTTTTTTTAGGTTTTAGTTTTTTGGTGTTTTTTTTTTTTTTTTTAAGAGGGGGATTATAAGAAGACTAAGAAATACAAAGGAAGTCTTTGTGGCTCAGCACACTGTTTATACCCAGATATCATGAAGCTGTTCATTCAAACCCCAGTTGTAATGGAGTTCCACAGTAGAATGGGTACAGTGAATGCCACCACCATGAATGTTGGCAGATTATTATACAAAGAGCAGTTCTCCCACCAAGAGGGCTGGCAGGTTGACAGGGGACCAACAAACGAATAAACTGAAAGGCATAATGAGCCTGGTTTCCACCCTCACACCTCCCCACACGCTTACACCCTGAGGAAAATAAGCCACCAAAATACCCCACTACCTCCACGCTCTTTACTCTGCTTTTGGAGGAGGAAGCTCTAAACATAATGACTTTCTCAAGACAGCATAGTCTTACCCAAAGAATTAAAATAACAGGAAGGAGCAGAGGCTCCGCCTCACCGACCCTCGGGGACAGCACAGACTCATCAGAATCTCACAACAGGGGTACCGAGGAAGGTATTTTCAATCCATATGGATGTGACGAACAAGCACATCATTCCTCAGGTCCAACTGAGTTTTGAAATGGAAAAAAAAAAAAGACCACTCCTATTCATTCTCTCACAAAAAGGAGAATTTTCAGAGAGATCTGACAGAAGTTTATTTCGATTTGACAGCCAAGTTGGAAACTGCAGCTTGTGTAGTTTTCATTGATCTCAATAATATGCACAGTACTTAAAAAACATTTGAAAGGTATACAATGTGATAACTTAATATTTGTAAACAATATGAAATGATTACCATAATTAAGTTAGCACATTCACATCTACAGTATTTTAAAGCAATTCCAATGTTGTAGATCTACTATGCATTTTATGTATTATAATTATGTACTTACAGAATACACCTTATATATTATTAATGTATGCAATCCTTGTTTTCTAGCCAACATCTTTTCCACATATATATGATATACTTGATTTCCTCATTGTTTATATGTTTTCAATAAATAAAATCCTAATTATCAATGAAAAGCATTTAATCACAGTTGTAAATATTTATATATAAATATCTAAAAACTTTCATGCAATCACAATAATATACTGGTTTGCAGTACAAAAGTCACTTAAGAGTTTGATATAAACAGTTAACTGGAATGAAGAAATATTTCTCAAATCCTGAAATTTAGGAATCAGATGCAGCTTTTGTTACACACACACACACACACACACACACACACACACACACGCAGATCATTCTGATCTGTTTCCGTTTCCCCTCATGCACTGTCCTAAAAACAAAACCTGTGAGTATGCCAATACATATTTGAACATTTACTCCTATTTCCTCAAATCATCAGCCTGTCTTTGCTCTGATGGCCAGCAACTATCAAATCCCTTGCTTTTTTACTGGGTAAATTGTTAACATTCTAGAACTAACATTCTAGTCTTAAAAAAAAAAAAGGAAGCTTTTGACATTTTGTGGTGTTAATAGACAGATAAACTGTACTACTGGAACATTAGTCCTGAAAGAGAATTTGACCTGAATAGCCATACATTGCGCTCATGCATTTATAATTACAGTAGGAGATGAATGAGGAAAGATGAAGTGGAACCATTTCTCGGGATGCATGCTGTGATTTCTCATTACAGGGATAATTTTAAACGGTAATGATATTTCTTTAAAAGCTGAATAATTTAAAGAATATAACAGAAAAAAAAAAGGAATCTATGCATTCGGTATTGCTTGTCTAAGTATCCTCCATTTATGAGGGATAAGACAGTCTTCATAACCCAACACAAATTCTCTGTGAAGGCATGTTTCGTTAAATGTCGTTTCTTCAAACAAAAAAGAGATAACTGGTTATTAACTCAACATTTTATTAGTTTTTAATAAACTAGTTTATTATTCTAAGCAAGCTCTTCCATGAAAAGCAGAAATCACTCTATTTTTTTCATAAAAGTTTATTAATGTGTTTTTGAAAGGGAAAGTTAAAATTCAAGTCATATATTATAATAGCCACCCTTTTATGTTTAATGAGGAAGTAAATGTAGCAACTACACACTGTTGCAAAATTGTATTCAATATTACAGTAGAGTAGAATTTAAGACTAGATATTTTCCCCCTTTCACCTATTAAAATGACAGTTCTCTTTCTAAATCCAATTTTATAGATAAAAAAATGCTACCAAAACTGTCTCACAAACCTAATTCAATTGAATTCTAAAGAGAATCATTTTATAGTGTTATATAGGAGTCTTTTAAAAATATATATTATAAAACAATCTATTCATGGTGGTTGTTCCTAATCCCCAAAAATGAGACTAACATAGTAAAACCCAACTGGAGACATCTGCAGAAGTCTTCCCAGAGCCTTAAGATGTGGGTAGAGAAACCGGGCTTCTCAGGCACATTTTCTAGACCTGTGGAAACTGTGATCGCAGTGTGTATGAGGAAAGGAAGGTTGCCCCCAACAACATTTCAGGATATGGCACTATTGATAGTGATTTTTCCTTGGAAAGCATTATGTATCTAATCTGAACTTGAAAATGCTTTCTTTTACTTTTACTGAATACCAAATATACCCTTTCAAACTTTACTACAAGTAATGAATGTCTTTCCACAACACAGTATTCTTCTCAGCACTTGTTCCCTGATAACACAAGATGGAAGAAAAAATTTACAAAAAGTTCCAAGGGTGGAATTTCTCTCCCTTATCCTCACTGTTCCAGAAAATCCATTCCAATCCTGGAATAAAGAAATAAATTTAATTATTTGAAAACTATGGACATATTTTTTAAAGTATTTTTGCAAATGAGATTTTATATTGAAGAATGTTTTGGTAATACAAAGATCAGAAAGGTCAATAAAAATGAAAGTTTAAATAAGAACTAAATATATCTAGAAGAGATGAAACAACATATAAGTGACATACTCAAATAAAATTAAGGCCACTTCTAATTTAGTACATTCCCAGAATTGTATGAATGTGTGTGTGTATATGTGTGTATATATTCATAAGTATATACATGAATATGCTTTACTGTACCTCAAACAAAAGAACACTAAATAAAGTAGAATCCCATTAATTCAGTTAAAAGTATTCACAAGTTAAGAGTTCAAATTACGTCCCCTGAGTCATTACAGCTCTATGTGGTAAAACCTTATATAACAGAGCTAGTTTATCAGAAAGACATTAGTTCTCTCAGCAATATTATTATAGTCTACCCCAGAGTTGAAAGTTTGCAATGTATTCTTTTTCCTTTAATTTACAAAAAAGCCCAAACAAAATAAAGTTTCAATAAATATTGTCATATGCTTAGGACTTGGACTCAAACAAGCCATTTTTATGTGTAAGGAGGCAGCTTTTTAAGTTAAGATACCCATATGCACCTTGCCTCATTTCCCGGCGGTAGAGGAAATAAATCTCATCATTTCATGTCTTTGTACAGTATGCTATTTATCACATGGGTGAGAAGTTCACTCATTAATAGAATACAGACTCTTTCACCATGCCAGAAACCCAACTGTCAGGGCCTTCAACTACAATAAATTCTTTAGCCTTGATCTCACATATAATAGAGTGATTTCTCAACACAAATCCAAAGTTTGAGATGACAGCTTTATTTTCATTGATGTTTAGTGTATGCATTTTTTCAGTTAAAATCAATTATATAAATAGTATAATAACATGCCATTTTTATTAGAATTATGTAATAGTCTGATTTTCCTTACTATCATATATAAGTATACATACATATATATATATATATATATATGCTAAAAGCAAGCTCAGATATATAATAGGAAAGAGCATTTCATTAATTTAAGTGATATTTTTATTTTTTCTGTCAACCTCTAACCATTTACTTATTTGAATAAATATTCCAAAGTTAATTTTGGTCATTAGCATTGATTAGCAAAAGAGTTTATATTTCTTAGACACATTAAAACCTTAATTATCAATGAAACCCAATTAAAAATCAAACTTCTTTATTAGACATAGTTTTTAAGAGAAGGAGATAAATCACAAAAACACTTATAAATTATTCTTAAAACACTATTATCCATAGTAGATCCTGGACTCAGGAGATATACCACATAATTTCATTTATAACCCACAGTTACAATTAAAAACTTCATATTTCAAAAAACGATTCTTGAGACTGTAAGATCCTATATTACATAGGATGCATGATTCTTATAATGCTCTCCTTTTAAATTAATATGCTAATGCAGTTTAGAAGTATTTGTGATACAACTGTAAACCTGAGGTAACTAGTTCACACTTTATCAGTTTGAACCTCGGAATTCTTGATTATCCACAAATGCCATTTGTCAGTGACTTCTTGTACTTCTGAACTTCGAATATTTGTATTCTTCATAATAGTTTCACAGGCCTACTAAAGTTCTCTTCTGGGGATTGAATCAAGATATAGTTTGCATTTATGTCAATTTACGTAGTGCAAGATAGAAATCGAAGTCACTAAAAAAATTTTTAAGTATTCTTTCTTATTTATGGATGTTAATTCCTATTCCTACTTTACTTACAAAGTACATCTGATTATATTCTACTTTGAATAAATCGTTTATTTAGAGTAAACTACTTAACTGTTTTGGAACAAAGCCTTTGCAGGGAGTAAATTCTAACAAAGATTTATTTAGCTTTATAATCCATAAAATGTATCCACTGTCAAATGTGATGATAGATTTAAAAATTCCTGATGGATATAAAACCATATGCTTATCTCTTTTGTGAAGAAGACATATGCTAAGATTTTACAAGGTTCATTCCAGTACAAAGAATACCAAGACGCAATCCACTGTTGGGATAGTTTGAATTGGTGCAAGAGATAGCTTGCTGCAAAATCATTCTCAAGGTTCTTACCTTGGTGATACAATCATCAAGAATAGTTCAAACATTCATTTAATTCCAATTATAGAGCAAGTACTCAAAAATCTTTTACCTACTGAAATAAACTTTGTCTTTAAGGATCTAACAGGCAAGAGGGAAAACAAGACCAGAAAACTGACGTAAAATAACAGTGGTAAATGCCTTAAAAGCAATAGGTATAGAATGCTCTGGAATTGCAAATGAGGAACTCTCACCCCTATACCTTGGGCTTCAGGGAAGGCTTCCAGGAGGAGAAACCACTGAACTCAATACTAAAAAGTGGGTTAGATCTACTGAGGTAAAGAAAAATGGGAACGCCACCACTAGCAGAGAAAAGGACGCGACACAAGAGAGGAACATGACAGAGCATGAGCTCTGGGTCGCTGTGGTAGTTAACTATTAACAGGATATACGTGTGAGGGAAGTAAGTAATCGGTGAAATATTCTGAGAGAGAAAATATCAGACAATGTGAGCAGATTATGATGTAAAATCTAGAGTACCATCTAGGTTTTGGATATTCTCTCAGTAAACAAATGTACCTAGAATTAAAACTCTGGATTAGATGTTAAATGGCGGTAATAGCTATTGTCCCATTAGCATGGAGACGCCTACAAGTGGTTCTATGACTCTAGGAAGTTTTCAGTACACATATTAAAGGACTAAAGCTAAAAGGCATTGTATACATTTCACTACACAAGTGTAACACAATGGGAAGGATGTCCCTCAGAGATATCACAGGGAAAAATAGTGTTTCTCAATGGAGGTGCCAATGGAAATATGTGGGGGAAAATTCTTTGTATAAGGGCCTGAAGTAGGCATTGCAAAATGTTTATCATTCTTGTACCCCAATCACTAAATACAGGTGGCAGCTCCCAGTCAATGTGACAAGGGAAAATGTCTGCATGTTTCCAGATGCTCAAGGGGTGGTGCCATCCTAGTTAGGAGTCATTGGCCTGCATGGCAAATATCCATGAAATACACGCTCTTCCCAATGAGAAACCACGTTTCTAGAGCACAGGGTCTAAATCACTTTAGTATGTACATGATATAATCAGGGAAATGAGGAGTTTTAAAAATGACAGAACTAAATTCACATTTCAGTTCAATCACATACTAACTGTACGATGATAAGAAAGTTAGTTCATTTCTCTGAACCTCAGATTCTCCACAGCTAAAATGCAGGCAACAATACCTATCTTACAGGTTGGGAATGATGAATAAATAAAAAGCACATGTAAATAGTCTGATAAAGTATAGGTGCTCAACACACACTTATAAAAATTATAGTTCCAATTGTCTTGTTTTACAGCAGATGAAATGAAACCACAATATCTAAGAGACTTTACTCCAATAGAAAAGTGAAGGTGCCCACCTTTTTATTAACAGTCACATGAGACAGATTCAAAGTTCCTAATCCTGATAGCCCAAATCAGGAAAGCAAAGACTGACTTTAAATTTCAGCTCATGCATTCAAGTTAGAAAACAACTGAACTCTGGAAGTAAAATTTTTATATCTATACTAGCAATTTATACCTAGCATAATCAGAAACTAATATTTATAGCTAAAGTTAGCCTTGAGAATCTATAATCCCTTACATGCAAATAGTCCTATCGATTAATAATTGAATAACTTAAAAAAATGTAATGTTTGTGTAGTAAAATCATCATAAACAAAGTAGAAAGACTGGGAAAATAACTTAAAATCAATGATATACAAAGTCTTAATAATTCAAATATTAAGAAAAAGCTCCTGTGAAATGAACACAAAAGACCACTAAAATTAGTCTATAAAAATTTAAACAAAAGAAAAAACACTGGGAAATATTATAAAATATTTTTAATATAACTTCTAAAGAAATTTAATTGAAACATAATTGGTCATAATTTTTTGGCTATTATAGGTCCCAGGTTAAACGATTGACAACTAAATACCATTGGTGTAAGCATGAAGGGGGAAAAAAAACAAAAAATATTTCAGGTACTATTGTAAAGAACATCTACTTGAAAACCCTTTCTGATCAACAATTTGGCTGGACATGTTAAAATTTACAATATGTGCATTTTATCTTAAAACTCTAATTGTAGGTATTTATCCTGCGGTAATAATCAGATGAGCACTAAAATACACCCAGGAACAAGTAGCCTCTCTATCACCACATCTTCTCTTTAGAAAGCCTGCGCATATAGTATCTCCATTGTCCCTGCTAAGTATGCAAGGTTCCTCATCCCTCTCTGAACCTAACTGATTAGAAAAAGCAGGAGCCTCTAGAGCCCTGTTGACCAAATAATGTTTCTCTCCTTGGATTTTGGAAATACAGTCATACCTGGGTACTCATCCACTTCAGAACTCTTCAAACCCTGTTCTCATCATATTTTGATAAGGAAAAGGGCGTTTCAGCTGCATTTGCTTGCCACTCAGCGGCCCTCTCTCCCCAAGGATCAGAGGTTGGGGCATCAGTCTCCGGCAGCTGGGGAAACAGCTCAGTACTCCATGGTGGCGCTCATCGACAATACCAGAACAAATTAAAGATGAGTACTGAGGTGCCACTGTAATGCTAAAAATTTCAATCAACCTTCATTTGTGAGGAAACTTAGTGGTGCAGTCATCTTCCATGAAATACCCAGATGCAAAGACTGCCAGCAGACGCCAAAGCAAAGCTAAGAAGACAAAATGTGCTCAAAAGTGACCCCAACTTATTTATTGATTCCAAGTACTAAAGGAGGCCCGACTCCAATGAACATCCTTCAGTTGCCAGACATGGGTCTGCCCTCGGCTAACACATCTCTGTGTGCTCAGATGACTTGAATAGCTCTCTCCTAACACCAACAATAAATAAGACAAAGTTATTACACCACTTTGTTTATGACGTTACAAAAATGAAAACACCTTCATATGCCCACCATTAGAAAATCGATAAAGTAACTGAATCCTGTACAGTCATAAAAAGAGAACAAAGACCTATAATTATGGTCTTAGAAAGTGGTAATGTTGAGTAAACAAAAGCAGCTTAGAGAACACCATCAATTCAATATATGAGCGCAAAGAGATATCTAAAAGGTGAGAGGCCTAAATTTAACAAAATTTATTTTTGTAGAGATATCAGGTGATTTTATTCTCCTCTATCATTTCCTGTACTGCTGGCTTTTCTTTAAGCACCTATCTTAAAAAGAAAAGATCAAGAGAAAAACTAATTATTACATTTAAAACAAATAAGAAAAGAAACAAAAAGAAAAAGGAAGACGAAAAGCCTCAGGGAAACATCAAGGGACTAATTTTTAATTCCAAACAAAGGATAGTTTGATCCCTACAGGACGGAAACTCTGCAGGTTACTTACTATCAGCTTTCAAGAGCAGGTACAAACAATAACAAGTACTCTCAGAAATTTCTCTGGCTTTCTATTAGCTAGGTAAATACATCTCTTTTTCGGTTGTACAACTTGACTTATTTTATAAAGTGATGTGGAATTCTATCAGGAAGATTTGTAAGCGTGCAGGAGAACTTTACTTAAATACTGAGGGGATAGCCTTTAAATTTGTATCCTATCCTCTAGCTGTTGTGAAGCAAAGAGGAAAAGAAATCAATAAACACCAGTCCTTCATCTCTGATCAATTTAGCTCTTTTGGTGAGCAAAGAATTTCTTATGGCTAATGTCCAAAGCATCCAAATTTCAGGCAGCTTGACAGCTCTTTCAACCAGGTCAGTCCTAATAGAGATAGTAATCAACTCTCCCACGATGAATTTCATTCACAGAGCAGACCTGATTATGGAGCAAGTTGAATCACTGCACACTATTGACTGGAGATCAATTTTCAGGGACTATGGAGAACAACAGTACACAGTAAGGCGGGAGGAGGGCCAGGTGAATTCGGTAGCGTAACAAACTAAACCAAACGAGGCCCTCTTAGTACAAACAGTGGCCAATCATATCACATAACATTCTGACCACATTTACGAGGAATATTTCTACTCTAGGGGAGAAAAAAGGGGCTTCAAATATGCAAATAAAGATTTATCTAAATCTTAGATTGCCCAGATTATATCCGAGAAAAATTAACTGCAATTCTAAATAAATAAATAAATACAGGAAAAAAACAAAAAACCCTGCAATTCTGGTGATTTTTGCCTGTAATATATTGTATTCTCTTTGTCATATCCTTTTATATTCTGTGAATATTTGCCTATGTAAAAGTTGTTTACAATGTCATGTACTGTGTTTCTGTCTTTCCTTTTCATTGCAAGGAAAATACTCTTTAATATTTAATGAAACAATTGGCATAGGTCTTACAAGTTTTTTTCTACATTATGACAAATTATTGGTAAAGTGTCACTGAATCTAATTATCTCAGGAATAAATGTCACAATGTTTCTCGTCTCCATGTCATCCAAAATCCTAAAAGCTTTCTATGATACCCCAGCCTGTCTACCCAATAAACTAGAATTAAAAATTACTAGGCTTAATTCCCCCTACCTATAAAGAGAGTATCTATTATATCATAGTTTGCTAGGCAAAGCTCCAGGATATGCCTACTGTCCTGAAGTAAATTCTAATAGCCCATTTTCACTGTCGGAGATGACCATTTTGGACTATAAATTAACACATTTTCCTATTGAAAAACATATACAAATCTTGCCCATCTGAAATAATCAACAAAAAATATTCTCTTTTAGCTCCTGCTCTATATCATGGTACCAGTGTACTTGATTCTTATTCTCATGGACAATTTGACATAATTTTTGAGAGTCTTAATGGCAGCTTCCATTTCTTCATTTTCCAGTCACACCTCAATATTTAAGAGCCTAAGTTCTCTTTCAAACAATTAAACATAATCATGAGTTAATAATTACTGACTCGCCTTTTCTCGGTTGATATGTCAATAGCACTAGAAGACTAGATATTTGATCACTTCACCTTTCTTAAAATTGTTTCCTCCTTATATATCATTTTCACAATCTCTTCCTAACTCTTCAGATTCCCTTTATACCCTTTCTCTTATGTGTATTATATCTCTAGACTTTTCACCTCTTATTCCATTTGCTTTTCTTCAGTGATATACTACAATCCTAGAATTTCAACTACCACTTCTATGCTCATTACTTCTAAATCTGTCCCTTGAACTGACCTCTCCTCATATGACAGACTTCCAATTTTAGTCTGAATAGGAGGTACTTCTTTATGGCACATAGAAGCATTTTGAACTAAATAAGTCCAAACTAGTTTTCATCACTCTTAAATGTGTAATCTTTCTACAATTTCAAGTACTTATTAATCATTCTAGAAAAGTATCTAATGGTTATTTTACCCCAGACTATAAAATTGAATAAAATCATTGGTGAATGAAAGTGTTCTTGACATGGGAAAAACTAAATTTTGTAAATTAAGCCTATTCTGGAATTATTCTATGATTCATCTACCAAAGTAAATATAATACCTATAAAACTATCCATTTCTTTTACTTTAATTCAAATGCTATGTCACTATGATATTCTATCACATTTAATATATATTTTCAGATTACATTTCCTTCTTATATTTCTTCTGAAACTTCCTATATCAAAGCTGTTTCAAATACAAAACACTAACAATCAAAGCAAAACTCAGAATGTTTCTTACTTGCACCATTAACTAGAAAGTACTAATAAGAAATGTTCTATCATCATTGATCCATCAATAATCAAAACTTATTTTTATTG
This sequence comes from Mormoops blainvillei, assembly GCA_004026545.1. Lineage (NCBI taxonomy): Eukaryota > Metazoa > Chordata > Mammalia > Chiroptera > Mormoopidae > Mormoops > Mormoops blainvillei. The sequence goes on along the minus strand of PVJD01000881.1, from coordinate 165,104 downwards.
ACCACTTAACAGGTCACAAGTTTCTATAAACACTACCATTCTAAAACAACATATAAGACAGTAAATATCTTATAAATTAGCTTTACAATATCTTTGAATTTCTCTAAGATAAGCATTTAAAAAAGAGGGAATGGCAGAGCATTTTAATGATAAAACATCTGTTTGGAATACAAGGAAGCAAAAAACAGCTAATCAGAATAACAAGAAGAAAAAAGACTCTAAAAAATGAGGATAGTATAAGCAGCCTCTGGGACACCTTCAAGTGATCCAACACTCTCATCATAGGGGTGTCAGAAGAAGAAAGAAATAGCAAGAAATTGGAAATCTATTAGAAAAAAATAATGCAAGAAAACTTCCCTAATTTGGTGAAGGAAATAGGCATGCAAGTCCAGGAAGCATAGATGGATGCAAACAGACCCACTCTAAGACACATCATAATTAAAATGCCAAGGGTTAAGGAGGGAACCTTAAAAGAAGCAAGAGAAAAGCAGTGAGTTACCCACAAGGGAATTCCCTTAAGATTGTCAGCTGATTGCAGGCTAGAAGGGAGTGGCATGAGATATTCAAAGTCATGAAAAGCAGGGACCTACAGCCAAGATTGTTCTACCCAGAAAATCTATCATTTAGAATGGAAGGGTAGATAAAGAGCTTCCCAGACAAGAAAAATCTAAAGGAGTTCATCACCACCAAACCATTATTATATGAAATGTTAAAGGGACTTATTTAAGAAAAAGAAGATAAAAACGATGAACAATAAAATGGCAATAAATACACATCTATCAACAATTTAACCTAAAAAACAAACTAAGCAAACAAGAAGAACAGAGACAGAATCATGGATATGGATAGCATTTTGATGGGTGCCAGGTTGGAGGGAGGTGTGGGGGAATGGGTGAAAAGGGGAGGGGAGTAAGAAGTACAAATACGTAGCTACAGAATAACCCTGGGGATATAAAGTACAGCATAGGAAATGGAGTAGCTAAAGAACCTATGCATGACCCCTGGACATGAACAATGGTGGGGGGATTGTCTGAAGGTGTGGAGAGGGGGGTGCTGGGTAGAGAGGGTCAAGGGAAAAATATTGGGACAACTGTAATAGCATAACCAATAAAATACAATTAAAAATAAATAAAATAAAATTTTAAATAATCTATTTGTACTAAAACAGAAAAAGAAATCTAGCCAGGAACACACTTCACAGGGTATATTTATAAGTGCTTTGTATCAATCAGCAAAATGAAGAGGGGAAAAAAATGAGTAAAACTCAATGTGTAACTTATACTAGATAGAATATTTTTGAAGCCTTAAATGTACTTAGATTAGAAGTAAGGACAATGGGAAGAAAGAGGGAAGCTCTAAGAATACTTCTAACATATGGCATTAAATTAACAAATCCATTGGGTGCTTTCACTTTGTGTAGTAGTGGTTTCTTTTCAGAATCATAGCAAGGAGTACAATGAAGTCAAAATGAAGCATAGCATCTCTGTCTTGTTTGAAGTAAAATGTATAGTTTAGTTCACTGAACACTACTATTTTCAATATTAAGAGGCAGTATATTAGATTGGAGTTCTATATCACAATTCATGTAACCCTATATGAAATAAATATTTTTAAACTAAATATACATTTATACTGTGGACCATAATAACTCTATTTTAGCATCCATGATAGCTGAAAAACTACTCAAACGTTGGGTGGTACATTTTCAGCACAGCTTGAGCGGATTTAGCCCAGAGATTCCCATTAACTTCAATGAGAGTTTCATGGTTCAATCCTAGCACACACTGCGTTGAAAATTTACCCCAAAGCATCTGAGCAAAAGCTCCCCAAAAGAAGAGAAATTTAAAATTTTCCAACACAAATCTAGCTTTTTCAGTATAATTACCCATTAACCATTTTTAAACTCATAAGATAAAATGGTATTATTTCCTCTAACACTAGTTGTTTTATCTTCAAAGTAAAAATTAAATGGTTTAGTGGTAATTTTTAATTATGATAGCTCTGTTCCTCATTAATATTAAACTCATAATGAAAAAAATCTCCCAAATATTTTAGAGATTTCACTGAAAATAATATGCTGTGAGATGGCTAAATAGTCAGTCTTGTGCTTACCAAACTATGCTTTCGCTGTGTAGCTCCATGTTGCCTGTTGATAACCTTTAGTACAAAAAGAATACTAAAATGTTTTTATGCCTTATATCTTCAAATGTCTCACATATTTTCCCAAGTTTTGGCTCATATAAACATAAATTCATATTTCAAGTTAGAGCTTATCGTATAAAATACAAAAATAGGTTACCAAAAAAATACCATTCTCAGATAATACTGATTCTTAGACAATTCTTGGCTAGATATATTTGAACATCAAACTTTGAATTCTTTTTTTAATTACATTTTTAAACTAGGTAATTGGTTAGCTGCATATCAATAACAAACACTGCTAAAAAAAATCCATAAATCAAATTAAATTGTTCTAAATAAAACCTATCTAATAAAAGTTCATGGGTTTTTCCACATTAAACCATTAATTGTAGCTACTATTAGAAGTAATATTAATTTGCTGCCTATTTTTTTATTTTTTATGATTTCTCTTGTAATGGTTTTAAAATAAATTAAATGAATAGAGAATCATAAACAGTTCCTCTGGTCAAAATAGCCAATAAAACAAAACATAGCAAACGACCAGGTATCTTCTTCCATGTCTGAGACAACATTCATCAAAGTGAATATATCTTTAAATATTTAGCTCCAGAGGATAAGATTGGGAAATTCACGTTCTTACACCGAGCACACAGCAAAGAGTAACGACATAAACAATGCTTATTGTAAAATCTTTCTTAATACATAGCATTTTTTTGGATTAACAAAATAAACTTTTTTTTACATTGACAAATTATTTTCAGATATGTAAAAATTAAGGAGACACATCAGCAAATTTCAACTAGAGAAAATGATTGCATACTTACAAAGATTCAAAATTAAATTTCTTGATTAAAAATCAAGTAATAAATATTTGTTTTCCTATACTATTCTCAAAGACTTAAGGGCATATTTTGAAAACTATATGAAAAGCACATATATTTCCTAGAGTTCCCATTGAGATACACACAATGAGTCTGTTTTTTTACCTGCATGTGGATTCCAACAGGTTATAGTGGTTCTGAGGTCAGAGGGCTCTTTCTGTGTGGTAATACATACAGTGTGGCCAAAGAGACTTCTAATTCCTCAGAACACAGTACATATTAACACCATACAGACACTAGAAGCAATTCACTGAGGAGAACAGGTAACTTCCAAACCAAACTGTCAGGTTTCATTTGGGTTAATAGTCCTTATGCTGGAATGAAACACCAGGTCTCCAGTCTCAGTGGGGGTGGACCCCCCCACTCCCCCACCCCACTACCTCCCCATCCCCGCACCCCCTTCCTCACCAGTATAACCACAGGCAAACAATTTAACTCTCTAGGTCCCAGTTTCACTGTAGTGCTATTTCTTAAAACACTATATTAAAGTTGTACTTCTCAATGTAATAAGCTCTCATATTCCTAAAGGAACATAATGCTCTGCAATACACAAGTAATCAATAACTTTTTATTTGCTAAATTCCCCTCTTTCTCTTCTTATTTTATTGAAAGCTATTTAATGCTATTAGTTTAATATTAGCTCTTTAGCCCTGGCTGGTGTGGTTCAGTGAATTGAGCGCCGGACTGCAAAGCAAAGGGTCACCAGTTCAATTCCCAGTCAGGGCACATGCCTGGGTTGCGGGTTCAGTCCTTGGTAGGGGCAACTGCTTGATGTTTCTCTCCCTCCTTCTCCCTCCCTTACCTCTCTCTAAAAATAAGTAAATAGAATCTTTTTAAAAAATAGGTAAAATACTTAGCAGGTTACTTCTCATTTCCAACAAGAAAATTACAAACATAAATCTATGCCTGAAGTCAATTTTATAATCTAATCTGGTTTTGCTTTTGATTTTCTATGAGAAGATTTAATTATTTATAGTGCTATATATTCTTAAAAATAATCAATCCCACCTTACTATATCTTTTTCTAAAATGCCCACCTCCTCCTTCAAATCAAGAAAAAGTAAGGACACAATAAACCTCTCCTTCAAACACTCTTATTTTAATATGCTCTTTAACCTTGTGTTTCCACTTCCAAGTATGAAGTATCTTTTATTTAGTAGGTACATATGCATATATAAAAAGGTCACAGTGCCTCTAGGTTCCGAGATAACTTAAAACAGAAGAAGTGAGTTATTCTGGATTGTACAAAACCTAAAAAAAAGCTCTGGAAGAAACTAATTATTAGATGGAGAGTAGGATGACAGCTACTGGGGAGGGGGAGATTAGGGGTTGAGGGACTGAGCAAAAAGGAAAAAGGATTCATAGACATGGACAACAGTGCAGTGATTGCTAGAGGATGGGGGATTTACGGGGACAAAAAAAGAAATTAATTATTATTATATTTATCTCCTTCCCCCAATCAATTATATTACTTTTAATTCTCTATATCAACCACAGTTGAAATCTGTAATCAAAATAACAGATAAATGAGCCAATTCCTTAATGTGTGCTAGTCACTTTTTCAGGTGCTTTACACGTTATCAACTCTGCCTCTCAAAAATGATTAGTTCAATGTACAGATGATAAAACTGAGGCAAAATGAAGTCACCTGCCAGATGAGCTCAGTTAGGAAGACAAGCTGAAACAGCCAACTCAGGCTATTTCAAAAGAATTATACGCTTCCTTGACCATGAGGATCAGTTAGTGAAGTGGGCAGAAGTATGCCCCCTGCCAAGATATCCTTGTCCTAAACCCCAGCACTTGTAAATACCTTATTTATGTGGGAAAGGGGAATTAAGTTTGCAAACAGAATTTAGGAATGCAAATCTGCTGATTTATAGATGAAATTACCCAGGTAGGGCCTAATCAGGAGGGCCTTTATAAAGGGAAGAAGGGGACAAATGGGATAGAACTACAGAGATGGTGTTACCACAGGTAGTTAACTAGTTGTTAGTAAGCAAGAGGGCAAAGATATTAGACACTAAATTTAAGAAACTGAGGAGGATAAGCCTGTTTGCTTAGCCAGGAAGCTACAGCTGCACACACTCCAGGGGACTGCCGCTCAGGAGACTTAACCCTAGGAGCACAGGAAAGCCCCCCAGGGGCACTACCCACCCCCGGCCCTCCATACTACATTGTTGGGGGGCCCAGGGGGAAACGCTTGACCATAGAGGTCTGTCAGTCTAACTATGAGATAGACTATCATAAGCACTCCAAGGCTTGCGAAGTTGATCGGTTGGTTATTTTGAAAGAGCTCCTGGTTATAACCCCAGGGAAAGAAAGAATCTCTCCCTCTCTCCCTCTCTCCCTCTCTCCCTCTCTCCCTCTCTCCCTCTCTCCCTCTCTCTCTCTCTCTCTATGGCCCACATTAGCCCGATTCATTTGCATGTCTCCTCTCACCTCAGAACACGGGACCATGTGGGTCTAGCAGCCACCTGTGGCCCACAGCAGACTGGTGGGCTCCAAAGGACTGAGCTTCAATATGAAGCAGAAACTCTGGACACTGCTCTTTGTTTTGGCCTTCCTGAAGTCATGGCTGGCCTTTTTCTTTGGCATGACAAAGGGAGGTGGAACACTGAAAACCCAGGGGCAGATTTCCACCCAAATAAACCATGCCACATCACGATCTACTGTGTATGGGTCCTTGGAATGCTTTCCTCACAACCCCCGGGAACAGCCTGATTTCAAGCGGCAGCAACGGCGGAATAAAGACGGTTTTGAAGATGGAGCACTGAGGCCACAGGCCGCAGACTGTGGCCAGCCTCCAAAGGCCGGAAACAGGGAAATGGGTTTTCTCCCGAAACCTCCATGAAAACCAACATCTTAGGTTTCGGTCAGTGAGAACCAGTCCAGGCTTCTGATCTCCAGGCTGCAAGTTAATAAATTTGTGTTGTTTTAAGCCACTAAATTAGTAGCAATTTGTAACAACCGTATAATGGTTAATTTTAGCTTAGCTTGACAATGATGACCAACTATTTGACCAAACACTAGGGTAGATGTTGTTCTAAAGGTATTGTTAAATGTGATTAACATATAAAATCAGTTAATTCTAAGAGAAACAGATCACCCTTCATAATATTGGTGAGCCTCTTCCAATAAGTTAAGGGCCCTTAGAGCAAAGGTTAAGCAGGGGTGCCTAACCCATGGCCTGCAGTCCAAATGCGGTCAAGCATGGCTATGAATGCAGCCCAACACAAAATCGTAAATTTACTTAACACCTTTTTTTGCTCATCAGTTTTCATTAGTGTTTGTGTATTTAATGAGTGGCCCAATACAACTCTTCTTCCTCCAGTGTGGCCCAGAGACGCCAAAAGGTTGGACGCCCCTGGAAGGAAAAAAGGAATAAAGAATTCTGCCTCTAGGCAGCAACACAAAAATTCTACCTGAGTAACCACTCAAGACTAAAACATGAACGCTTACCTGAATCTCCAACCTAAGCCAATTCCTTAAAATCAATCTGTCTTTCTGTATTTCTTTCTGTATGCCTTTTCATTTTGTAGACTAGCATGAGCTAACTCCATAAAAGTGAGTGAGAAGACTTTAGCAGACAGTGTAGTATGTGTAGTTAATTCTTCTGAAAAAGAGTGATGACTCAAATTATGAGAACTATAATGACACTACACTACTTCAAAATGCACAAATTTTTCCAAGCATTACTTAACTTAATCCTTAAAACAACCTTGATATAAAGGTAAGGCAAATATTCAATAGTATGACAGTTTTTGCTGGTGGGGGAATTAGAGTTCTGAAAGGTAAAACTCTGGCCCATTAACAAAACAAAGTTAAATTCCTTTCTTGAGTCTCCATGTCCAGGGTTACTTCTAACAATCTTCTTCCAAAGCCAAGTATATTAACTTTGAAAAAAATAATTTATTTACCATAACATCCTATTTCTTTTCTCTTGTCATGCATAGAAAAAAATAACTGAGTGGTTTTTTTTTTCCTTTTTTTATCCTCATCTGAGGACATTTTTTTCATTGCTTTTAGAGAGAAAGGAAGGGAGACGATGACAGAGAGAAGCACTGATTTGTAAGCCTTCCATATGCGCCCAGACCGTGGATTGCACCCACAACGCAGGCATGTGCCCCAACTGGGAACCGCAACCTTTCGGTTACAGGATGATGCTCCAAGCAACTAAGCCACACCGACCAAGGCACTCTCTTTCTGATTTTTACATCAGGATTAAAAAACTGAAAATATTTTAAGACACAATGTTTTACAATTAAAACTCTGAGTGTGGCAGATTGGAAAGTTAATATAGTCCCTGGTTACTCCATAAGGATGGAAGCTACAATCCTTGCTTTTGCCTCTCCTTCCTCAGTCAAAAAATATGACTGAGAAACAAGCTACTTCACTCTCCACTAATCTGCATTCACATTTCACAATTTATTCTTACTGTGCCCTTCAGAAAAGTACCAAACCCAATACACAAAGAAAAACCTGCTAATGTATGCTTTACGCAAGAAGGAAAAAAAATAAGTTAATAGCTTTTGATGTAGGGAGATCCATTTCCAGCCTTTCTGTAAACCCCTTAAGAATCCTGGCAGTACATAATGACTGTACTCTAACCACTCCTTGAATTATGACATGGTGCAGAGCCTTTGTAAGGATCCTATTAATTTTGGATGAAAAGTGCCTTATACTAGGGTACTTGCATATTATTCCATGAAAAATCTGCTTTATATTTTAAAAAGTTAAAATGATTGATGTCACTTTAACAAGTACCAGTAGCTAGGATGGTAGTCTGCTAGATCCTCTTGCAGGTTTAGTTCTGACAAACATGCTAATGTACTTGAACAACATGTAATTCAGCCTTATGGTTCATAACAAAACAATCACGCAATCAGAAAGTGACCAAAGTTTTCAGAGTTGTAAGGGAATTTAGAAATCAATAGTGCTTTCATCTACAAGTTTCAGGATTTACTTCTCTTTTATACCTTTCCTAGATAAAATATAAATACCCACAAAAGATTAAGTCCTGGGTGGAAGCTTAAAAGTTTCAAAGCCTTAAGAAAAAACTTCCAAAGAAATCAATTTACACTGTTCAATTTGTGTATTATCAGAAATTTTACTACAATCTTTAACAAAATGCATCTTGAAAAAGAGACATTAGAAAAATGGCTTAAAACTCTCTACTTCCCTTTACATAGTTCCCAGAAACATAAAGGAAAGAGAAAGGGAGCCCACATTATGTATAAGACACTTAATAAGTTGGCAAAAAACTTCACTCAAATATTCAAAATGATCCCAAGGTAAACAATCCTAAAAATCTGAAAATGACACAGAACTGAACAGAGCCATTCCAAATCACTTCCTTAATCACACTAGTTCTTTTCATAGTTCAATTCTAGAAACTTACCATTATCTCTCACCTAGAAACCTGATCTGCCTTCTACTCTTACCCCAACTCACCCCAGATCATTATCCTGCCAGTAACCAGAATGACCTTTTATGGTGTGAATCAGATATCATTCTTCCTTTTTATAACTCCTCAAAATGATCTGCAAGAAAGAAGACAATTCAGATTTCCTACTGAGGCATTTTGGGACCTTACATAATTTAGACCCTGCCTATTTTTCTAGCATTACATTTTATCCTGCTTGGTCTACCAAACTAAGTGCCAGTCGAACTGACCTTTTCTGCCCCTGAAATAAGACAAATTTGTTTCTGTTTCAGGGCGTTTTCATTTGCTATTTCTCCAGATCCTCAAAAGGTTTCCTCTTTCTCATCATCTGAGTCTTATCCCAAATCCTACTCCTTAATGGGGGGCCCAGGTAAACCTCATTCCCAGACCACTCAGTATTCTCAGCATACCTTTACCTTGTTCTACTTTAATTACATTTTTAAGTATATATATTATTGATTATGTTATTACAGTTGCCCCAATTTTTCCCCTTAGCCCCTCTCTGCCCATTACCCCCTTCCCTCCAGCAATACCCCGCCCCCTTAGTTCACGTCCATGGCTCATGCATATAAGTACTTTGGCTTCTCCATTTCCTATACTATTCTTAACACCCCCCTGTCTATTTTGTACCTACAAATTATGCTTCTTAATCCCTGCACATTTTCCTCCATTCTCCCCCTTCCTCCTCCCAGCTGAAAACTCTCCAAATAATCTCCATAACTAATGATCCTGTTCCTGTTCAACTTGTTTGCTAAGTTTTTTGGGGGTTTTTTTAGATTCAGTTGTTGATAGTTGTGAGGTTGTTGCTTTTTTAATATTCATACTTTTGATCATTTTTTTTCTTAAATAAGTCCCTTTCACATTTCATGTAACAATGGCTTGGTGATGGTGAACTCCTTTAGCTTTACCTTGTTTAAGAAGCACTTTATCAGTTCTTCCAGTCTAAGTGATAGCTTTGCTGGATAAAGGAATCTAGGTGTAAGTCCTCGCTTTCATCACTTTGAATACTTCTTGCCAGTCCCTTCTTGCCTGCAGCTTCTTTTGAGGAATCAGCTGACAGTCTCATGGGAACTCCTTTGCAGGTAACTCTCTGCTTTTCTCTTGCTGCTTCTAAGATTCTCTTTATTTTCAGCCTTTGGCATTTTAATTATGATGTATCTTGGTGTGGTCCTTTTTGGGTCCAACTTGTTTGGGACTTGCTGTGCTTGGACTTTTATGTCTATTTCCTTCACCAAATCAGAGAAGCATTTTTGTTGTTGTTATTTTTTCAAATAAGTTTTCAGTTTCTTGCTCTTCTTCTTCTTCTTCTGGCATTGCCATGATTTGGAGGTTGGCATGTTTGGAGATGTCCCAGAGGCTTCTTATACTATCCTCATTGTTTCTTCTTTTTGTTCTGGCTGAATGTTTATTTCTCCTTATGTTCTAAATTGTTGATTTGAATCCCCGCTTCCTTCCCTTCACTCTTGGTACCCTGTAGATTCTTTATTTCACTTAGCATCGACTTCATTTCTTCCTTTATGTTCTTGCTGTACTCACTGAGTTCTTTGGTCACCTTGATCACCAGCGTTTTGAACTCTGCATCTGATAGGTTGGCTATCTCCATTTCACTTAGTTCTTTTTCTGGGGTTTTTTCTGTTCTTTCATTTGGGCCATATTTCTTTGTCGCCTCTATTTCACAGCCTCCCTGTGTTTGTTTCTGTGTATTAGGTAGAGCTGCTCTGACTCCCTGTAAAAGGCACCTGTAAATTGTATGGGGTGGAGACTTTGGTAATTGCCAGGGTGGGGCAACTTACTTCACTGCTTTGTGGTTTTGTGGGAGGGGAGGGCTTGGAGAGCGGACTGTGCCACTACCTGGCTTCTGGGGCATTGCCTGGCACTCACCCTGTTTCCAGTCACTTCATCCACTCCCCATGTATGACAGGCACCCTTCCAGCTGTTGCCCTGGTGTTGAATCCCAGAATGGGTGGGTTTGTATACATTTTAAGGCAGTGCAGGCCCTTAAGTGAAGTCTTCTGAAAATCCAGCAGTTCCTTCTGCTGCCCCAACCCCCACTGGTTTTTACAGCCAGAAGTTAGGGGGATTTATCTTCCTGGTGCTGGAATCCTGGGCTGTGTGGTCTGGCCTGGGGCTGCAATCACTTGCTCCCAAGGCATCCCTCCTGATTTCTATCTACCACACGTGAATGTGGGACCACCCCTTCCCATTCTGCCACCGTGTCTCATGCCACACCGTCTAACACCACACCGCGTCTCCTCACCTCTCTGCCACATCTCCATGTCTCTGCCCCTTCTACCACATGGATGACTGTGGTTTCTTTAAATCCTTGGTCGTTGGACTTCCATACAGTTCAATTTTCTGACAGTTCTGAGTGTTATTTGTTTTGAGATGTAGTTGTAATTCTTTTATTTTGAGATGTAGTTGTAATTCTTTTACTATTTTTGTGGTTGTGTGAGGAGGTGAAGCGTATCTACCTACACCTCCATCTTGACCAGAAGTTTTCAGATCACTTTATTTTAACTACATTTAACATTACCTGGAATTATTTTATTCACTAAGGTAATTATAATTCTTTTCATTTTTTGTCTCTCTCAAGTAGAATTAAATTTCAAGAAAGCAGTCATAAACTTTCATTTACTGTTATATTCCAGTGTCTCAAATACATTTGGCACATAACAGATGCTCAATAAATATCTGTGTATGTAAGGTTAAATTATGATATTCTGGAACTGTATTTATATATACGATACATATGTGAAAAGTGGGGAGAAAAAGACACAAAGTTATCCTCTAAGTCATCTGGCATTTAACTGGCTACTAAGAAGTACTATGATTTTGAGGACTCTACTAAAACTGATGTATCTAAAAATGGTTTTATAACAGTTTAGAAAACAGCAATCAAAGCCCCATGAAAGCCAAACAAGTTTGGCTCCTGTTATGGCTCTAGGTCCCTCACCTCCTTTCTTGGTTTCCAGAAGCGTCTGGTAAGGTGAAGGGTCCTGTTAAATCTATATACCTAAGACTTAAGATCAAGCCCAGCCTGGTCACTTGTCTCTGCAAACTCTCCTTCAAGATCACTTGAAGAACACTTTGTAACACTGGCATTGGAGTCTGAGTTCCGGTCCTCATACAGAGCCCATGCCTAACATCCTAAAGGTTATCACCAAGGTATTTGTGGCTAATCTATGTTGGACATCAGAACTTCCTATCAACAACCTTGAGTAATTTAGGGGAACCTATGAAACACAGTCCTTAATTCTGTGTCCTGGAATAGGGGCTGAGAATCAAATACTTACTGTCCATGGCCAACCATCAGACTAGATATCAGGTCAGAAGTAAGGGGAGTGATTCATGGACAAAGGCACCTGGAGTTAAGACCTTGGTCAAGACTGAGCAAGTGAACATCTTGAAAAGATGGACCTTATTCTCCTTAGTCTCAGGAGCATTAGCTCTGCTTTGAACACTGTTCCCTTTCCAGCACCCATCCCACTCTTACAACACCTTATCCTTCAAATCTCAGTTTAAATATCCTTTCCTTAGGTAGAGTGCCCTGATTCCCAAGGTAATATCAAGTCCCCGCATATATATTCCTGTTTAAAAACATTAATTATGATTTCTTATTGTAGTTACCCATTAAGTATCCAACGACTGAATTAATGAGTATGCAGATGATTAGATAATAGGTTCCATTTTCAGCAATGCAAGAAAAACAATAAGGTTAAGGAAGATTCTTTAACCATAGTACAACTGACATATGGAAATGAGTGTTTCTTTGTTGTGGGAGGCTGCGCTGCATATTATAAAATGACCAGAAGCATCTCTGAACTCTACTGTCACACACACACACACACACACACACACACACACACACACACAAACATATATACACCCTCAATTGTCACAATTAAAAAATGTTTCCAGACATCACCAAATGTTTCTTGGAGAGAAAAACTGTTCCCGGTGGAGAACCCCTGGGCTTGAGGAAACCGCTACAGCAACGTGAAAAGCCATATATTCCAGAAGCAACAACAACAAAATAGAAGCAGGCTGAGTCTACACCCGATGAACAGAGAAGTGCCCAAGAAAACCCCCTGCTATGCACTGTACACAATCAAGAAACAAGTCTTTAGCATAAAAACTTTTCATTTTTCACTGCAACATAGTCTATGCTATTCTGATTAATACACTAAAAACAGTAGGTTGGGATTGTGTTTGGTTTTTGTCAACATCATTCAGCAGTCAAACTGAGAAGCTCAGAAAACAGACTTATTTTCCCTAAAGTTGGAATTTGGCACAAAGTGGAATGTTTTTGCCTAGAATCTGGATACCTTTTCAATTCCTTTCATGTCGAAATAATACAGATAGCACAGAGATTAATTACTCACCTGCAATCACAACCTATACTGGAATATAGCCCTTCCCCTCTCTCTACGTCTTACAGAGCATGCGTAATTTATTTAGAGGCATTAATTGCGTAGGTCCACAAGCACGCAGCCTGAGGTGATTCAATTATTTTTCCCTGAAGTGGGATAAGTAAAAAGCACCAGATGAAAGAAAAAGGAACAAAGGAATTCTAAAAAAAACAAGCCTATCTGAGAGGACATGGAAAAAGGTTTTCTTAGAAAGTAGTGATTGTAATGAGGGCGCTCAGCATTTTCATACGCTATCTCTATTCCCCAAAAGCTCAAAGGGTTTTGGATTTGATCTTGCAATTTCAATACACATGTGACTGCTTGAGAAAACTAATAATTCTCACAAAATATTCTCTTTGAAGGCACCAAAGAGCAGGATATAATTGTGTGTCCCAATGGATTGATCACTTGACTACACCCTGAACCAACCCATGCCCTTGGCAAAGAATGAAAAATCAGTAGTATTCTTCATACTGAAAAGAGAAAAAAGAAAAAACAGATTCTGCATTTAGGCAGTAAAGTCAGGAGAGACACCAAAACTGTACATATATCAGAAGCCAGCGCAGTGACTGTAGTTCACCAAGCACCTAAGCACTCTACTCCTCAATGACCCTGGTCATTTAATAAATAAAAAAATCACTTGAACGGGCAGTCAGAGTAAGAGTCAGTCCATTCTAAATATTTTTTATGCATTAGGTTTTAGCTAGGGAAAAGAAAATCTCTACTTTCCTAAAAGCTCTCATATTCTGCTCATGGTCTTAGAAATTGGGGAGCAAGAGAGAGCCCTGGAATATGTTCTAGATTTTAACCATCCCATGAGTTTTTGAAATGCAGCAAGCAGAAGACTTTTTAACAGATATTGCATTTATACCTAATACTTAAAGATTAAGCAGTGCACATACATTCAGCACACATAATTTGTGGTATGCAGCAAGTGCCAAAAAAATAACAACTTAGGTCCCAAAATTAGTGAGGTCCTTATATGTATTATTGCTTAGAAAAGAAGAAAAACAGATAAATTAACATAATTCCTTCTTTCCTTAATATCCTTGGCAGCAGAGAACAAAACCCCCCACTGGTAAAAAGCTGCTCCATCTGCCATCCTATTGCAAGAACAGTTCGCTTTCTTGGAAAAATGATTTACGGGACAATCAAATCCTATCTCCCATTGTATTTGGATAGGAGATTGTGGTAGTGAGGTTTTTGTGGAGAATGTCCATCTATTGTAGGTCCACTGGTGAAAACAACTAAAAACTAATAGTCTGGACCAATGAGTTGCCAGCAGTCTACCTCCCTTCTCCTAGCCTCTTTAAAGCACGAGTTGTTATTCTTATCTGAAGATATTGCTATTCTATACATGATTTATTAGGAGAGCTGTTTACATAAGGATGAGGTTTTTTAGTGCAGGTAAATGATCATGGCTACCTAGCAATATACCAGTATTATGGAGGAATTGTCTTGCTAGTTTTCCCACACAGACAATGAGCAGAAAAGGGGCAAGGAATAAACCCCTGTGGTTACTCTCCTGCATTTTAATTTGTAGAGGCTTGCTAAAGAGGAGGAAGAAGAGGGGGATGAGCCGGTACGGTGAAGGGGAAGGAGGAGGGGGCAGGAGGAGGAGGAAGAGAAAGATGTTTAAATAATTTGACCCAAATCTCCACTGCACAACTGTGGCAAAGACAAATTAGGGTACCAGATGTCTTGACCTCAGATCCTAAACTGCATAGTAGATCAAGCCATCTCTTGATTTACTGATGTCAAAGATTTCCAGGAAAGTAATTGAGAGATGTGACTTCCTTTCTTCCTTTACCTATTTCTCCCCTCTGGGAAATCAATTAGAAATGACTAATATTTAAAGCTCTTCATGTTCATGTCTCAAAAATAAATTTTGATCCCTTGAAATTTACTCTGAAGTCATGCAATTTGATGCAGTTTTCTTGTCTACAGGGGCAGCAAAAATATAACAAGTAAAAAAAATTGACAAACAAATGCATGTTTACTTTATTGTAAAGAGAAATAAAATGAAAAAATTAAATAGTATATTCCACTGTAATACCTTTTAAATAAGACAGTTATCTGTACACCCTATCATCAATCCAGTAATGTTGACTGTGCAAATTCCTACTCGGATGGCCTCTTGACCTTCAGAATTTCAGTCCGTTGCTGAGAGGGAAGTTTCAGAGACCCTTTTAAGACAAGGTAAATCTTCAGAACTATTATTCCAGTCGGTTTTACATGTGCATTTTAATTCTTTTATTTTATGACTCCATTAATCTTTCATTTTTAATAGCCCCCACTTTTTAATTAAAGTACAAGATTTGTAGACCTTATTTTTATTAATAACTGATGCTTTCACTAAAGGTTTTTATTTTATTGTGAATTTCAAATGCAGTTATGGTACCAGGGTGAATTAATTAACACACTAGCAGCAGACTCCAGTGAATGAACAGGTTAGGCGTAGTGAAGTGTCCCATAAGGAAGTCTTAAAAACACTAAAGTATGAATATGCAAACATTTTGTTGTCATTTACACTGAAACCTCAAGGTGTATGCTACAATGAGCAACAAATCGATATAGACGAGACCCTCCCCTACCCCCACTTCTCACTGCCACCCTCTAGGAAAGTGCTTATCTTCCCCTGCTACTTTTCCATTTCAGGAGCAATGACAGAGTGGAAGGTCCACTCTCCCTCCAACCCCTCTTTGTTCCCCGCAAAGGAGTAGAAGAATTCTAAGAGACCAGCTTCCAGTGAGTTACATTCACCTAAGAAGAGTTATTGGGCCGAGGTAAATGTTCCACGTGGGGCTCTCTGCGGACCCTCCCCTTTTCAAAGACCTGCATGATCACAGATTCTTTTTCTTCCCACAAAGAAGTCACCAGGACAGGCCCTGTGCTGGCTCTCAGGGAGATCTTGATTCTTCAGCTTCTGCCTCTACAAAGAGGGTAGTGACACTATTTTAGGCGGAATTAGTTAGATACCCCACTTTTTCAACCAAGCTACATTTTCTACGTTAGCCTTAACAATTTTAAATATAACAGTTTGATTTTAATTTCCCAATTGCTTCACAAATGAGATAGAATAAAGGGTGTGATTAAATTGTACTATTCAACCCCCAACCCATGGTATAACAACTTAAAATTGCTAATCATCTAATGTCTGGACTATGAAACTCATCCTTCAATACAATACATATATTCCTTAATTGCACTTAAATTACTTTTCTAATATTATGTTATATGAGTATACAAACTATATCTTTTTCATTTATATTGTTTCCATACTTTGGGGAACAGTATATTGTTTGCACACTTTTATAGTTATTATTATTAATTGATATCTATAATTTATGAACATTTGTCACAAGATGAATGACTCAAGAAAAGTTTTCTTTAAAAATAAAATCAGTGATAGTAAAATATAAAAACAAAATACTTTCATAAAAAGCAGTCTTTAAAGATCCCTGTTTAAATTCCAGCTCCTTTATATATTTGATATGTGAATTTGGACAAGGTACTGAGTATCTCTTAATACCTATTTTTTTAACAAGTAAAATAAAAATATGACCTTGTCAATGTGAACGTAAGGTTGGAAATGGTAGTTCCGAATGGCAGAGACAATTCAAAAATGATCAAGATATTTTAGATATTATCATCATTATGTGGTAATGTCATATATAATCATTTTTCATTATTACATTTTTCAAAAATGTGTTTCAAGCCTGACAGTAACAGAAAAACAATCTTTTAAACTATGGCTCTGGTTTTTCTTTCTCACCTTGGCCACTAAACTGTTTAACATTAGGAAAGTCACCGTTCAATTATTAACCTCAGTCCCTGCATCTAGAAAATGGTGTTTTAAGAACTGCAGAATTTTTACACACAGAGATTCAATGTGGAAATAAAGTAGCATGGAGTAAGCATGAAACGTTATTTCCCTTCCCTCACTTCCTTGACCAAAGACTTGAGTTTGTTTTGTTTTCTTTTAGCAAGAGATACCAGTGGTAGGTGCTTCATTTGATGTAAAGACATATTTTGCCCTTTAAAACAAAGGTCTAGAGAGTGGTTACACAAGTGGAGGAAGCGGAATCAACTGGGAAGAGTTATCGAGGAACTTTGTGGGGTGATGAAAATGTTCTAAATCTTCTTTTAGGTAGTGGTTACAAAGTTGTATTTGAGAGTCAAAAATCATCCAACAATGAAGAGGTGTGCATACTATTTTATGTTAACTATGTCTCAATATTTTAAAACCTAGACTGATCTGGGAAATAGAAAACCAAAAGGCTTTATGGAAAGATACTGTACATCTTTTTTTTCCTATGAGCCATTTATTACTAATTTAATATAGAAAAAAAAGTTTGACTTAATAGGAACGTTCACATGGAAATCCAGATGAGGGCCCTACTTCTTGTTACAATCAGAAGCTCTGGAAAGAGTGAACCCACCTACCCCAAGGCAAAAATCATTCCAGCTGACTAAAAGCTAACCTTTTAGAAACAGCTTCCCCCAGACCTTACCAACTCTAATGTTTCCTACACCAACAACACATGCTCATGCAAACAGAAGCCTCACTGGTATTGTCACTCATTCGACAACAACACAGGTAATACAGTTGTTTTGGTACTTTAACCTTGAACCATCCTCAGAAGGGGAACAAGATGCTTTACAATTTCTGTAATGGTATAATGATGAAAAAATTCTAATACATGTGTCTTGGTACTGAAAGCCCAAATATAGACTAAAACTCATTTTTCCAAGAAAGAGATTCGCAACTGAAGGGTTAGATATCTTGTTTATTATAGAGTTAAAGTCATTCAAAAAATTATTTGCAAATCTGCTTTTTCAAAGAATATTCCAAAGTATTCCTGAAAATGGATTATGTAAGGCACAAGGCTTATGATTAATAGCAAACACTAGTTGTTTGATTTTGAATAATACAACCTTGTCTTCATAATCTAATTATTCAACCATGTCTCATGATTTAATGAGATATAAATATGCCCCAGAACTCTGCTTTCTTTGCCTCCAGCTTGCGCAGTGGTATCCAAGACAAAGTGTTCCACGCAGGCACCAGTGCTGTCCTGTCTAAATGGGGCACTTCCAGGGGGCCCTTTACTTAAGACGGGAAGAGCCTCCCTATCAAAGGTCTATAATGCTCTGGGATTTCAGTAAACATTCATTGTATTGGTAATAGCCATCCAGAAGGTGTTAAATCAATGAGAAGACACCCAAGAGAAGTTCCTCCAAGGCCCTTTGGAGCTTGTTAAAACAGACGCAATCAGAACCACTGAAACGTTATTATGTGCACATACACACACTCTTACTTCTAAAATTAAAATCTGAACATTATAACAACCCAACACAAGAAGAGAAATAGAATAATAAGCATACAAAAGCCAAAAATATTCATACAATAAGGGTGAGAATTTACAAAGTAAAAAACTTTTAAGTACAGAGCTTAAAAATATTTTTTTTAATGCCTCTTCACTGCCTGTTGCCATTCGGGAGTTTGTTTTTCAGTAGCATAACCCAAGGGTGGAGTGGGGTATTTAATCACTTTACCCAATATTATAAACACACAAGCTGGAAGCCGCGATGCCTCAAGCTCACTGAGAATTTCACCTACAGTAGTACAGTGGGTATTCCCCTTGAGAGTGCACAACTATTGAATTAAAATCAAATGCATTTTGCTACAAAATGGGAAACAAGAATCGAATCAATTACTGAAGGCAAAACCAATCACACAATGAAGTCTTTCCCGTCAGGAATGCGGCAGAAGAGCAAGGCAGGAGGGCTACTGCACAAATATTCAACAATTATCAGCAGAGGCTACACAAACAGCCTTGTAGCTCTCATTTACCTGGGGTCTGTCACATCTGTGCGCAGCAGCCACAGCTGCTACCCAGGGCAGAGAATGAACATGTTCACACCCTTGAAAAAACAAGCTATCTATTATCATCTGCTAATACTGAGCATGCTGTCCTGTGAACAGAGCAGAGATTCTATGTTGCGTATAAATACATTTCTTTTCATTGTGATTTTTTTACAAGATTTAATATATCTTTCTTTTTCTGTCAATCCATGTTTTATGGGGCCAACCAAAATTGGTGTGCATTCTTTAGTATTTATTAATTGAAAGAATCAAACTGTATTTACCACTTATGTTTGAGAACACAAAATTCAGTGTACAAATGATGTGTTGTAGGATCGTGTGACTGAAGCCTGTATAATTCTGTTAACCAATGTCACCCCAATAACTTCAATAAAAAGAATAAAAAGAACACAAATTTAACTTTAAAACCCTGAGAAAGAAAGCTGTGCTAACCTTAAAAATCCCACACATCAGACACTTAGTGCTGCCACTTGATATTTTAAATGCATAAACAGCTAATTAATTAGTCTTTATTATAAAGGGTAAGATTCCAAACAATTAAAGAAAATGACAGATTTGGTCACGTAACAGTACTTTCCCAGAAAGTTTCAGTCACAGCTACTTTCAGGTGAAGATCACAAATAAGACCGCTAAATATTAAATTTGCTAGTAAGCGAAAATAAAGACTCGTAACACCTTAATAATAGTCAACACTTAGATAACATTTTCTGTGTGCGAGGCCCCATTCTAAGCACTTCACATGCACTAATTTATTAATGTTTAAAACAACCTATGAGGGAGACACTATTATTATTCACCATTTATAGATGAGGAAAATGAGTTAAAGAAAGATGAAGTGATTTTCTCACTGAGACCATGCAGCTAATAACGGCTGACTCTGGGCTTTCAAAGTAGGCATTCTGTCTCCCAGGCTCTCAGAGTCAAACTACTGCACAATTAGTACCTAGGCTACTCTCCCAAAAAGCGAATGGTCAGTGTGTTAGCACCACAAGGAAAAATTATATATACTCTGGTTTCTCTTCACAGTTCATTAAACTTTTTGCCTTTTACTAAAGATTTCGGTGGAAAGGAAAAATTATGAATTTGGATAGTTACAGGTGTTGATATTAGAAAAAATCTATTTTTTTAATGTTTACTGGAATTTACATATACTAAGAAATGTAATTCCTCCTAAGTTGCCTTAAACTTTATGCAATACAGCAAAATGTCCGCTAATTTATAAAGATATATTGGGGCTCTTCTTTGAATTTAGCACTTCTGTTAGAATTCATTTTCATATTCATTCATCAAAACATTAGTCGTGATGGCGATGAGGCCCATATTACATTTAATATTACATTGCTATCTTTTGGGAACAAATTTCAGTTTCTGAAAAGTCAAAATATATTTTGAGCCAAGCTGAGTGGATGACAGATAGAAATACTTCACATAGGTTTTTGCAAAATAGTGGAATTTTCTTATCCATTACTGGTTATACAGACAATTCCAATGAGAAGTTTTTTAAATGATTCAGCAATATCTTATCCTCATCATTAGACTAAGTATATAGTTTTCCAAAAGGATTATTTTAAAAGAGTACCTAATTTGCACTAATCTCACTAATGCTGGGAATTTGTTTTTAAAAATTACATTACACTGTAGTTATATCGCATAAACTAACATGAATGAGTTATTTTATTTTGTAAATATTGTTTAAATATTATTAATATATGTAATGACATGTTAGCCATTTTTGAACCTGAATAATAAAAATTCACAAAACTTTAAAGGTGAAATTAAATATTTTAAAAACTATCCATGACTTAAGGAATTTTCTTCAGCACTCTAAAAGAAAAAGAAAGGGAAAGCTGTTCAAGTAAATAATATGGAGTTCCACAAATTGCTCAACATTTAATTTAAAAATTCCAAATACCTATTTGATAGATAAAAATAAATAAGGACAGAACAGATTTTCAACCATTTGCTTCAAAGTGTTCACAAGTAGACTTTTCAGCTCTGGGCAAAATCTCATTCTCCAAGCAAATAAATGACCTCTTTATCTTATGCATCACCCTCATCTTACTGTTCCTCCATCTCTTCCCCTCATCATCCTCTCCCTAATATTGCCTATCATCAATCACCCTTCTAATAAAATCTTCCTAGCTTAGGAAACAAAGTTGCATCCACTCTCAGCTGAAGCACAATCTTCTTCCAATTTTTCCTCTCAATTTATGTCTGTAATAATACTATTCACTTTTGATTCTCATCTACCTTAAAGGAAACAACTCCTTCAAACCACATATTATGATGTAATCTTTATACTGTAATCTAAGGATCAAGCACATAATTATTCTCCAGTGTATAAGTTTAATAGATACTTTTGAATGAATTTCTAGGCATTTATTTATTGCCCTTGTCAATCTTGATCTGTAAGTTTCTGAAAGTCAAATTCTGGACTTTCCTTCTTTAAAAACAAAAACAAACAAGAAAAAGCTGTAGCAGAAGTAAATAAATTAATTACACAAATAAGGATTTGCTAAACTATTCAATGATTATACAATATTATTTTATATTTTGCTTATCGTTGTTAATGTTTTTGCTACGTTAGATTTGTCCTCATCAACAAATTGAGGTTTGCTCCTACTCCTAATATGCAAAGAAATTTCTCTACCAAAAGTACTTATTAGGCTATTTCACCACTAGGGGAGTACCCTCGTATAGGGAGGCAAAACTTCAAAAAAGTTGTCTGTTGGCCTTTTGGGGGGAAAGAAATTTTAACACCAGTTAAGATGGTTACAAGTGAATTTAAAATATTGACACAAGATTGGCAGCTGCTCACATGCTGCCTGAAAGGTTTACTACTGGCAGGAACTCCCAGCAGCTGCTTGTTTGAAACGTGAGAAAACATTTGGACAGTTAGGATAGCCCAATTTTCCCCTTAAAAATCTGTTTGGCAAAACTTCTTGGCAGTTAATATGATCCTGTGAAAAGGCTTTAAAAAAATTTTTTTAAGTGTTCATATATCTTCGCAAAGCTTGTTTTTCCAGTATAGAATATATTTTTTCAAACTCCCAATCTTTTTATTGCTGGCTAATATTTTTCTTCATTTAGCCAAAACAAATGTAAAGTGGGTGGGAAGGTATGCTTTTATATTTAAAAAATGAGTATATGGTCCATAGTGAAATATGTTTAAGAGATTACCAGTATCCTTCATGAAAGTTAATTTTCTTACACCAAATTGAGATTAGAACAGTAACCATGATTTGTAGCTTTATCAATGAGTTCCCAACCTTTATTAAGAAACTACTTTAAGAATGTGATTTAGAGAACTCTTTTTTTAAGCATTAGGGCAACTTGGCAGGGATAGTCCCAGTATCTTCACTCAGTTCTACAACAGCCACGTGAAAACCAGACTGAACCATCTCATTCATCCCCATGCTCTGCATCAAACAGCCACAGCCCCCAGAGGTGTAATTTGTGTACTCAACTTTTAGAATAATTTTCTGAGCATTTCCTTTCCTTAATGGGTGTTTCTCTCTCACTTTGACTGCTTTCCTCTCATCACTTTCAAGTATGTCGTGGCCTCTGCAGTGCTACCCTTTATCTAAGGCAGAGCAATCTAAAGGATATTGATTTATGATGGCTATGTAATTTACACACACTGCAATTTTCTCCTATGATTTATTCAAAAAAATAGATTGTACATTAAGCTTGGCATTCATTAGGCTGGCCCATTCCAGCTTCATATTAATCCTGTATCAGATTTGTTTGGAAGATTTTTGCATTTCGAGCACGTATACTTGTTTGGCAGATTTTAAAGTATTTGCAAAATCATAGTAACCCTTTAGAAACATTTGCATTGAAACAGTGAATGAATGCCATGACACCAATAAACTGGGATTACATGGAGATAAAATCTTGGCATTATACATGAGGATGAGGTACTTAGTGAACATGACTTCTAAGAATTTGTTAAATTTCCCCTAAGTTCTTTCTTTCATTAAAATAAAAAAGAAAATTGTGAGGGTTATCCATTATAAAGTATAAGAAATATATTCTTAACTGTAAAATATATCCACTCTTCAGTATGCTGCTGATTTTGTCTACAAAAAGAAAACTGGATCCCTCCCAATATTTGATGAGAAATAAGACAACAGATAAAAACTTGAAAGGAAATAATAAGTATCATTATAATTATAGTAATATATTCCATATGCATTTTTTATTATAAAAAACAAAATTTTCTTGGTAACCTTTCAGGATATCATCTCTTTTGCTTTTAATTTGTTAATGAACACTGGCCTGCTAATTATTAAGCTCTTGACTGAGAGCTTAATAACTGAGAAAATATGCAATATAAATCTTTAAGGAGAGTTCCCCGGTTTCTTACCAATAGCCGTCACATACATCACAGAAAAAGAAAACGGGTCTTCAGGTCATCTGACATATGCATCTTTTTTTTCATATAACTCAAACTGAATTTAAATGCACAGAAAGCCCCTGGTTTGTTCAAGTTGATACTGACTCCAAAAGTGAAGCAGGTCTTTTCCAAGATATAAAGTGTTCTGCAGAAGGTGGCAACACTGTGTGTACAGAGAGTGATGCCTCTAATTCCATACGTGATTTAAAAGCAAACTGCCAGCAACCTAATAATCTGAGTGGGCATTTACATCTCATTTTCTTTATTTTTAGAATAAGAAAGAAATTAAGTGAGAATGCTGACAAAAACATGGCCTTTCATTTAAGACACCTCGCAGAGAAGAATATGACCAAGGACATTTAAAATAACAAGAACCTGACATTACACAAATGAGTTTTTTCCCCTTTTTATTGAATTTATTGGGGTGACACTAATTAACAAAATTATACAGATCTCAGGAGTTCTCTGAAAGTGTCCCTGACAAAGCCTCATGATAATGCTGTATAAATTAGTACTATTATTTATACTTTAATTGTAATATATGAAGTGCTATTTCAGCGCTCTGCACACTGCCACAGAATGCCAGAGCTGCCACCCCAAGAGAAAGCTGGGGAAGAAGATGGGGAGCGTATCCAGGGCTGCAGAATGGAGGGGACACTCAAGCTGTAATTTCAAATAATTATTTTCTAATTTCATCACACATATATCACACAATCAAATGCAAGCTAAATATTCAACCTGTAACGTGCTTATTATCATTAATGTAGGAAAGTGGACTTGTGATATTTGTGTGCATTAGTTATTTCAAAATTTATAATTATTCAAATGGTTAGAGATTTCTTGATTGCTCACTCACTAAACTACAGTAACAAAAGCCAACATCTGATTAAGTTATGGTAGCCTGTAATAAATCACTTGAAGTCATTTATTTGGAAATGGAACCCTTTATAACCTTTTTTATTATTAAAACATATCAATCTAATCAATTTAATTTTCAACACAGGTACTGCTTTCCCTACCTGTCAAAATGTACAATGGGATTTCTACTGAATGTAAGTAATTAATGTTTAACTACAGAAGTAAAGAACTCTGCTATTTAAAGATTTAATGGTATTATTATTTTTAATGTAGCAATAATATAACCTGATGGTTATATTATTTGGCTGAATGAATTGAAGTGAGGTTCCCTGGACAGCTGCTGACATAATGACTGATTGTGTGTAGAGCAGAGAATGTGAATGATACATTTGAAAGGCCCAGGAATTTGTGAATAACAAAAGTAGCTACACTTCCTCAAATCTAACCATTTTTTTCTAAGCAACAAAAGAAGACTCAAAGCCTTTTGTTTAACGAAATTATTCAAAACCAGGATACAGAGGAATTAACAGTTATCTCTACCAGCACCATTCAGCAAGTAGCTTGTGTGCCCAAGTAGATGGATCACAAATGTAGGCTGGTTAACATGGTATAAATGGAATTCACCTGATAATATTCCCCTTTAATATTATCATAATACATTCATGACAGCTTTCTTGATATAATGATGTTTCTTGGGGGGAAAAAAGAAAGAAGAAAAAATTAAGGAGAGCACATAGAAACAGAAACCATTTAAATATCTTTTGCATGGACAGCTTTTACATTAATTCAAGTATATTCAATAATTAAAACATATACTCAAATTGGTTTATAACAAAAATGCCATAAATCATTAAAAAGATTTAAGAAATAGGTAGAACTCTGTAATATATATAACAGCTATGTAATCTTTAGGAGCTGATTCTTTATACCTCAGTTTCCATACATGTAAAAATGACCATTTGGAGGATTATACAAGATTCTGCAAGGAAAACACATCACAGAAAGTCTGGCAAATGATAAATGTTCTAATACTGGCCAGTGGCAGTGGTGGTTGTAGTAACAGTGGTAACAGTGCTAAGCGCCATTCCAGAGGACATCTCATTAAACCCTCACAAGACTCTCCTAAAATAATTAAAACAGACTGTCCAAGGGTAGCAGAATATGCCACCCCAAAACACGGCTGTAGGAGTTGGGGACATCCCACCCCCAAAAAATGTTGCTTTGAAATACTGATTATTTTGAGCTGTATGCAACACACAAAAAACCCAGCAAAAGCAGGAAGAGGCTTTCTCCAAACTCCCTATATCTACCTAAAGACAGAGCATCCAAAGGGAACTCGACTGTCATAAATCCTCATCCTTTTTCATAAACCAGGGAAGTCTGACCTTTATTACAGGAGAGGAGACTAGAGTTGACACCACACTCAGACCCTCTTAGTCACAAACTGTCATACCCCAACCCCCATCTATTCTTCTAAAGGCCCTGTTCATCTTTCCTAAAAATCATTTATTGTCCTCTAACGAGTCTACACCTCCCTAACTTTTCTCTATCAAGATGGTACTTAAGGCTAAATTCTTAGCCTCCTCAGTTAGTTACTCATTTTTTCCCCTGGGTATCTCCCATGTGTACATTGTATACACATCTGAACAAACTTCTATTTGTTTTTCTCTTGTTAATCTGTTATATTACAGGGGTCTCAGCTAAGAACTCAGAAGGGTAGAAGGAATATTACTTTTCCACCCTTGCATTCCACATCAGCAATGACAAAACAGGGCAATCTAAGGTAAAAAGCAAGGTAGGAATTTAGCGCCTTTTCACACAAGCGCCCTCCTTTCCCCCAGGATACCCTGTACTTTCAATTAAAGGGATATGATGCAAGTGAAAACAGAAGGAAAAGAAATTTTTTCTTAGGAATAAGAACTATATGTAGGGGGATGGGAGTATAAGGGAACTAAATGATAATGGAAAAAATCAAAATAAAATAAAATAAAAAACAAAGTATAAACTAAAAAAAAAGTTAATTAAAAATATACTATACCCTAAAGCTTTGCAAAAGTTCAAGGGAGAAACTAAAAATGAGGCAAAATTTTATCATCACTATTAATAAATTAGAAAGTAACTTTCAGTGTTTTTTGATTTTTCCTGTTTTTCAAGTACAAACAAACATCCCTATGCCACTGACAAAAGCTTGAAAACTGCAATTTAGCATCAATAAGGCATAGGGTGAAAATCATACACTGATTAGGTGGGTGGCAGTCTATTCAATACATTTCAAGAAATATCAAAAAATAACAACTCCCTTTTCAAAAAATATCTCTGAGATCTCTTTAGTAATGGTTTTCAATGTTGCCACTCAGAGATCAGAATCAACCATTTTATCTAGAAAATGAAACAGATAAGTTCTGAAATAAACTGTTACCTCTATAGTGAAAAAAGTACAACAGACAATATCAGACTCAAAAACAGGCTCATTGATTTGATTTAATGAGTCAAAGACACATAAATATATATTTGAGCACTGCTATTTTCACAGAGTAGTATTTTATAAACATAATTCAACAAGTTTTGCTTTGTGAAAAGCAAGCTACTTACTTTCAGAAACAAAGGTACACAAAATTGTATCCTATAATAATAATATATTTTGGAAATACGAGAGTCTTCATTTCCAAATGAAGTGTCAAGTAAAGCCTTCTGCTATTTACACTTTCTCAAACACACTGTTTTGACATGAAGTAATCTCGGTTTTCTGGGAAAAAGAAGACCAAATAAATCCCTTAATTCTAATTCAGTACATATCATCCTTACTGCGGATGGATTTTAAATCCTTATGCAATTTATCTATCAAAATATAAAGCAAGAAAATGACTACCAACTGCTGATTTTTATTTCATGTATCTACTGAATTTACAAATCCGTTGAAAGGCACACCAGGGCATCAAAAGCTCCCTCATAACTAGATTTGCAGACATTTACCATGAAAGGGCAATGAGTTTGTCTTTGCTTCCAGCCCCAGACTTTCAGTTACCCTCAGAGATTTGTTCTGAGTAAAGAGTGGTTTTACCTTGTGTTTCATATCCTGTGACTCTCAACATGTCCTGTTCTGGTTCTGACTTTTCACCACTGCACTCACGCACAAGTCTCCCTTATCACCTGATTTGCTGAAGCAATATAAAAAAAGTTGTTATTAAGCTACCTTTACTGTTGCTTCTTATCAAAAAATTAAATAGCCACTCTTTCACAATATCCTTTTGGTACTACACAAATAAATTACAGACATCCATACCATTCAGTCACAAACATTGGTTTACCTTAGATGAGAGGCTACAGAAATATCCCTTTAAAAACATATAACATATACTATCAATGCCATACTGGACTCTTATTTTAAAAAAAAATTAAGAATTATAACAAAATCAACTGTTAATAGGAAACTTGGTGAGGTATGAAAATAGATTTAGCAAAATCATAGCATTAACTTGATGTTCAGCTACAGAAATTTCAGCGCTTTTATTATTTGCTTTGTATTGGTGAGGCCTATATTTTATTCATCAAAAATAATTTATAAATATGTACATGTTTATTTAATTCAAAAACAAAAGGAGCCTAGATTAAAGCTTCGATAGCCATTAGTAGTGTAACAACGGCTGACAGCACCAAATTAACAGCTTCACAGGAAAGGAAAGAGAACTGACAGTGAAGGGGCACCTATTCCCATAGTCATATGATATTAAAACATCTTTCACTAAGGGCAGAATATTATTTTACATGACATCTTATGAATCATACTTCAACAAATATAAGATGAAGATGTCTCTGACTGTAAAACAGAACATAGTTTTATGTACCATTAAAGAAAAAAATACGCTGTCATTTAATTCTTAGACTATTGACTATTATATGATGTATCCAATTTCACATATGTTAAAATATGTATATAATGTAGAACTTGGAAAGGATAAATTATATTATGTTCTAAACACTGTGTGAAACTTTTAAGTTCATTAACCTATTTCATCTTTAAAAACCAAGACAGTTTTTCATATCTATAAAGTGGAGAAACTGGCGAAAAGAGACATAGTTACTTGCTCTAGTCACACGAATTGGAAGTTTAGAGTTAGAATTTAAAAGTAATCCCACAAGGATTGACCCCTCCTCAATGTTTACTCCTTTAGATCTGAATTCTTATCAACAGACCTGAAATTAGATTCAATGATTAAAAAGTGAGCAAACAAACATTTGCCCTGGCCAGGTGGTTCCTCCGGTTGGAACGTCGTTCCCTCCACCAAAGAGTTTTGGGTTCAATTCCCGGTCAGAGCACATACCTAGACTGTGGGTTCAATCCCTGGACAGGGTATGTACAGGAGGCAACCGACCAATGATTCTTTCTCACATCAATGCTTCTTTCTCTCTCTCTCTCTCCCCCCACCCATCTCTCTAAAAATCAATAAACATATCTTCAGGAGAGGATTAAAAAAAAATGAGTAAACAAACCTTTGGAACCAACAGAATGTGCCTCTCTGGTCACAATTATTTGGTTTTCTTGGTATTATCAACCAATATAGTATTAATCAGGCTCATATCTGAGTCTATTAATTTCTGATTAACAAATGAGGTTGTGATGTGGAACACATAGGTAAAACATTTGCTAAGATTATATTCAGCACAAATGTGTACCATAACAAGCAAAATAAGTCATAAGTCTGAATTCTGAGCATCTCAGCTATTTATATACTTCCATTTACAGGAAAAGGCAGAGTTTTAATATCATTGTGAGGAAATGAAAATAAATCAATTTTAGAAATGTCTGAGCAACTGCTTTAAATCATATGTTTGCAGGTAAAAGCAAGACCTTATTCAACAGATACAATAGAAATGTAGCAGAAATCATGTTGTATGCCAATATACCTTTCAGAATGCTCCAGGTGTCTGCACTCTTCCTTCTGGTAAGTGAGCTCTGTGGCTCTTTTCTCAACATAACCAGCACTTGAGCTTGACTTTAGGGTCTTCAACTTCACAAAACCTCTAGCTGCTACACAATATGTCCCTGAAATTTACCAAAAGTTTTCTGTTCATCTCTGCCCTTCTGAGGCAGGCGTTGTGTGTCTAACAACTAGCTGTAGATGGGACTGAACAGAAGCAAAGAAAAGTGTCCACTTGAGTTGTCTGTGAAATCTCTTCTGACTGTTCCTTTGGGGCCTCAAATTGGACAGGTGATCTTAAGAAATTATAGGTCAGAAGATATAGTCAAACCACTCAGGTATACATTTTGTTAAAATGATTCTTAGCTTGTTGGTCAAGAGGGTTCTATTTGCCTTTCCTGTGGTGCAGGCTGAAGAAAGGAGAGCGTTTTGATAATAGGCTTTTCTATGCATAGAAAATCATCTAAGCTCCACCTGTTTAAACTGGAGTATTTCCTGCCTTGCAGCGAGCTACTTCCCAGCTATCAGGAGTTTCTCTATTTGACTCTAGGTCTCCAACGTTGTTGTTAACAAAGAAAAGCCCCCAGGCAGCCCCTCTGCCCTTTGTATTAATCACTCCGATCCTTTGCTCTGGAGGTGCAGCATAGTCACGAATGGACTATGTTGTAGGCAATCTTAAAATCCAATTTTTGAAAAAAAATACTCAGGTTATGGACACACAGTGAAATATAAAAACACACGTTTCTATATAAACAAAATATAATTACAAATATGTACATGCTTGCCATCTAGTTAAACAATAATGTCATTTCCATACCGCTATCAGGGCCTTCCAGATAAGCTGTAGTAATTACTATTGTTATAACTATAGCTGCAAAACTCCCAGGGATTGTTTTGTTGTTGTATTACTTCTTGTCATCAAATTTAGAAGAATTTATCATTGAAATAAACAAACTAGATTAAATTTACTTTTTTCTCAGACTAGTATGTTACACTTCAACCATATTCAAAATGACTATGTGTCAAAAGTGTCAAGGTTATTGTAATTATAAAAAGATTTTGGTCTCTCTGTAAGTTGTACCTGTTTATTTATTGAGACTCATGCTGATTTCAGTATTAATTGTGTCTTTATACTTTTGACTACAAACTTGTACCAGTCAACTGATACTGAAGAAAAACCATTTCCATCACATTTACCCCAAGGGAAGATATTTGCAGCTCCCTTCTTAGCTGCATGATTTAAAAATTAGTGATGACTGCCACTTTTTTTTTTACATGAGACCTTAAAATTGATGCTCTCCACAAAGAAAAACAGTGTATTTTCAACTACCAAAAATTAAATGATGATAAGCACTAACAGTTACTAAATGTTTGCCATATTTTAAACACTATGTGAAGTATTTACATAGATAATTTCATTTAATCTTCATAATGTCATTTTATAGAAAAGACCAAGGCACAAAGAACTCAAGTAAGTGACCCAAGGGTCACAAAGCTCGTAAGTGATAAGCTGTGTTTTCCGCCTAGCCATTCTGTCTTCTGTCTCCTATTACTATCTCCTTACATTATTGGAATCACTAGATTTTCCTTTATTCCTTTAAAAAAAATTATCCAACTTGAAAAAAGACAATAATCATGAAGAGAATCTTTGGCATACCAATACCCAAATATTTGCCTAATTCAAAAGTTTGAAAAAATTGATTTAGAAGTTTTGATGCTCATGGCATGAGAAAAAAGAAACTATTATGTTAGAACTTATAAATGGGTGCCTTACTATAATACAGAATATAACCATGCCATTAGAGATAATTATTGCTATAATGTATATTTCTGTAATTTACTATGCAGCATGTTAATTATCTTCTAATGTTGGAAAATGACCAGTGAAACAAATTATTTATGTCCTAACTAACTGTTACAATCATAAGAATCTCATCAGTCAGAGATAAAGTGTGAAAAAGAGAAAAATGATGCAAACATTTCTCTGAGAAGATGCTAATATTTTCTATGGGTGAAAATAAATCTAAAGCATATCTGGCTAATACACTACATTACTGACATAATTCAAATAGAAAGTTAGTGTTACATATTTGAATCTATGAAGAAAAAAAGCTTGGAAATCAGGAAATTAAAGGAAAACATTATGAGGCTATTTTAAATTACCAGAATTCCCCAGCTGTGCTACATCACGAAAACATGTACCTCTACTATTTATGATAGCATGTACATATATCTAAGTATATATGCTATTCTGCTTTTGTATATAGTATATATGTTTAATTTTAATTTTCTGCATTATTTATTTATTTTGACACATACCGTTTTTACTAGTGCTCTAGTTGAAGGAGTATAGGAGGATAACAACATTAGCATATCTGGCTACAGTTACATGAAACATTTTATTAAAATCACACTATCCTAAAAATTCAAAACTATTGAAAGAAGTAGAAGAACTATAACAGAGAAAGTGGATCTCAATACAAAATGTTCAACATAGGACTGGCCTCTTCTTTCCCTGACTCTTCATAAAACAGAAAGCGCCCTCTATGATTTCCTTTAAGGGGTTGTAGGAGACACTGGCCACATAACTATTCTAATTAACATTCTCCTGGCATAGCCCCTACTAGAGGAACTGAAACCCTGACACTTATTTACCAGTATGTCTTACAGCTAAGAATTATTATGTGCCCTAGTTCTAGCTAATGAGGTATAAGGGGTGGGGGGTTCCTAAGTGGCTTCAGAAGAGTATTTCTTCAATCCACCATACTTCTGTCTTTGAATCTTGTTATGTCAGGCCCTGATGCCAACTTATCTAAAAACCAGCTTACTACCTAGAGTTAACAAAACTACACACCAAAGATATTGAAAAGAGAATGGGTCCTTGATAATTCACTTGCATGGCCAAACCATCATAGGTACCACCTTCCTTTGGAATTGTTTTTAAGCAAGTGTCCTTTTCGTTAAGGTCACTGCTAGGCAGGACTTCTGTTATATAGAGTCAAAAGTTCCTAAATGACTCAACTAAGAAGAAGTATATATTTCGTGAAATAAAATTATCTTAGGAATCAGATTTTTTTTTAAATGTTTGGTGAGGAGAAGAGCATTGCCACTAGATCACGAAGCAAAGTTTTCTTCCTGCAAAACCCTTTGACACTATTAATGGTACAAGAAATGAGAAAATATCCTTCTCCAAGCAGCCCCAGGTCTGGAGGAGGTCTAAAAGAACCTGTTATGTTATAGTTTGCTCCAGTTATCATGTTTCATTCCCCTTTTACCAATACACTGTATGGGGGTATGAATGAAAAGATCCAAAAAATAAGTGGAGGTATGAATGTCACTGTCCCAAAACATAAAAACTTACATGCATCCCTCTCAATCCATCAATTGTCTGAGAATCCTACAAAAATGAAACATGCATTAATTACTATGGTGAAGACCTGTTGGTTGCCATCCTCGCATTATTAGTTTTTCTAAATAGTAGCCCAAGAAATGAGCCTCACATCATCCAGACATCAACCAGTTAGTGCATGCCATCCTCATGGCCCTCTAGATGGATCAGGGTAGGTGTACTCTCCAAATCAGGCTAGTCGTTGACCAGGGTATCGATCCTGGGACATTTATAAAATAATATGGGACGAAGACTTTTCTTCTATCTATCGGAATTTTAAGGAGAAGGTGTGTAGTACTGGTGCTAGTGACCACCATCTTTGGATCACTAGGGAAGATTCAACACTGAAAAAGAAGGACCAATAAATGGAAAAAGAGGAATCTGGTCCTAATCCTACCTCTTGAATCTCATTTAAAACTGCTATTAAAGCCAGATATATCCTTGCCATTCATTAGTTAAATCAATACAATCATAGTATCTTATTAAGGCATCTGGGTCAGATTTTTGTCTCTAAAGTGATCATCACTTAATTCAACTAGGTTATTTCAAACAATTATCTCAACCACTTAACAAACATTAAACAATTTGTTCTAGCTTACCAAAGTAATCTATTAAAAATTGGCAATATTCCTCAAGAAGAATAAGTTTTTCTCAAGTTACCAAGACTCTGAATCCATAATCCCATATCATCAACTTCTTTAAAAAGGCAGAACTAAAAATGGTTCTTTAAAAAATGTTAGGTCAAGCAGAACCTGTGTCTCTGTTTTGGGTTACCATTCAGAACGCCGCTTTAAGAATCCACTTTTGGTTTAGTTCATATACATACAACAGTTATACTTATTCAAGCAATTCTATTCCTATAATGCAGAGTAATATATTACATCACCTCTAACTCCTTAAAGGGGATTTCTTTTCCCTTTTCAGGTACTTTTTTTAATGTTTCAAAAGCACAGTACAGTCATCCTCACCAGAGAGATATAATGCATTAAAATATACTGGAACAGAATGTAACAACACCATCAAGCACATTCATACTCCTGGAGGCCATGCCACAGCATAGAAGAAGACTGCATTCATCATAGCTGTCTATTATTAAAGTCCTAAGATGTTCAAGGGGTAAATGGTCATCAAAGTACAACTTCTACACTTCTATAACATGACTATAACTACAAACATTTGGCTCTTGTACTGTTTCTACCTATAGATGTGTTAAACTACATTTAACTCAAGTACAGAGAATAGAGTAATATTGAATCATTAAACATAAATTAGTGAAAGTAAAGCTGGACATTGTTTTTCTTGTAATAAACTGAGAGAGGCCTTCGATTTTAGAGTTGCTAAAAAATACACATTCTGTTTACCAATAATAACAGATAAAATTTGAAAATAAAGAAAAGTACATAAAACTAGTGACCTTTATTTAAAAAGTGTTGAATTTTGTAATTTTTAATGAAATATTTTTCTGATACATCTCCTTGGGCAAGGGAAACGCACCAAGAAAAACCACACAAATGGGACTGTACCAAACTAAAAAGTTTTTGCACAACAAAGAAAATCATCAACAAAACAAAAAGACAGCCTACTGAATGGAAGAACATATTTGCTGATGATGCATCCAATAAAGGGTTAGTACCCAAAATATATAAATAACTCATACAACTCAACACACACACACACACACACACACACCCAATTAAAAATGAGCAGGGGTCTTGAATAGATACTTTTCCAAAGAGGACATACAGGTGGCCAACAGACATATGAAAAGATGCTCAACATAACATTGTCAGAGAAACGCAAATTAAGACCACAATAAGATATCACCTCACACCTGTCAGAATGGCTATCATTGGAGACTGCCGGTCAAGACGGAGGTGTAGGTAAACACGTTTCACCTCTGCGCACTACTGCAGGAAAAATTACGAGTAGACTACAAAACAAATAATACCCAGATCCATCAGAAAATCGATCTATATAGAAGTCCGACAACCACGGATTTAAAGAAACCATATTCATACAGATGGGTAGGAGGAATGGAAACGCAGAGTGACACTAAGGGGCAGTAGAATGGGTGGCACCACATTCACATGTGGTGGATAAAAATAGGAGGGATACCTTGGGAGCAAGTGATCCCAGTCATAGACCATGCCACCCAGCCCAGGGTTCCAGCACCAGGAAGGTAAGTCCCCATAACTTCTGGCTGTAAAAACCACTGGGGGTTGGGGAGACAGATGTAACTGCAGGATTCTCAAGAGACTCCTCTTAAAGGGACCATGGCACATTTAGATCTCACAGAGACCCATCCCCTCTGAGGTTCAGCACCAGGGCAACAGCTTGGAGGGCACAAGTGGCATAATGGGAGAAAGTGAAGTAACTAGAAACAGGGCGAGAGCTGAGAGACAGCTTCCTCTTTGGAAATCTCCAGAGGCCAGGCAATGGCATTGTCCCCTCTCTGAGCCCTCCATCCCACAGAGCCAATAAAGAGGTGAAAAGAGTTGCCCCTCCCTGGCAATTATCTAAGGCTCCGCTCCACACAATTTACAACATTTTTCTACAACAGACCATGCTACTAAGACAAGGAGTCAAAGCGTCTCAACCTAATACAGAAACAAACACAGGGAGGCTGCCAAATTGAGGAGACAAAGAAATATGGCCCAAATGAAAGAACAGAACAAAACTCCAGGAAAAAGAACTAAATGAAATGGTGATAAGTAACCTATCAGATGCAGAATTCAAAACACCAGTTACCAGGATGCTTAAAGAAATCAATTGGATACTGCAACGTCATAAAAAAGACCCAGGCAGAAATCAAGTTTGTATTAAATGAAATAAAGAAAAATCTACAGGGAACCAGCAGTGGAGGGGATGAAGCCAAGAATGAAATCAACCACTTGGAACATAAGGAAGAAAAGAGCATTCAATCAGAACAGCAAGAAAAAAAAATTCAAAATAATGAGAATAGAATAAGGAGCCTCTGGGGCATCTCTAAACATACTAACATCTGAATCATTGGGGTGCCAGGACGAGAAGAGGAAGACCAAGAAATTTAAAACTTATTTGAAAAAATAATGAAAGAAAACTTCCCTAATTTGGTGAAATAAATAGACATACAATTCCAAGGAGCACCAAGGGCCCCAAACAAGTTGGACCCAAAAAGGACCACACCAAGACACATCATAATTAAAATGCCAAAGGTTAAGGATAAAGAGAGAATCTTAAAAGCAGCAAGAGAATAGCAAAAGAGTTACCTATAAAGGAGTTCCCATTAGACTGTCAGCTGATTTCTCAAAAAAAACTCTGCAGGCAAGAAGGGGCTGGCAAGAAGTATTTAAAGTGATGAAAAGCAAGGACCTACAACATAGACTACTATAAAGGGCTTCCCACACAAGGTAAAACTAAGAGTTCATCATCACCAAGCCATTATTACATGAAATGTTAAAGGGAACTATACAAGAAAAAGATCAAAACTATGAACATAAAAAGGCAACAAATTCACAACTATCAACCACTGAATCTAAAAAACAAACTAAGCAAACAAGCAGAACAGGAACAGAATCGCAGATATGGAGATCATTTGGAGGGTTATCAGCTGGGTGGGGAAAGGGGAAGAAGTGGAGGAAAGGCACAGGTATTAAGTACAAATTGGTAGGTACAAAATAGACAGGGGCATGATAAGAACAGTACAGGAAATGGAGAAGCCAAAGAACTTATATGCATGGTCCATGGACATGAACTAAGGGAGGGGACAGCTGGAGGGAATGGGGGTAGCAGGTGGAGGGGCGTAAAGGGGGAAAAACTGGGACAACTGCAATAGCACAATCAATAAAGTATATTAAAAAGAAAAAAAGAATATCATCAATAAGTGCACCATGACAAGTGTTGACCAGAATGTGGAGAAAAGGGAACTCCGCTCCGCTCAACTGTTGGTGAGACTACAGATTGGTAGAGCCACTATGGAAAACACAATAGAGGGTCCTCAAAAAATTAAAATTGGAAATGTCTATGACCCAGCAATTCCACTTTTGGCTATAAAGCCAAAGAAACCTAAAACACTAATTTGAAAGAAAATTTGCACCCCTATGTTCATCACAGCATTATTTACAATAGACAAGCTATGAAGACAACCCAAGTTCCCATCAACAGACGAGTGGATAAAAAAAGTCGCAGTAGCCTTGACTGGTATGGCTCAGTTGGTTGGGCGCTGGCCTGCAAAGCAAAAGGTTACTGGTTCGATTTCCAGTCAGGGTATATGCCTGGGTTGTGGCTTCAGTCTAGAGTAGGGCATGTACTAGAGGCAACCAATGAATGTTTCTCTCTCATGTCGATGTTTCCCACCCTCTTTTTCTCCCTCCCTTCTCCTCTCTCTAAAAATAAATAAAATCCTTAAAAATAAAATTAAAATTAAACAATAAATAAATAAATAAATAAATAAATAAATGGTGGTTCGTATAGGCAATGGAATATTACTGGGCCAGAATAAAAAATAAAATCTTACCACTTGCAAGAGCATGGATGGGCTAAGTGAAAATTTTGTCAGAGAAAGACAAAATGTCATATGATTTCACTTATAAGTGGAATCTAAATAAGAGAATAAATGAACAAACAAAACTGAAACAGACTCATAGATACAGAGAAAAAACTGATGGTAGCCAGAGGGGAGGAGGGTTTAGGGACTATGTGAAAGAGGTGAAGGGGAGAAATAAAAATTGGTAGTTACAAAATAGTCAGAGAGATATAAAGTACAACACAGGGAACATAGTCAAAAATATAGTAATAACTAAGTGTGGTGCAAGGTGGGTACTGGAATCATTGGGGGGAACACTTTATAAAGTATGTGATTTAGGTATATAGCATAGTGTGCTATATACCTAAAACTAACACAAAATAATATAATGTAAATAATGAATGTAAACTGTAATTGAAAATAAAAAAAATTTTAAGTGTGTCTTTGTGTGTGTGTGTGTGTGTAGTTTAGGGTCCCCCTTTGTTTTCTTACTTTATGCAAATTAAGACATCTAAAAATAATTTATCGATTTTTAAAAGTTCAAGAAATACAAATTTACATAAGAATTTACAATCATCCAATCATCCACTAGATTTTGCCTCCCTCCACATATACAAAAGAGGGGGAAAATTCATGTCAGACTGAATAATTATATTTAACTACTTGCATAGTTTCCCAATTCACTGGGTAATTATATATAATTCACCAATATGCTTTAGTGCATAAATACTGTGCCATCTTAAAGTGTCAGACTGAATTTACCTTCTCTTATTTAATGACTTCA
Source organism: Mormoops blainvillei (assembly GCA_004026545.1). Taxonomy (NCBI): domain Eukaryota; kingdom Metazoa; phylum Chordata; class Mammalia; order Chiroptera; family Mormoopidae; genus Mormoops; species Mormoops blainvillei. Next base: position 127,487 of record PVJD01000881.1, on the reverse strand, counting down.
GTCACCCATTTCAAATGCTCTAAAATATTCTAGAAAAAATTAATTTTGCTTCAAAAATATAAATGACTGTCAAAAATCAAGCGTTCTTTTCAATTTCAAGGGCAATGCCAGCAAGCTTTCATGAGTAGGTGAAAATCTTAATTGCTGAAAAAATACTAAACAAGTGACTCCATGTTCTAATCAAAAAATGAACTTCATTGTTTTCTGAGGATGACATGTATTTGGCATTGGAGTCCATGTGAGATATTCTATGGGCTCAAATATTTGAGCCAAAAAATAAATCAAGTTTCAAATAAGTATATTTAAAAAATACATTATATATCCCCATGCCAAGATACTGTAAAATAGCTGACCACAAAGAGGATTAATTTTGCAGCAGAATAAATCAAAGTATTTTAATATATTTAAGATCTAGTTTCATTCTTTTAAAGGATTCTGAGGGAATTAAACAGTCTTCTGCAGATCTTCCATAAATGAGTTGGAGGAAAAAAGAAAAAGAAAAGATGAAGTAGAAGCCTAAGTCAAAGCTGTCAAGTAAAAGCAAATGATTTTTTTTTTTAATTTCCTAATAGGGACCAGTCTCCTCTCTTTGCTTATTTGGTATTATATTATGAATTCAAATTCACTAGAATGTAAGGAGAGCATCAAAAGGGCTAAGCATTTCATAAAATCCTTAACGGTTTCTAGCATAATGTCTAGTTCAAAATTGGGTACTTTTAAATCCCTAAGTAAACTAAGAATAGGTTAAAAGTGAGGTTAGAAAACACATAGCTTTCCTTCATTTACAACAGTGAATGACTGTCCTGTTTTATCACCCCAGAACACAACTTACCAAGTGGCACAGAACAGTGCTGAGATTTGGGACTTGCAAAGTGTGATTGTGGGACAATGTTGCTCAATGAAAACTATAATATATTAAGGATCGAATCAATGGACTCATCAGAACCTAGGTGTACATATGTATAGTCAAGGAAAGTGAAAGACAGTACTGATGAACATTTTGTACTTTAGAAAATATTTAAGTTTAAGATCAATAAAATTAGTAAACTACCTCTAGCCACCATCAAATCAAATAAAGTATAACAAATGTATACATCTACCCCTCACTCTGTCTCTTTCTTACATACAAGTGACTAGAAACTCAGCAGTATCCCTGAGATGAGAAATAAAACCATGTGTCTACTCTCTCATTTGTTGATAAATATTCTGTACTTTTACTTAATAAGGTAACTTTATCATTTATTTTTAAAGGTCAATTTAAGTGGCGTAGGTGGTAAACCTTTTGTTGGAATTAACTAGAGACATGGTCTTTTAAAGGGTGGTTATAACACTACACTGAATAAAGCCAGAGTCATATTTCTTTCTTTCTCTACAGATTAAGTAGGTTCTTTCATTGCCAGAAACCATACGCAATTACCTGTAGCCAACCATCTCACAAATACATATTTTTTGACATTAAAGTCATCAAGTTATTATAAAAAGATTAAAGAAGCTCTTGGCACAACACATAAAGAAAGAGAGAGAACTAAGGGTGGGGGGAATAACCTGAATGAGATGAAGAGGAAGGAGAGGGAGCATAAACAATAGCTTTGTCAATTCACACACGCTGATATTTGTTCTACTTTGATTTCCCACCTCCCCCAATACAATGCAATTTCACCATTAGGTATTTTTTAAAAAGGACATATTTTTCAAAAAAAGCCTTTTATTACACAATAAATAAATGCACCAATGCTGAAAATTATGGCTGTCACTCCAATTATTTTGATAGCCAAAGTTCAGTTAAGAGCATTTAGACTGAATTTCTAAAATGTCCATATTAAAAAAACCAAAATGTTTTAAAAAATATATACCTCCCATTTCTTTAGTAGTCAAAAACAGTTTTAAGCCCTGGCTGGTGTCGCTCACTGGATTGAGCACTGGCCTGCAAACGAAGGGGTCGCAGGTACAATTTCCACAGTCAGAGCACATGCCTGGGTTGCAGGCCAGGTCCCCAGGAGGGGGCGCGTGAGAGGTAACCAAACATTGATGTTTCTCTCCTCTTTCCCTTCCCCTCTCTTTAAAAATAAATAAATAAAATCTTTTTTTTAAAGTTTAATAAGCTTTAAAACTGCATACTTTTAGACATAAGGTGAGCCCATCATTTATATGCAGCTCATAAATGATACTTGGTAGATGCTAACCTTTTATTTAAATTTGCCATACAATTTTCTGTACCAATGAGTAAAGACGTTGGCTCTATTAGTTGGGTTAGATTAATAGGAAGCAAACAACACCCCATTCTTTAAGGCACAAAAGTGTGGAATAACCTGATGCAGGTATTTCAGAAGGGGTTTGAGTAATCTTGGTGGTTAAAGAATCTGGTTTTACCTCTTCAATGAGTGAATACTCTTTAAATGTGCTATAATGTTATGGTAAACTATTACTTCCAGAGAATGTTCTATGGCTGAAAATTATTGCTTCTTTGAGCAGTTGTTTGCAGGAAATCTGGAAATAAGACAGTGAAAATCACTTTACATCAACTATGAGGGAATTGAAACAGGCAGGTTATTTTATCAATGATAGACAATCTAGAATGCATTCAGTTATGTACCTGGGACGGGACCCCAACCTTGTGATTGTGGATCCAAGCGGGTATGGTTATATAGTTGTGAGACTCCATGGAAGGGGATGCTCTGAGTATGGAAACTTAACAGTATAAATCATCTCAACATAAGGAGAGATTAAGGACTGAGCACAGCTCTCTCAAATTTGGGCCTACCACAGAAGCAGTGAGATACTGGAAGTATTCCACTTGATAGAGAGTAAGTTGTCCCAGGCATTTTAAAACAACTAAGAACTAGAAGACCCTGTGAATAAACTTAAGTCTTTAGGATCTGAGATTTCCTTAACAACACTTATGAAATACCACGTTATTTGTTTCCTTTGTTATACTTGAGCTTTATCTGCGAAGTCTGAACCTTTCAAGTCTGATCTTTACTGTATTTGGAGAATTAAAGAAAGAACTGGTACCATTTCTGAGAGTTACCTGTAAACAGGGAGAGCGATGTCTTTCATTTTCTATACTACAGAGGTGACACTACTTGTGATCAGCAGAGCTGAGGGAATGGGCAAGGACATCAGCCCCTTGGTCATCAGGCCCTGAGGTGGCTGTTGTGGAAAGGAGGGGAGAGGATGAGAATGAGGATGAAGGAGAGTCGGGGAGGGAAGGGAAGAGAAGTGGGGGAGGGGAAAGGAAGTGGGGGAGAAAAAACTGTGGTTAAAGAACACGAAGGAACTATTCATGAGCACAGTGGAAGGCAGTTCCCCTGAATAACTCTCAGTTCTCAAGGGTCAATTTCTGTACAAGCTAAGTTTTAGCCATTAAGCCACTAGTAGCTACAGTATTCATAAGCAGAAAGGCTAATCAATACATTTGTTGTTTAACTTACAAAGAAAACATGAACACAAAGTAAACAGAAAGGAATGCTTTTATTTGCCCAAACCATTTTCGTCAGTGTGTGGTACAATTATTGGTGAACTTATTGAAGACAAAGTGTGATTGGCTATTTAGCTAACCATAACCTTCTATTATGACTTCCTAATGCTCTCTTTGGTATAAGAACATATTACAAAGGAAGAACTGTGTAAACTTTTTTTTTTAAGTAGGTGGACCATGATTAAACAAGAGATTTGATCTCTCCTATGAAAATTTCTGTTTCATAACAAGAGGAAGTTCTTCACATCTGACGTATCTGAAAGTATAACAAAACTCTGGCTCTGCCACATAAGTGAGTAAATGAAACGACTACTGATTATCACACTCTAGGCAACGGGTTTCAACTATTGATTAAATTATGAGTCTAAGGACCAATATCAAATCCCAATTACTGTGGAATTTGAGATTTTTATTTGTATCAGTGCTACTTATTTTAAATCTATGACCAATATTAACTCTCAATAAACAGCTCTAGGCAGTATAAGAATAGAAGACAGGAATTTAAAAAATAATTTACTATAGGAATTTTTAAAAAATAATTCACTATATTAAATATCGAAGTTTTGGGATCCCCGTAATGAGGCCACAACTCATCCCAAGAATTATTCAAAAAACTAATAAAATGTTTAAGTTGTCAAGGACCTTCCACTAGGCTATACTACCACATGTGCAAAACATCCTCACAAAATTACCTTATATGAATGTTAAAATGATTAATCAATTTAATAACAAAATGTGGACTTTAATGTGAAGTAAAACCTCATTACAGAGTCCTAAACTTGATCTTGTGAAAGCAGTCATTAAACACAATCACAATTAAAATCATCAGACTCACCTTTTTAATCTTTAAAAATTCTATTATCAGCTGTCAGTATTTCAGAAAAAGAATGGAGGCATATTAAGTGGCATTCTTTACAGACTATTTATGAAGCCTTCTCCTTCGAACTTCAAGATAGGCATATTCCCAAATTTCATCTTAATGAATGATTACAGGAAACTGAAGTTACAAATTTTTATTTTATTTAAATGTTCCATTTTAGGAAGGTAAGCAAAAACAGCAGTCAACTACCACCTATTTAGCGTATAGATAGAAAAATGAAAAATAGAGAGGATGTAGTTCCCAGAGTTAGAAGACCTACAGACTAAGGGCCAAGCCCAGAGAAACCAAATGTGTAGTTTCAACCATATGATCACTTTGGTGACTCTAGAAAGATGATGTTGACGATAATAAACTGAGATTTTCTAACCTTGGAAAACACCTACTTTTTAAATCTAATGCTTCCTATTAAAAACTTTTTTTTCCACAAATCAATATAAGAAATGGAATTCTGTACAAGACTGGAACCAGACAAACAACCAATGCTCAGTCAAGGTCAGCCAGCATATCCAGGCCTGAAAGTGAAATTCTACACAATTACTCTGCCCTTTTTTCTCCTGCCCTTGCTTCATCGGCATTAAGGCATTCAGAAGTAATCAAAAGGAAAGAGTAATTCGGTCTGAGGTTTCTAAAGTCTAAATCCTGTCTTCTTTTCCGTACTTGTTCATAACTTACTGCTTCCTCCAAAAATCAAGTCCCCATTGTTTTTCTTAATGATTAACAATTTCTACTGTATAAAGTATAGCAGCCTATGAGTATATGCATCCTCTTAAAACACTTAGTTCCTCATTAGAATACCACTTCATGTGCAAGAAATTTTACTCTTTAGGTGCCAAAAAGTTAGGTCAGAAAAACATCACGAGATTCATAACAAACAGAAGCTTATATGTGAAAAACTTAAAAATAATAGCAAAAATGTAAATAACCCAAATCTGGTTTTGGATATCATAATCTTACTGGTCTTTGGAATAGCACTTCATTTAGACAAGGTAGTTCATCCTATCTTTTTAAAAAATTGAAAATAGCTTTATTGCTTGGTCTGATGATAAAGTAGATTTTTTTAACTTTCAAGAGGCTAGACATAAATAAAGGTATATAAAAAAATAAAAAATATCAGAAATTACTAGAAGCCTTAATTAAAAATAACATTTTGATATACAGTGTTTCAGAACTTTTTATATGATCACATCTATCAATATGTTTTATTAAAAAGTAGGTCATTTTATGTGACCCACTTTGCTTATTCAGTAAAATATTTCAGGTATTTTCAAGGTCAATAAGTGTCAATTTTGCAACAACACTCTCAATTGTTACAAAGCATTCCACTAAGTGGAACCATCACAATATATTTAATTAATCTCTTTTTGTTAGGTATACAAATTGATTTTGAAACCTTGCTATTAAACTATACATGAACTTATATGATTACTTGCCTATTTCCTTTTTAAAAGGTATAGGATATTTTTGAATCATTAACAATAAAAGTTTCTTTGCAATTCAGAAAGCTATCTACTCTGAAATAATTTTCTCCAAAAAAATAATCTCAGATAAGAAATAGTTATAAGTTGGAGGGGGACTTTATTTTCCCATATTTAATCCCTATAAATGTCTCCCAAAGTGACATAGTGTATTTACGACCAACATAATATATTAGGTATATCATGGATAGAAAACAGCACCCTATATCAGATATTTTACTTCCATTAAATTATCATTTTTCTTTAAAAAAGAAAAACAGCTACTTTAAGGTGATGTTAAATAGCAATAAATTGGCTGGGTTTATATCCCTCTAACAGTGTCAGCCTCTTCTGAGGTAAAAGTCCCCCAACACATTTCATGTTCAGCCTATTTTCTACTTCTCAAGGTCCTTTCATATGTATTTGTATCACTTGCTTCGTAGTACCCATGAAATACGTACAACACAGAATTATCCTCGCTTGACAGATGAGGTAACTTTGGCCCAAAAAGATTAAGTGACTTGGCCATAATCACACATTTATTAACAGAACCAGTATAAGAACAACACCCTGATCCAAGTGCTTCTGTCACGAGACAAGAATGGAGGTGTTGGGAAAAGAAAATGAAATAAACAATATATGGAATAAGAAGGGATAAAAACAGCAGTAGAAACCTGGAAAGTCCACAAACTAGAAAAGAAAGCCGTGAACAAATACGGTAAAGCCAGCCACCGGAGAGTGTCCTATTAGTCATGCGCACATGGAATTACACGTGTGACCTTGGATATCAAAAAGTCCAGCCATTCACAGGGAAGGTCTACCTTTAATGTTTTAGGTCTGATCTTAAATATTATCTATTTAAAGACGCTTTTCTTCTCCACACTCTCAAAAGTCTCCTGTTGTATCACTGTTATAAAAGGTGCTCAGAAAGAATGAGTAGGACGACAGTCACCCAACTGATAGGAGAAAAGGAATTTTGTCCAGGGAAATAAACATTTTTACCTAATAATCACAAAACAAAACACCACTCAGGAATCTTAATGAATACTCAGCTCTTGATACAGTAGTTTCGTTACATACAAGTAAACAAAGCTTCAGAAGTGATAACCTTTTTGGCTTCGAGAGCCAGCACAAATAGATCTGTATTTTTAAAGGAGCTGCCTCTAAGCTGAAATATTACAAGTTCCATTATCAAATAATGCAGTATCGTTTTTGAGACCAGTCTAGACAGACAGGATCTTCTGGAGTCTGAAATATGTTTCTTTTATGATCATGAACCGACATGGAGCAGCAATGTTTAAGGCAATAAATTGTAGCCACATAAGGACTTTATTATTAAAGGAGTGTTGTTCAATGTGAACTACAGTTGGCTTGTCTGTATGCAAAATATACAAAACCTGAGGTATAAATTGGGTTTCAATACTGTTCTGTGCACATGTCTGCTCCTTTCTATATGTGCTCAAAACCACCTCTGCAGTTTCGTTTCCCGTTGAAATATCACTGCAGTGTTTCATAAAATATGTTGCGATATGTTATGATTCTGATTTTCCACCCAAAGACTATCAGAAATAAGAAATATTTAATAGTCTTAGAAAAGCTGAAGTTAAGCTTGTTAATTGCTCATGAATAGGTTTGCTCAGAACTCCAGAGTTTTGATCTGAGGAGAACATACCTTGGAGACCAAAAAAAAAAAAAAAAAATACTTTTTAGATCTAAGCTGCATGTTGGAGGGCAAGAAAAAGGGCAGATGAAAGAGACCATCTTTTCAGAAAATAAACATGATTCATGCCATGACTATAGGCAGCCAAACTCAGCTACAATAGTTTTTTAAAAAAAGATCGGCTGTGTCTCAGTGGAAAAATTTCAAGTATAAAGATCCAGGGGAAACATTACCCAATTTTACTTTAATCTGTTCTCTTAATTTCCTGACCAGCCCTTTGGAAATTGTTGACTGCTCACAGACCCAAGCCTTACAACTGAGAATTTCCCCAGCAGGTATAAATTCTTGGCTGTCTCCCCTCAGGAGATTAGGCCATTACTGCTGCTTCTACAGATTTGAAGATCTATCTATCTTCTCCTGAAGGTTTCCCTCCTAATATTTACATTGCTTGACTGAATATGAACAATAGCATTGTTTATTCTTATTAGACCTATAGAGCTTATGGTATATTAATTTATTTGATCCTTCCGACAGTCTTTCCTGGTACACAAAATATTATTACCCCATTTTTATAAATGAGAGAAGTGGATTTCAGGGAGGTTAAACAAATTTTTCTGAACAACACAGGTGCAAGGTGTGGCTCTGGGACTGGAATTAAGATTTTGAGACTCCTTTTCAAACATTCTTTCCACTATATTATTGTGATTTTAGATTCAGGCTTCTAGTCAGTTCTATGCCAAGGCGTTGACTATACCAAAGGAACTGAAACTCTGACCAAAACACAGTATTTAAAGTAAGTATATACACTGTAACTTTATGAGAAGAGAATAAAGGCACTAACACTGGTGTGTGCCCACGTGGCTCATGCCCTGTGCTAGGTACTTTACATGTTATCCGCACTCATCAAGATAAAGCAATGGCAACCATTTACTGCAAACATACATACATGAACCCAAGAAGTTATAAAGCTCAAAAACAAAAATGGTTTAAAAATGTCTATACATACGCTAGCCGAAAAGCTCAGTTGGTTAGAACATCTTCCCAATATGACAGGATTGCAGGTTTGATTACCAGTCAGGGTACATATAAGAATCAATCAGTGACTGCATAAATAAGTGGCACAACAGATCAATGTCTCTCTCTCTCTCCCTTCCTCCCTCGCTGTCTCTTTCTCCCTTCCTTTATCTCTCTAAAGTCAATTTAAAACGTTTTAAAGCATCTCTACATATGGATGACATGGGTTTAATGGGGTTAGGGAAGCTCTGGAGTTATGATGAGGAAAGAGCCCTCTTTGTTGTCGAAAGCAACATTTTGAAGATGCTGAGAAAAATGTATTCTTTTCTGTCCAGCAGCATGACCTTTATTTAAATGCAGTGGTTGCTGAATAGGAAAATCAACTTCTTTTGTCTAACGGTCTTTGCACTCAGGTACCCACTCCTCATTTTGCCAGAATAAATCTTCCGTTTTTCTCCTTTTGGCCCACACTCTTACATAATGAACTCTGATGCCAGTTTATTGTCTTTCCCTAACACCTGTCTCTGACCTGTGTTACAGTCTCAGATCTAACGCTTTAAAAATATGTCGGGTCACAAATGTCTACTTCTTTCATCTTTATTTAGTTTTCCACTTCTATTTTTAAGGGAATAAATAGATTCAACAGGGTCTCTCATGAGGCCAAGAGACATCATGTTGATTTTGGATATGTAAGTCACCAGATGCCCAGTCTGGTCCGTCTGCACGTGGTTCGCACCCAAGGGCCTGCAGGAATACGGCAGGTCATGTAAATGAGTCAAGCAGCTGGGGTGAACCAATGTGGAGAGCTATAGTACATTACGACATGCACACTCCTGTAACGTGATCTAATTCACATTCACGAGTACCCTGAGAGGCAAACTTGGCAGGCTAGATAAATCCTGCAGGATATTCTGAGATGCCTGAAGAAAACGGAAGAACCAGAGGCCCAGTGCTTCCTTTGGGATTACAAAGTGTCAGGGCAGTAAACTCCTTATTAACAAACATGAACTCACGTATGCATAGCCTATCAGAATAGAAGCAAATACTCTTCGGCTACCATAGTAGTCAGGTGCCCTTAGAAATGTGGTTATTATAATAAAAGGTACTTTTTGGTTGTTACTGAAGAAATCATTTTGACGGGTATAAAAAAGCACTATGACAAACACCATTCAGAGCTGATAAAGGCAAGATCCTACCCTTAGATAAACTTACAGTGTAATGGAGGAGACAGATATCTGATAATACAAGGAAGCGAAGTGTAGGTTGAAACCATACAGCAGGCCATACTGATAACAGAGAACAGTAACTTTGTCCCACCTCTATGGGCAATACGAACTGTCTATGAACATTACAGGAATCTACCCCCTTTATAAATTTTAAGCTAAAAATGCCCTCAAGTCACAAAACTAGTTAGTGGCAAAGCCAGGAGCAGGTTTCCACATGTCCAGTCCATGTTGCTAACTGACTCACCCTCTACCTTTGATAGCCAAAGAAATCTACACAGAAAATATATTGTGAACCCTCTATGTGTTATTTTGCAATCTGTCATTCTAATAAATACAGTCTTCATTCAAGACATTTTCCAAGGAGTTCTAGGTTAGATATAAGGGTATCAGTTGTTAAATAAAGGCAAAAACAGTTTCGCCATCATGGAAATTCAGTGTCAGAGAGAATTTGATGTTTGTAAGTTGGGGCCAACGTAGTTTAAAGCTCATAACACGTTCTTCTCTTCTTGTCTTCCACTAATGGGATACAATTTGGAATGCACCAATCTCATACTGGAGAGGGCAGTCATTCCTGTGGTTGATGTAATAATGTTAACATTCATCATTTTTATATTTTTCATTAAACTCTTGGGGATTCTTTATGATGAAAGGTAGGGCAAAACTACTCATGCCAGGACTCTGTCATCAACTATTTCTCTGACTTCCACACTTTAGCCGACTTCTTCTTGCCAAACCTATTCAAATTGCAGCAGCTTCTTCCTCTAATACCGCTACACATGCACTTAAAGGTTTCTTAATTTTGTGCTCATGTATTGTTTTGCTTCTAGACTTACCTTTTAATAAAATGGTGAAGGTCATTTTAGCATCCTTTATGACAACTAAGATTGCTGAAAGCAGATTATCTATTGAAAAGTCAGAATTTTCACAATTTTTAAAGTCATTAATCTTTATTATGTGAATTTCTCTTAAAACAGCATTCTTTAGGCCTAGGCACAGATATAATTGTGAGAAAAATAGTTTTAAAATACTTAGTAAAATATATATTAGGTAAACATCCAAGTGCCATTAGGACTTCTATCCCAAATTGCATTTGGGCTGGGGGGAGGGGGGGAGGGCGGGGCAGGCATTAGTTAACATAGAAAGTATTCATTAAAAACTCTAAATGTTTTTATAACATGCAGCCACGAATTAGTAAATTTGAAATAGTGAGTGTGGAAGCCATTCTCCTCTCACAGCCACATGTTGGAGGGTGAGGGTGGGAGGTTTATAAACAATACTTTTACCACAGTTTTTATAAAATGATGTTTTCATTTTCTAATGCCACTTCTCTTTTTTTATTCTTTGTCTTTTAACATTGGCTAAGAAACAGATGGTAGCAATTCAATGCCACAAACTACGCCACAAGGTCTTTCCAAACAAGCCTTGTTTCGTCAGGCACTGGATGCCTCTGTACGACACTGCAGGAATGGCTGGGCAGATGGGCACTTTGGGGGAAAGAGCGGGAGTGGAAGACGTGAGACTGGCTTTGTCCACATCCAGGACGTGGCGGTGACTTGCCTCTGCCAACTGCAGAAGGCATACATTGCGCAATTTCCTCCAAATAAAATACTTAAGAAAAGAGAGGTTCAGGCTAATAACAGTGGTCCCATTTAAATATTTATTTTCCTTTCCAAATCAAAAAAACTCAACACAGTAAACTAAAATATGGTCCTGAGTGAGTCAGCATGTGTCCTTTCTCTCTGTTACAAACAACAGTAACAACAAAAATAAAGGAGCTAACACTTATGCTTGAAACTCTATTAGGCATTTATATGCACCTTCTCATTCCATACCCAAAAGAAACAAAGAAAGGAAGGCAGAGAACAAAAATAATTAGATTTTGTTATTACCCCCCATTAACTGATGAAGATGGCGAGAGTTAGAGAGTGTAACTAACTGACCCCAACTTATACAGCTAGCAAGTAGAATAAGAAAGAAAATCCAGGCTATCTGACATTAGAATCCTTTGTATGATACACACCACTCCAGAATACCACAAAATAATTGAAAGAATTTATTTTTCTTCAATTATGATCTATGTAGAATATACTTCATACTACACTCTGAATTCTCTCAGGTAGGCATTTGATTATACGGAACTTTTATTTTAATGATGATTAAATGACAAAACTTTTACTTTAAATGATGATTCTCTCCTCACCAATTATCAAAATAAATTAAATTTTGCTGACAATGATGGTCATTCAAAACCTTCTCTTCATTCTAAATACTGCACATGCCAATAAAACAGCAGAAATCAGGGCTGTTTTTAACAAGCATCACGTCATGGTGTCTTGTGGAGGTCGTAACCATATTCTCACAGGCAATGTATCTCAAGCTGCCTGAGGAAATATTAGAAGAGAGCATTTCCACTAAGTTGTACATAAAAGTGCTATGCGCATATGATGGATTTTATTTTTTTAATTTTTCCACTTCTTTTAAGATCTGAAATACTAAAAATCTTTAACAAGAGTCCTATTCTAAGCCACCAAAAGCTCTAGGGAACTTATACAGGGTGGAGCAAAAGTAAGTTTAGAGTTGTTCATATGGAAAATAATGCAATGATTAATAAATAACAGTACAAAAATAAACTGTGTCATGTAATCACAACTGTAAACCTACTTTTGCATCATCCTGTATTTCACAATGCCACAGCGTAACCTCAGGTGAGACATGTTTCAGAAGTTGGGTAACACCTGATTCTGTCAAATCTTGAAGAGCATGGACTTAGACATTCAATGCAACACAATGGTAAAGGGCAAATATTTACAATCCACATAAATTTCACAGTTTCACTCTGCCTTCTTGTCGCCCAAAGACACAAGTGTACAGTCAGTCCTGACTTGGACTCTAAAGACCTGGATTTGAATTCTGGTTCTACTACTGCTTATCTGTATTCCCTGAGCTTTAATGCTGTGGAAAAAGGACAAAAGCTATCTTCAGCGTTTTCTTAGAGAAGGTCTCTTACAACTCCTCTCATATAAGAAACACTCAATTAAGTGTCATTGCTTTTCTGTTATTTCCATTAAGCAAAGGTTTTCTTGGTTTATTATGAGGTAGAGTTTCCTAAGAAGAAATATACCAAAGAAACATTACCATTTCCCATATGCTTGATCGAAAAAGAATCTAGAAGTCAGCAGCATCAGGTCTTCCAAATTAGGTCTTCACATCATTATGGTCAGTGAAGGAATTGTTCAGAAAAGTAGTAAAAATAAAAACAAGTGTTTCTGGCATAGCAAGCACTGGACTCCATACTTAAGGAAATGCTTGTTTTCTTATGCATTAATTGATATAAATAGTAGGTGTATAGAACATTCTGCATTTCTTGGCCATGTTTACATTTCACCTGCCGATGTAAAACAATGACAAAAATACGCTTCTGATAATATTAATTTCCTGACAACCTCTCCAGATGCCTTTGTATTTTATACTTCTTTCCTCTGATACAGTGTTACATTTAAAGACTAACCTACTATAATTGCCACCCTCCTATGATGCTTCGGACCATCCGGATTAAATAGATACGTGCTTCTAGGAATGTATGACCTCAGGTAACAGATTTTCTTCTCATTAGCAATACCAACTGAAAAATCATACAAACAATGTAATTCCGGTGTGAAAAATACTGGTACTAGTCACATGTAAAATTCTCTCAACGTTCAACCCCCACCCCCCATAGTATGTAGTATCATGCAACAACATTAGGTGAGTACTTTAACCTTTAATCTTTTCATTTGAGAAAACAAAGAAGGAGTACACAGAGTCCATGCAATCAGGAGCCTGTAAGGTTAGAAGCCATTACGTTATTTCTGGCTTCTGACATTTAACCTTTGTATGAGTGTTCTGACCTTTAAATGTGGTTGTTCCTGCAAGCTCCACGGGTCTAAATTATTTGTACTCTGATAATTCTAAGCAAATTTTGGTCTGAAAACAAATTGGTTTACATACATTTTAAACAATTACTACTTCTCATAAGCGGTAACAAATCTCTTTGACATGATATTTTGAAAAGAAGTCAGGGGAACTGGCTTTTTGGCAACATTTTGATTTTTGTAACTTTGTGCTTGCCAGTTAATTTCTCTTGGTCTCAGTTTCTCCATCTGTAAAACAAGCTAGCAGACCAAAATGATTTGTAAAGGCTCCTGCCAGCACTCAAATCGATGATCTCACTTGAATCTTTTACTTAGATGAATTAAATGGCAAGTTAATAAATCATCTATTTGATTAAATATGATGATCTGCATAAGTTTTTGCTGGGGAATGACAAGGACTTGCATTTTGGTTTAATTTTTAAAATAATGGCTGTCGCCAAATTTAGAGCTAGTCAAATCTGACAGCTTGTTCTGTAAATGACATTATTACTTGAATACAGCATTAGGCCATATTTGGAAAGTGCTTTAAGTAGCAAAGCAAAATAGATTTTTATTATGGCTTCATTTAATGCCATGCTTCAGAAAAATCACAAATCTTTTTCATTAAATTTAAACACAGATACATTTAAAACTTGGCGAAGGTGACTGTGATAAAGAAGAAAGATTATTTCTCTGCCTCTCTGGTACAACCAGTCTGTACACCACCACAAAAAGATTTGCTCTATTGAACTTTGAAACAAGTGGGCTCTGTACAGAGTTCAAGTACATGGTAGTTACATTTCTCAAAATCAGGCCTATTGTTCTTAAATTCTCTTTTATTAGCAATCTCTTCTAATAGGAACACATAGGAGAGAGGGAGGAGAATGTGAAACACAGTAACAAAGCATATGTGCTATTAAAAAGGTAGAAAAAAACTTCTAATTAATTATAACGTTATAATTACAATTAGTCATACAGCAGACACTGCACCTGCCAGCCACAAGTTTATAATGAACAGAGAGACTTACTGCAGTCTCTTATCAATGTAGCTCCCTTGGGGCCAAAAATATTGATCCCTTTCATTGAATAAATACTAAAGTAACAACAAGAATCCATTATGTCTGACCTAACAAGAATTTTTAATTGAACAAGTTACTATCTGAATGCCTAAGAAACAGTGGATATAATATCACTTACCACTGACTTCTTAAAGTTCTAAGCACAAAGGGCAAATAACAAGTAGGTTGACAAAATTATTCATTTTCCTAAGACTATTCTCCAGATTAATGTCCTTAGTTTCAAAGAATTAAAATAGTTTTGCCATGTGAAAAACTTGATCATATATTTACTATAGCATGGTATTAGTGTTTCTTAAAATATTATTTTGCCCAATTAATAAATGATGTATTTATAGGTTTAACACTTAAATTTTATTTCTTTCCAAATTCATTCATATTTTAATGTCACACAAAACTACAGTAAAATGAAAAGGAAAGCCATTCTTTCTCTTTAGAATAGGTTATTAAGCACTAAAAAGGCATGCTAGAAACTTGATGTTAAATATTTCATAGAATATTTCCATAGCACATTAAGATACATGAGTATCTTTCTTAAGCCATAAAATTTACCTCAAAAAAAAAGCAGAGTCCAATAAAATATTATTCATTTTATTAGATCCTAGACCAAAACACAACTGATAGTAAGAAGATGCAGATTTGGTCAGATTAATCAGCAGATAAAAGAGATAATTATTCTTGAGATGAAATAGATCAAATTTTATATTCTTCATCTACATGGAGGGAAAAAATTAATTTAGTAGAGAAAAATGGCAATTATTTCAAATTTTAATGTTAAGCCTGTGACTTTTACATTAAGAACTTGACTCTACCCACTTATAGTACAAATAACTTTCAAAAGAAATGAAGCAATATTAACTTACTGAGGCGCAATTATTTTCCCTAAACACATTTTTCATTTTGACCAGTTAGTAAATTGAATTCATAAGAGAAGCAAAACACATTTTACAGACTCTCTCAAAAGTGAATCCATATGTTTTAGAAAATCAATCATACATTTACATGAGATCATAAAAACAGCATGTTGGCCAATATAATAATTATACATATTCATAAATTTTAATGTCAGTCATCAATTTTTCCTTTCTGAGACTTTGGACTAAGAGCATGTTCATGTACTTCCACAAAATTTACTATATTAGGACTTTGTGTTTTTAAAAGCATTTCAGTACCTCCTTGTAGATACATTTGAACTATTTAATGTATAATTACAATGTTTAATCAAAATATTGACATAAAAGACTGAAGACAACTAAAATAGTCCATACCTTATTCCAAAGTGAGACAGATGTGGCCTTCTCTGAAACAGAGAGATTCAGTCAGTGTAACGCATGCCTTTTAATTGAGTGGTATAGAAGTTTTATGAGTCACTGCATGAAAGACAGGGAAAGATAATAGAAGGCACCTTTTTTAAATTCTCATCAAACCATGATATTAGAAGATGAATAGCATCTTTATTTACCAAACTTATAATATCAACTCATGCTAAGTGTTCTTTCGAGTCTGTGCTAGAACACTGAGGGTAGCTTCTCCGGTAAGTTGAAATCAAAACAAGGATGAGAAAATGGACAATAGGTGCAAATGAATCAAAGCTGGGCCTTCTCAACACTCTAGGGCTGATGTAGCAGTGGGAAATGATAAGGTGGTCTACAGGCTGGCCAGTCTCTGAGATCAGCGATGGCACACTGGTGTGACAAGTAGTCTCTCTGTGTAACTCTTACTTAAAACATATACGGTAAGTCTTGGCGGGGGGAGGGTAGTGCAGAGGACAGACTTTGATTCATGCTAAACTGAAGGTGTGACCCTCACTGAAAGAAAAAAAGCTGACTGATGCCTCTAAAATATCACATGCCAGTAATTCATTAGATGAGACATCTGTTTTGTTTTTAGAAAAGTTCTTCTAAATATATTCCAACACTTAAAGGCATCATTTTCCAACTAAAACTATAACTGCATTCACTTATGCAATTTGTTGGAGTCTGTTTAAGTCTCTTAAATATATTTTAAAATATGGTATTTGATACATCAAAATTATTATTCAGTTCAGTATTACAACACTTACAAAGTATAATACACCAAAATTAAAAATATTTATAGAAATGCTATTCAAAACAATTAAAATTCATTTATTACCAATTGTCCAGCACATTTTCTTTACTGAAAATACAATTCTGAACACTAACTCTCCACTGCCTAACTTCAGCAATGTTCCTGTGAATTTATTTTTAAAGAACAAAGGCACTGATATTAGTCAATATGGGAGACACTACATAAAATTCCCTGTCCACAAATTGTCCCAAATATCCAATAAGAATTTAAAGAATCAAAGCAATATTTGACAAATGTCTTTTTCCAACAGAAATAATTTTAAATTTCAGTGACATGCTCTCAAGACTCTAGAATCCTTACTCTATAAAAAAGTATCCCCCAATAAAATAATTAGTTTTATATTCTGCCTTAGGAAAGGCATGGACACAATTTAATCTTTCTGAAGTATCTCTAAATGCACTGAAAAGGTAATATAGTAATGAAATACAGAAAAAGCTTAGAAAACGAAGCTTTGTTTAACGTAGTTCAGGCAAGAAAAACCATAAAACGAAGAACCAAGTCCAAAGTCAGAAAGACCCTGAGGATGTAGTTGTGCAAGGCCCACAAAAAGGAGGAGGCCCTAAGAACTGTTCTGAAAATGGAATCATTTTAGACTTACTATAAAAATAGAAATCTAACCCAAATTGGCACAAATTACTGTTGAGTTTATCAAATTTTAACTGCCTTAATAAATGCTCTGGAAATATATCAAGACAAAAAGATATAAATTTCAAAAGTTAGTAAGTAAGAATTCCTTATTAAATTGACACCACTGTGAATAACTTTCCCAAAATATCTGTGTGCATAGAGTATGTGTTTTTGCAAGGACTCGGGAAAAGAAAAATTCCCAAATGCAAATTTTGAAGATCATTTTTTATCTCTCTTAACTTTGAGTGAAATTGCACTGAAGGTCAAAAATCTTAGACTGAAACTAATTTTTCCTATTATCTTATTGTGTGTGCCAGGACCTTCCACTTACTGGAGCTGACCTCCACACTATGTTATATTGCTTTGATTCAAAAGCCAGTTAGATTCAGCACTTTTCATCATTGTTCAAGGCTAGTAAATTTCAAAACTTTTCCATTTTAGACAATTATCTCACTTTGTCCTCCCTAACAAAACCCTGATGGCATACTTTTTCATCTTATATTAGTTAGAGCTTTTGCCCACAGAGATAAGAGGATATTTACAACACCAAGTGTAACTGCTACATTCTTTTGCCACTGTTCAAAGCCACACTATAACTACTCTCCCTTTGTTTAGACTGGGGAGATAGGGAATAACTGCTGCTATCATGGAGTAAACATAAAACCCGAAGGTACAGGTATATACCAACCCTGCCATGGAGCTGGGGAAAGGTCAGTCAAAACCAACTTGGAAATAATCTTTCAAATGGTGAACATGATGAGTGAAGATCATCAGCAGATAATGAAGCTTCACTTATAAAACCCAGTATCTGTAGCAATGTCACAAACTGAGTTTTAGCAAGTTGTTCTTTGGTAGATTCCAATTTCCCAGAAATACAGAAATGTTATTCAAGTTGATACAACTAATAAAAATTAGCTCAAATATACTGTATATGAAAAGAGTATCTACTATTGCCCCTTGAAATGAGCATGTTTTAAAGAGCTTAGTATTTTGTCTTTTTACCTCTCCCAGGTAGAGATGGATAGTTGTGAAACTGAACTAACACTTTCTTGCCCCTTTCTACAATGACCAAAAATACAACTTTACATACGAATGGCTGGAGCCATAACACATACAGGCCCTTTATTGACATGCATGGTTACCAAGAACCTGTGTCCTCGGCCTTCCTAGCTTGTGTTGGTTACTTACTAAGTTTTGTTTATTGAGGGAAACTCTTTTTTTCTCCAGATATAATGTACATTTGGAATATGATGTGTTTTTTCTCTCTCCCATCCTGGAAAGCACAAAAAGTAAACAACAAAATTTCATTACTGGCTGTACTGATCCTAGTCTAATCAGTCTACTCTGAAAATGTCCATTTCATTAGGAAAGACCATGTTTGACCAAGTTTCTGAATATCCTGCAAGCATAATATTTAGCATTATGGATTTATAATTTGACACAAGAAAGCAAACCTTTGTATCATATCCACACATTTTGTCTTTGTTGAATACACACAATAGTGATTTTAGGAAAGAAATGGAGAATCTGAATTTTAATGTGATTTAGGAAAACGACATCCTTCATATTCTTACTATATAACTCAAATACATTTTATAATATCTTTTTAAGTTTATAATTAGTGAGCAAAATCTGAATCCGGATAACAGTATTTCGCTTTGTTTGCCTATTTGGAGGTCTGTGTAGAGAGGGCAGTTTAAGGAAAAGGTTAATTAACACAGCTGTGGCCTACATGGAACATTTTCTAGACTAAGGCAAATTCAATTCAGTTCCCCTAGAAATCAGTTGACTGGAATTCTTGGCTACCTCCCAGGCAGTTTCTTAAAAAGGTTACTAGCTTAATTGAATGAAATCAGTGTCTGCAACCATCAACAATTATCTATAGAGCAATAGTTGTTATTAGACTGAATAAAATCAAAGTTAGAAACCAACCACAATTATTTATGGTGCAGTAATTCGCAATATTGGACAGTTTGCATCTGCAACTATTATGGACACTTCCTGAAATCTACTTGTTTCTTTTTTTATGCAGACACCACATAGATAATCAAGGATACCAACAAGTCTATCTCAAAATGATTTCCATTTATTTCAAAGAAACTCAGAATTAACCTGGAACAAAAAAGAAAAAATCTCCCCTAAATGGATAAATCAACAAAACCTATTTTATCTACAACCATAAAGCTCTCTAAATCACACTTGCTGTTGGTCAGTTACTTCTACTTTATAGCAAGTTTGTTTCTTGCTATCTCAGTACTTATGTCCTCTTGGAGCTGGAAACTTTTTTTTAATTCATTTGGGGAACAAGAGCCCACAGTTTTGATGGATAGAGCTTGAAATGACCAAATAACGTTGTCATAAGCACATTGCACTGAATGCTTCATTAGATAACTAGAAGCACATGACATATCATTTAAGTCTTTTTCTGGCACCTCACGGTAGACAGACACACCATCCAAATGGGAAAGATTTAGAAGTATTTATTCTTCCTACAAAATGAAGGTCCAAAATATGTACATAAAAATTCATAGAGATCAGGCATTTCCAGGGTCTTTTTTAATGTACTATATTTAAAGATAACTGTTTAATAATTTATATTGAATTACAGCTAATATTAAAAGGATTAAACCGCAACACCAGGTTCCTCTCATTATGAATAGCCCATTCTTTTAAATGGCAGTGAATTAATACAATATTTATTTTATATGCCTTCTTTCTGGGAAAATCAAGGATATCTTTACTACAAACTCCGATCCCTACCAAATAATATTTACATATTGTCAATCTCATCACAATTATTTTTATTTAATAATGTAAAGGAAATGGTATACATTATATGTTAAGAAATAATACAGCATGGAGCAAATTAATGATGAAATCTTTCTCCAAAGATTTTACATTTGTCTAACTTTTTAATGTAGCCATTCATTATCCTCCTAATGAGTATATCTCTCAAGACTGCATTCAACATTTTTCAGAAATCTCAAATGTAAAACTTTCACCTTGCACTGGAGTCAAAACTCATCTGTATATACACAATTCCTAATATATCTGTGCACTATTTGTAAATCTCCTCTCTCACTACCTGAGGCCTGAGGTGCTGGTAGTTTGCCCAGAAATATTTTAAAAGACATATCATTCTGTGATTCAGTTACAGAGGTATTTTATGAGTAGTGGTGGTGCATTGCAGTGCAAAAATAATGAACTATTCCTCTTTATTCAAAAGAAAGAAGGAAAGAAGTCAATGAGTAGGTGCCACTGCATAAAGTAGAACAACATTAGAGAAAAGAGACAGAAGTCTTCAACCCCTATTTTCCTTCTCTTTTCTCAATCAAGGCAAATGCTCTCACTGTTGACAATGATATAACAAGTACGACAGGAACTGAGGACCCAAAATAAACATAGTGGAAAGAAACCAAGGAAGGTATTTTAAATAAGTTCAGGATGCTGGCCCCGGCAAGAAGCATCCCAGATTAGTCAAAGACCTGACAGTGATGATTACTAATATACTGTTCAGAGAATGTAAAAACAAACATAGCAGAATTTTTTTCAAGGGAGTTAAGAAATAACACAATAGTGAGATTAATATTTCTTCCTGGTAAAAGTGAAACAGGT
The DNA here is from genome assembly GCA_004026545.1 of Mormoops blainvillei. Classification (NCBI taxonomy): domain Eukaryota; kingdom Metazoa; phylum Chordata; class Mammalia; order Chiroptera; family Mormoopidae; genus Mormoops; species Mormoops blainvillei. The sequence continues at coordinate 106,458 of PVJD01000881.1, read as the reverse complement.
ATAAAATAGAATTAGCACTTACAGAAGAAACAGTAATTCCTAGGAAACTCATGCCAAAGAAACTTTATTTTCCAATTTTAAAAGAATTACTATTATAAGGCAGAATTCAGATACTCAGCATACTGAATTTCACAAAGGTCTTTACTTTATAAAAATAGTAATAATAATACACACAATACCTAAAGGAAAAATGTATTATCATTACATGGTTACAGATAGCTTAATGATCACACCACATACACAGAAATGTCAATGAGTGATCACTGCTTTCCAAGAATATGTAGCACTGCTAAAAAATAAAAATTATTCATGACTCTTGAATATTAAGCTAACCTTCACAGATAAGTTTAGCAGTAATGTTGGAAGTCGAATCTTCTAACCCTGGCTTAATAAGCTCTTCCCTGATCTGTTTTACCTCTTCTCTCTTATCTTTCCTTAAAATCTCTATCCCCTATTCAAGTCTAAGATCTAGCCTCACTGCACTAACTCAGTTCTTGGAAAGAAGAGTCCTCTCTTAGCTTTGGACACCTACACATGTTGTTTCCTTCTGCCACAAATACTTGTATCCTCTCAATTTGCTTGGCAAATCCTAGTCTTTCAGAACTCAATTTAGATGTTACATCTTTTCAAAGGAGATGCTCCTTGACCTCCCTGGTTGGTTCCAAAGTTCTTATAAACACTACATTGAAACACTGTATTATGGTTTGTATCACACTTGACTGATATTCTCTAATCATTTTTCTTCGCTTTTGTTTATCACTGTGCTTAAATCCAGCTCTTGAAAGAATAAAGATGCCTCATTTGTAATGTCAGCCCATTATTGTGGCAAATATCCCCATGACCAATGTCTTACACACACACACACACACACACACACACCCATGGCCAATTTCAAAACCCCATCATTTAAATCCTTAAAATCACCTTGGTGAATTGTTAATTTTCTCTTAGTACAGAGAAAGAAACTAGATCCAGTTACATAAGATTACAAAAGACCTAAACACGTCTCAATTCAAGTCATAGTTAAATTTGTATGAGTTGAGGTGTGTTCTACACCAAACACACTGCTAAGCACTTTTTACTTAACCTTATTTTTCACAACCATCCTGAAATACATATTTACAGATGAAAAAAATTGAGACTCAGTGATAAAACTTTTCCAATATCAGAAAGGTAGCAGCTATCAAAAAAAAAATTCAAAATCACATTGTCTACACCAAAGCCTTTGTTCTTATGCTTACACTCTACTTCTGACATAAACTATACTCTACTACACCGCTTCTAGTAATTCCATTGTTTATTAATAAATAAATCAAAAAATGCCCAAGAAAAAGAATAGGCAAAAATGTGCACTTTTGGCTCCTCTTATAAACAGCTGTTGGATAACTGCTTTGGTAGAAGATAGGAAAATATATACAGTTCATTTGTGTCTTTATTCTATCTCCCAACCATATAGTATAAAACAACCAAACCATTATTAGATTCCAAATACTCTTCAAATGTTTCTTTTCTTTATAGGTTAATATTCAAAAACTATCTTCCAATATCTGAATCATTCTGATCTCTTCCAACTCTGACTTTGTATGGTATTAATATCTAGTGTGCTCATCATATATTTTGACATTTAATCATACATATCTCATAAACATCAATAAAATCTGAAGTTCCTTAATTGTAAGAAACAGTTTTATACTATTTTAGGAAACTCTGAAGCCTCTGGCATGGTGTTAGATACTAAGAAGTTATTTGAATATTTTTAAAATTGAATCATAAAATAATGTATTTTAGAAATTGTAGAAAAAAGGAAATCTAGCACGTCACTGGCATAAATCTTAGTAAACTATTTGAGTCTGCATTGATTTACATCACTTTATAATAGAATCTCAAAGATTTCCAATGAAAGTATTTTAGAATATAAACATGTTCAAAGAAAAAAGAAGAAAAAGTCCAAGAGAAAGATGCATAAGCAAACGCAGCCCTTCTCTTACTTTCTCTCACCGTATCAGTGAGACTTCAGGCAATACAAACACCACCGCGAGGATAGACCTGCAAAGACTCTCGGCTGTGGGAGATCAGCTTTTCTTGGTTCCTACCTTTAGGACAAAGACTAACCAATTCTGAGTAGTGATGGTCTTCTATTAAATCGCCATGTCATTTGTCTTGATTAAAAAATAATTAAATATGGTGACAATAAGATGATGCCGGTGAAAGATTTTATTAGAGTGCATTATGAATTAGCTTTGAGATAAGCTCAGTTGATGGAGAAGCATTCATGAACTAACAGGGTTAATGAGGTAAATATGGGAATACTTTAAAGTCAGGGAAGCAGAAAGACTAAAGGCCCAATCAGTATCTTCTTATCTTACATACGGGATTTAAAGAAGCAAAGTAGATTAAGGACTATTTCTATTGCACTTGCAATTATCAATATTATCTATTTATACTTCCAAAAGGGAGTAACTTTATTTTTATGATATATACAAATATTATCATTGCTGAGGCAATTAAAATGTATTGTTTATAGACACTTTGATGTTTTTAGAAGCTACAAGGGTTAAGTATGAATAGCACTCCAGGTTTACTTATTCACAGGTGACAATATCTCTGGAGTGTCAGTGACAATTAATTAATTTCAATAACACTGACTGAGTACGTACTATGGGCTGACACAGGACCAAGTACTTTGCGTGCACTGTGTCATTTAACACAGCAGAACAATCAGGAGGCAGGGTCTATCTGTATCGCCCTTCAACGAGGAAGGAACGAAATCAGGCAAGTAAAGTAACATCCTCAAGGGCACACATTCCAGAGCCGTCCATCAAAACCTTCACCCTAAGGCCCCATGTGCCACCTTGTGAGGACGCAATAGATGCCACCTGCTCACACCGCACAGGCAGTCCCAGTGGGTCCTAAACCTTAGAGGAGGCGGGCACAGATGGCAAAGCCGTGACCAGCACCCACATCATCGTGGCTTGCAGAGGAAAGTGTGTCCTCACTTGGGAATTCCCTGCTGCTGTAAGAAGAAGGAGGCATTATTGTTTATACTGGAGCCCAGGCTACAGTTTCTCAAGGGACCTAGTCCCTGAGTCCATTCAGTTGCAACAATCACGATCCCTTGGGATTACCAGTATTTAGTCTTGGTAGAAATGCTAACACCTAGACTAAGGGACATAAAATATACTTGTCCTGGGAAAACGGGTGGTGGTCGCTAAAATGAAGAACCTTGGGGGACCCTGACTTGTACATACTCACCTCTTCTTACTCTCAGACAAAAAAAGAAAAAAAATCCCAGGCGTGGGGGCAGCTGGGACCATATACACTTTTCCACAACCAACTGCTGTGCCTTCGGACCAAAAGTCACGTGTGCACACACACACCTCTACCTCAAGCAAGCAAAATGCACCCAAAATGGCTTAAAGGGAAATAATCTTTAATAAATTCATATCGACTACCTACAGAACACCAGTGATAAAATAATAACATTAAAAAGTTGTATTCTTTACTTCAAGGCTGTTAACTGTCATCCCCAAATACATCAATAATGGGGTTTTGCAGTTGGGTTTTAATACTTATCACCATCTTTTTAAATCGGTACTCATAATCTGCATTTAAAGTGCCCCTGAGCTACCCCTGTTAGTATGTCTAATACCAAACTTAAAAAAACACTGATCTTTTTAAATTCACATCTGGTTTATACACTTACATAGGTTCGTTGGTCTACACAACATAAACTTGCTACTGAAGGATTAAAATGATTTTTAAAATAGTAATAATGAACAGCACTAATTAGAAAGCATGAACAAAATATTAAAACATTGGTTTTAAATAACTGTCCTTAGTCTTCACTTCAGAAATTGGAAGCAAATGAAAACTTTAATTTCATCCAACAGAGTTAAAAATTGGACCGTGAGATCAGTTTCTTGACACTGTGATCTATCACGGACTATAACAATATTATTCATCGGAGGGCAAATGTGTCAGGGATAGGCTTGGGAACTTAGATACAATAGAAATACCTCATTTCAATCCCAAGGTATTCAAGATATTAGGAGATAAAGTGAAATTACTGAATATATTCTACAATGAAACTGAGTTTAAGAAATGTGGCCAAGATTTGTCATCGGCTTTGTGGAATGTACATTAAGATTTTTTCAGTATGCTTTTGTATTCAGCTGGGAAGTATTCTTTATAATTTTCAGGTTTCAATTCATGCCAGTTTGATTCTGTGTGTGTGTCTGTGTGCGTGTGTGTGTGTCTTGGTGAGTGTGTAAAAGATCTCAAGCATAAGAAATAAAAAAAGGAATCACAAAAATGTTAGGGCTTTCAATAGGAAAAATATTAAATTCAGTTTTTCAAAGATTTAGTTTATGAGGGTAAACTCCCCAAAATGGAATTTATGTATTAAAAATTGTGTATTTATTTTCACATGTTTAAACTTCAGTCACCTTCAAAGTACTCTCCATTTGATACAATACACCTATGTCGAGACTTTTTTCCACTCTTCAAAACAGATTTTGAATTCATCGATTTTGATGCCTTTTAGTGTTTCTGCTGTTTTTAGTTTCACCTCTTCCACATGGGCAAATGTTTCACTTTGAGGGCTTTTTTCATCCAGAGAACAAAAAAAACCGCCCCTCAGGGTGAGTTCAGGCAAATAGGGAGAGTGAGGCAAAAGGGGTCATGCTGTTTTGGTCAAAAACTGCTGAACATTCAGCGCGGTGTGGGCAGGTGCACTAATAAATTAGCCAGCATGAAGTGGGCAAAAATGTTGAGTCTTCAAAAGGATTTCACTGACACCAAATGCAGCCTCTCATAACACCACCAGATGGTACGGTGATACGGACGAGTTCCTAGAACACCCACCTAGCAGAAGCCTGTAATACAAGGGGCTCTCCATCCAGATTATAATTTCAGGGTTTTTTGAGAGTCACCCCTTATATTTTTCCATAAATACAAACAACGGAATGGAAGAGTACAGAGTGTCAAATGCACTATAACGTTACGTAGGCTTGAATGTTAACAACGATTTTATCTTGAATGTTCCCAGTCATCCTTAGAGTTTAGAAAACTCTAAACTCTAAACAAACTCAGTTTGTTTCTTCTAGATTATACTTATGGAAACTAAAAATTAACATAAAGTGAATCACTGGTAAATCAAAAAATGTGTTTCCTGTGTTTAATTTGGTATTCATTAACTCGCAATACTTCTCCCTACAAAACAAACAAAAAGAAGAAGCTAGCCTCTGGAGATTTATCTTGAAGAATACAAATAATGTTCCGGAAAATATCAAGTCCTTTTACTGGTTCATGTTGAGGAAAAAGAAAAATGTTGACAATTATAGTACCAGTTGGAATTTTTGTAGTACTCAGATTTGCGGAAAAGATTACTTCTGGTTTACTTTACCAGCTTAATACCAAAACAAATGAGAAAAAAAAAACCCGCAATAATTTAAAATATGTAAACACCACAAACAAGGAGAGAAACAAGGCATATATTTTGAGATTTATGGTATAAAAGGTAAAGGAAAATTAAAAGGATAATATACTGCCAAATAACTGATGTTCATCCTGTCTCAGAATTCTCTGTCAAAGAAAATGCCACTTAACTGAAAAGAGCAGGTACAAAGCTAGTCAGAAGGAAAAGTGAAACAGAGAAGAAATACTTGGTTGCTGGAAAACTATCCCAATCTCCTGGACCTTCTGACTAAGGACCTGATTTTTTTAGAGAACTTGCAAAATACATCCAACAACTATAGTAATCTTTGAAGGAACTTAAGACTGGAGAGGGGCCACAAGACTGCAGGCAGACAAATGCATTTTCAGTTTAGAAAAGAGAACAGTAAATTTTTCAAAATATCAACAGGAGAGTTTTACATTATTCTTTAAAAACCTTCCGTAACAACTTATTAGGAATTGATTTGTATGGTGCTAGAAAAGAAGCTACTGTTTACCAGGGGGATACCCTGGCTCCACTAACCATGCATTATGTGAAAGGAAGAACAAGACACATAGTGTAGTGGAAGGGTAACAGTGAGAGCTCTGTGCCCAAGCTCCCAAGGCTAGTTTACCACCTGTGTAATACGAGCAACTTATTTCCACTCCTTAGATTTTGGTTCCCCTCTGTACAAAGGCAATAATGGCACCTCTACATAACATTGTTGTGAAAAATGCATACATTTAATAGGCCCCCAGGAAAACATAATAATGCAAGTCTCCCTTAGAGAAAGTAATCCAAAACAGTGACTGATATCACTCTTTGAGAACATATGGGACATGCACAACAAGGAAATGCAGAGGATGGAGTTTAACTGGTTCCAATGAGGCAACTGACGGGATCACTCATGGCAATCTAGTCCATACGATGGGAAATAAAGAAATAAAATCAAACGGATGTTTAGTAAGAGAAACCATTTCATAAAAGGACTAGCTGAGTCATTTCAGGAACTCCAGTGCACCAGTCTATAAATACTCTAACTTCTGTGTCATAAGAACTCCTTCAGAACAGAAGCTCCTTTCTTGAGAACTCCCCACTTAAAAATTTCACAGAAATGAGCAAGTCTGTGTTCATGAACAACGGGATATTAACCCTGCTGCCAACACAGGGATTTAGTTCATTAATCCGATGTGTGGTCACCATATCTATGCTACAGTTTGACTTACTTTGGGTGCATTATCCATCCCAGTCTTCTGATTAATGTAAAAAAGTGCAAGAGCGTTGAAAGCCGTAAGAAGGGGCATCTTAATGACAGATAGGAGAAGATAGTAAGAATGAAGGAAACCACTGGTGCTGACACGTGCACTGAGTCAAGAGCGGGGATGACTCTGCAAGAATGAATCGGAAAACATGTAAAAAGTTCTGCGCTGACCCACACATTAGAAAAGTGACTGGCAAAAAGAAGAGTTTTGAGTGTGTGGGTAACTAAAGAATCAGCATGAATCTGGGATGCCTTGAACCTGAGCCTCAAGAGATAGAAATTTGTCCAGGAACTTAATTAGCATTGGAACTGCTACTGAGGGACTCCTGTAAAATCCAGGGATAATAATAGTTTGCAGGCAAGCTCACACTTGTACAGCAGAGCAGTGAGGAGTGGAAATTGCCAAGGGCAGGGCCTACTTGGAGGAATGATTCGCAACAGATTACCTATCAGTAAGAAACTGGAAAGCGTCTCTGGTTTTAAAGTTGGGGGCAAAAGAACTAGTAGGCCTGGTCTTGCAGAGTCATATAATTTTTATTCCTTTTTTTATTTATTCAGAGTTGGAAAATAATTTCAAACAGCACAAAGGAGGTGGAAATGTAACAATAAAAATTTGTGTTTCTGGTTTCTTAAAAAATAGTCCGAGAATCCGGCAACACATACACAATAGATGCCTCACTCAGTAATGATACCTGCTTGGCCTTCAGGGTTTCTGAGTTTAGATCGCAGTTTTCAAACTTCCAAAGGACTGAACTTCACTTCAACAAAAAGGGAGTGAATGGGAGGCTGAACTGTGAACATTTCTTAGACACTCTGTCTACACCCAGAGATTGTGAATGGAAATGAACTCCTGAAACTGAAAAGAAAAAGTGTACAATAAGGTTGAGAGTGGTTAGAATTGGAAAAGCTAAAGGCAGAAAGCTTTCCTTTTCTCAACCATTAATATTGATAATGCTCCTTGATTGCACAGCACTTTGATCAGGATAATGTTTACACTCAGAATTAATCAACAGTAAAACATAAAATGAGAGGTTTAATTTTGGAAAAATAATCAGGATCACAGAATCGTAGGGGTTTAGAGCTGCAAAAGCCTTTGGAGATCCATTCTCTGGTTCGATCCTGGCTGTGTTAGAATTAAATAACTTATATGTAAAATTAAAAAGCCTTTGAAGCTTTAATTATGAAGTATATGATAATTCTAGACATAAACTTACTAATTTATAAATGTATACAAAGGCTGATATTAAATCACAAATATGTACAAACACGAGTGAAAATGAACATATAAACAAAGCTGTCTACATGTCACACACCTGGCTCCTCCCAGAGTTCTTGGCTCTCACCCCGTGACCCAGTTGGGGCACTTTAATGAACACCCATGGGGACCCCGCAGCACAATGTAATCCCTGGACTGTTTGGATATCAGAAAACAGTCCTTGGAATTAAGTCTTTGGCTCAAAGATATTTTTCTCTTTTTCCCTAGCAAATGAGAACTACGTTCACCACTAGAGTGGGAGAATGCTGATTACCTGCCTCCAATAAATACTACACTGACCCGACACCCTAGAGGTCTGAGACAGCCAAAGTGACTGATAATGAATGTCCTATTCACAGCTCAAATACAAAAGTAAATTACCGAATAATAAATGCTGAATCTTTGGAATTTGGAATAGCCAGCTTTAAAAAAAAAAAAAGTCTTGTGCATGAGTCACAATCATTAACATAACATTGCTGTGTCTGCAAATTTCTGGCAGGTTAATTTTTGATAGCTGGGGAAGAGCAAAGCTTCCAACCAATTTTCTAAGCCATCTTTAGGCAAACACCCAGGGGCAATCACCTGTAGAGTCCTGCCTTTAGGCCCTGATATGTTTTGAGAAAGCAGTCAGATTCCTAAATGTTTTACAAGGTTAACTGCCAGAGCTGCTCCTGTAACTGGCTTAGACTGAGAATGAATAACTAAAAAGAAGCATGACATACTTAAATCTCAGTGTCCTCACCTCACATGGAGGAGAGCATCAGGATCAGGCACATTTACCCTGGCTATTCAAATCATGTTTAGACTCCAACTTATGCAAGGTGCTCCTAGCATGAGGTCACTATAAATAAAAATGAAATAGCAGGCTTGATGGTGAGCAGATGAGAATATGGTCATTCAGATGTAAATATATTTCCTTTTTGCTTTTAGTAAGTTTAGAATAGGATCATTAACCACTGGGTGCTATAATCTTAGGTTTCTAAATAAGCTATCAGGTCCCTTCAAAAGAAAGTTCATTTAATTTGAGACAAGTGAAACACAAACAAGAAATGATCCAAAATAAAACAATCCTAACAACCAAGCTATTAACTATGTTTGATGATATGCTCTTGCTTCCAAATAAATAACAGAGATCAATTTGTAAATTAATGAGACACGACCGAAATATAATTATAAATACAGCACTTAGAAAGAATATTCATTCAGTCATTAAATAAAAAAGGAATCACTACTTACTTGACAATGAACTCTGACCTTTAAATATATTGATCAAAATTACTTTTTCAAATCTTTTGACAAAGTATCTTAGTGATAATCTTAGAGGTACAATATTGATAAATATTATATTACTTAAGAATAATTTACTTCCTATTGTTCCTTACGCCATTTTAAAAGGGATTTACAGATACATATATATGTGTGTGCGTATATATATATAAATAAAATATAAATATTTATTTTTATAGATATTTTTATATTTATAGAAAAGTGGCTGGCAAAAGAAGAGTTTTGAGTGTGTGGGTAACTAAAGAATCAGCATGAATCTGGGATGCCTTGAACCTGAGCCTCAAGAGATAGAAATTTGTCCAGGAACTTAATTAGCATTGGAACTGCTACTGAGGGACTCCTGTAAAATCCAGGGATAATAATAGTTTCCAGGCAAGCTCACACTTGTTTATTTTATGTGTATGTGTGTGTGTGTGTGTGTGTGTGTGTGTGTGTGTGTAAAATAAACACTTCATTGGACTTACGGTATACCTGGTACTTTTCTAAACATTTTAAAAACTGGCTATTTAATCTCCATAAAAATCTCGGGAAGAGAAAACTTTTTATACAAGAAAAATAAAGTATGCCAGCCTGAGAACCACAATTACTTTTAAACTTTTTAAAAGAAAGATTTATCCTGGAGTTGAGATTATTAGGATTAAAAATAAGGACTACAGTGACTTTAAGCTTTTCGTGAAAACCTTTAACAGTCTAGCCAAACTGGATGGTGACTTTTGCACATAGTTTACAGAAAAACTATTTCCAAACCAAATCATGGCACCTTTCATCCTTTCTAAGAAACAGTAGGGCACTGGAGCTGGCCCCAAGTTCTTTGATACTCTTTCCAACGGCATGTAAGGTCTATGTCCCTTCTTCTTGAATCCGAAAGGCTTATGAATGCTTCAGCTAATAGAATGTGGCAGAAGTGATGGTATGTGCCTTCTGAAGTGAGGTCATAAAATGCCACACAGTAGCGACCAAAGGGAATCTCCAAATGTTCCCCCCTCCAAACACAGCTGTCATGCTGGGAGAAGTCCAAGCCACATGGAGAGGCCGTGTGTAGGTTCTGTAGTCAACAGTCCAGCAGGACACCGCCTTCAAGTCACGGCAGCCCCAAAACCAGACACATAAGCCTCCAGATGATCCATCCAAGCCTCGGAACTGAGGTGCCCCAGTCTTTGGAATCTTCCTCACGGAGGCCCTAGACAACTGTGGAGCAGAGTCAAGCTGTCACCTCCGTGTCCTGTTCAGAATTCTGTCCACGGAACTTGTTAGCATGATAAAATGGTTGTTGTTTTATGCCATTAGGTTTGAGAGAGTATGTTAGTAGCATAGAGATAGACAAATGGACCATCACCCTAGTTAAATTAGCTAGCTAAGTCCATTTCCATAACAGTAACAGTAAGAGTACCTGTAATAAAATAATAATTATAATACTCCCTTCTTCTAGATATATTGTTAATGCTGCACATTCATGATTTTATTTAACTTTTTCTCAGACTTATAAAAAAAGTGTAATAAATATTCCCATTTTTACAGCTGAGAAAACTAGTCTTTGAGAGTATAGGTACTCTCCCAAAGAGAGAGAACAAATACCAGAACCAGTACTTACCTGGATTTATTTAGGAGAACTCAGTTATTTGTAAATCACTGCTCATCTGGGGGAAAAACAGTCCAATTCCTTTGATAAAAGTGCATGTTGAAAATAATTATTGTGAAGAAAAGTAATCTATAATTCTATAACCATTTTACAAGAACAAATGTATTCATGTACTGCTGAACTATTCCATTCTCAGAAATATTTATTTAGAGTAGTTAAAAATCTGAATAATCTGCACTTCTCAGAGCTCAACAGAGGAAAATAAATCAGTATTACAGGCAGTAAAACTCAAGTATGTAAAACTGTAAGGACTCCTTAAAGCCCACCAGATTAGCCCCTCACTGTCCATCTTCACCTAAGTGGTAGCAAACACCACAAGAACTTACATGGTCTTAAAGTACCTAAAGAGAATAAGATTCCTGCAATTACATTGAGATAAGAAGGACCTCAGAGCTCAGCCAATCCAATCCCTCCTTGGACAGGAACAGCCCTGTGACTTGCTCTAGGCAGCCCTTCCCCTCTGACTCCACGCCCTGCACTAATGAGGGGGCTGCTTCCACAGGTAGGCTGCTTCGGTGAACTCTGTTGTCCCCAAGATTTCAGAGCAGATTAATCTCTGCTGTGGCTAATCTTTTTCTAATTCAAAGAGTGGCTAATCCCCAATTCTCAGTCATATGCGGGACATGAAAATGCAAAGTACCCATGCTGTGAAAGGCATAATGGAAGAGACAATAGGAAACACGAATTGCAAACCAAGCGCATAGTCCCAAATGTGAAATAATTTACAAGTTAATGTGGGTCATCATATGGTAAGACTCCATAAGGCTTTGAGACTTCCTGCTGCTCCAATGTTACAATAATTATAAGGGAAATGAGAATTTGCAAAGCAACCACAGTAATGTTTACTGTGTTCCAAGACTAAGTATCATTAATGCAATAACCCCCTTTAACCTTCATACGGACACCGTGGGTAAGATACTCTTTTGCCCATTTTACAGATAAAGAAACTGAAAATTGGAAAAGTGCCCAATGTATATAAATAATGACAGTGACTGCTAGTTGCACATAAACTCCATTTTCCCCTCTTTATTTAAGGGGACAATGCACCCTGTTAAAGACTAGTTTTCCTAACCACCCTTACAGCTAGGTATGCCCATGTTATTATGTTCAGTCTAATGATATACTAAAGTGTTCTGTGGAATTTCTTGGAAGGCTGTTGATTCAGCTAAAAAATGCAATCATTTTGTCCTCCTTGCCTTGCTTTGTCCCTTTCTGCAATATGGAATGCAGAGGCGACAGCTCCAGCTCCAGAAGCTGTCTGGTAACATGAGGGCATCCTGAGCATGAAAGCTGGAGTTAAAATACTAAAGAGGAGGCAGGAGCCTTGGTCTTTGAAGATCATGAGGACAGCATGGAGGCATGCACTGCCTACTCATAAACTTCTTTTACCGAGTGAGAAATTTCTATACTGCTTAAGCCCCTAAAATGTTGGATTTTCAGACAAATGCTGTTAGACACAGCTAATCCTTCCTAATGCATTACCTTTACAGAAAAATGTTGCCAAACAAAATGTTGAACACGCCTTGAAAAAAATCAATTTATACCTAATAGTCTACTTCACTGTAATTTCCATTTCATCCTGCAAAGGACCTATACTTCGTTTCAAGACTGAGTGTACACATTTAAAGATGGACACTGAAGACTGTAATTGTCTGAACTGCATAATTCTGTTTGGATCATATTGCAGGCAGGAAGGTTATAGACAGGGAAAGGAGGCTGGCAAGAAAAAAGATAGCTTGAGAAAGAATCAGAAATGCTACAGTTAGTTGACTCTAAGCTTTATGCCGGGCACGTAGAATACAACCAACCAAGAAATTCTACCTATTATTTACGCAGTGACAGATAAAGGAAAATGAGGTGTAGCTCGATAAACAAACTCTCTCCTAAAGCAGATTTAGACACTATTCATCCCTTCTTTTCAGTCTAGAAGCCTGCTTAGCTGGAACTGCAAAATAAATTCCAGCACTCAGAACATTTCAAGGAGGAATAATTTTCAAAACTGGCTCTGGTTTTATTTTCTTCACTTTGAAATTGATTAGAGGTGCTGTTAAAGAAAAATTGTTTGGTGTCTCAAAGAAGAGTATTTTAGTATTTTAGACAAAGATAAGATAGATAATTGTAGACGTTTTAGCTATTAATCACTTCTGTCCATGTGTCACTAACTCACAAACAAATCATGTCAGCTTAGGTTTTATGGCAGATCAAATTGTTTACCAAAAGGTAAAACAATCAATATTTTTATATTAACCCAGTGTTTACCATTTAGTCAATGAAATAAAATAGCAGTAAAAATTCTTTTAAAGTTCTTTAAACAAGCAATAAATGGACTAAGGCAGTTGAAATAAAATCACTGATTGAGTTGCCTGGTAAGTAATGGAAATCAAACTCAATACTTGAAAAGAAATGTTACATAAGTAGTAATTTAATTTAACTTTTCAATTTAGAGCATGCCTAGTCATACGTAACTTTCTGAAATGAAGCATTTCAACAACTCACCATGAGTCTGCTTTAGAAGATAATCTGAAATCTATAAGAATGACAAAAAAATTTACAGCAGCGCTTGATCTAACTGCTCAAGAAAGACAAGTAAATGAGAATGTTTCAATTTGGGTGAGTCAACACTGCATTTCACACATACAGCAGTGTACCCCTCAAACTTTTAAATGGGGCACAAACGAAGTTACTACACTCTCCCACTGGGGGATGTCTACAGTAAATAGGAAAACTCTAAAACATAAAGCAAACTAATTTTATTTGAATGGTTCATGTTTTTAAAGGATTACTAATAAACTGAAAATTCAAATCATGTTTCCTTTCTATTAACTCTATCAGCAAGGAAAAAATCATGGAATAGAGTCAGCATGCAGTATATTATTTTTGAATCAATAATGAGTCAGGGAATGTACCAGATTATGTTCTATAAGATCTGTATATTCTAGCTCTGACAATAACGGGCTGAATGACTTTGGTTAATTAACGCAAGACAGATACCATGGTGTATATGGCAGAAAGACACACCAAGGAAGTTCTAGAGGCAGATGTGGATTCAAATCCTGCTGTAGTCAAGCAACAGGGAAGACATTTACCATGCCTGAACTTTAATTTTCTCAAACGGTAAAAAAAAAAGTCAATAATGCATAATTTGAACAGCTACTATAATGTACAGTTCCTGGTGTTGTTCCTGAGAAGTTATTTGTTCCTGATCTATAAATGACAGCTACCATCATCATCATCATCGACATCTCTGAGTACCATTTTATTATCTAAGAAAGGGGAATAATAATTTTTCATATACCTAAATTACAAGGAGGTTGGGAGGATGTGATCATATTTTTTTATGTGAAAATACAGTTAAAATATAAAACTCTAGCCCTGGCTGGTGTGACTCAGTGGATTGAACACCAGCCTGCGAACCAAAGGGTTGCTGGCTCGATTTCCAGTCCAGGGCATGTGCCTGGGTTGTGGGCCATGTCCCCAGTAGGCAGCAAGTGACAGGCAACCCACACATTGATGTTTCTCTCCCTCTCTTTCTCCCTCCCTTCCCCTCTCTAAAAATAAATAAATAAAATCTTTTTTAAAAATTTAAATATATATATATATATATAAACTCTAGAATGTAAATGACAGCAGAATTATTCTTTTATTGTTCAACTAGAAACACCTGTCACTGAGTCACTGACTGAAATTTGTCAGAAAAGTGTCAGTGCTTAAACACAATTCTGGGACAGGAAAATGAACAAATTTGAATTATGGCAATGGGTGAGAAGTATGGTAAAAAATAAGCCCTTTGGAATGTTTTTTAACTTCCACACAAACTATAAGGTATTTAGAAACTTACCTTTTATGATTTGTACTATCAAAAAGTGAATGTCCTGTGAACTTTTAGAAAAGAGCTAAGCATTTTATAGAATTTAGAACACACAAATTGCCATATACATCTTAGTCTGCTTAAAGGAGAAAGTATACAGGCAAGATTTCTATTTCTAAAAGTACCCTTGAATCACAATAGACTATAAAGAAGGTTCCCTGTGTGTTATACTCAACTCTCTATGCCCAGGATATATAGCTCAGTGTCTAGAACATTATAGGAGCTCAATGACTATATGTTAAATCAATGGCTAAATGAATATAGGTAAAACTAGAAGTGATTGCTTTTCACCATGTTTTACACACCAATATGCTCATGACTATATTTCTTTTTCTTCAAAAAATCTGTCTCATATTGCTACATTATTATATATGTTTGCTTAAAAGGTAATCTATCAGTAGCAGCATTCAATATGTTGTCTTATATATTGTAAATTGAGTGTCTTTTTCCTGTGATCACGTGGTAAAATTTGATGCTACCCAATGGGTAATCCTAGTAAAAAGCGTCCATCCAAATTCTGAACCATTATAAAAAGAAAAAAGAAACCTCATTAGATTTCAGAAATCTATTATTTAGGACATAGAGAATCCTCGTTCATTCTTGACAAAACAAAATTCAAATAAGTAACATGATACAGACACATAAAAATAAGTAAAATTTGCATAACATTGGGTCATCTTCAAAGCCAACATTCCTAAGTTTCAACCTAAATTATATATTTAATTTTAACTGTATGGAAAAAGTCAACACCTTTGGGCACATGCAAATAACCAAGTGCTAAAAGTTTGTGAACTTTCTCATAAAATCACACCCTTTAACAGTTCCAAATCGCAGCAGTACAGTAACTCAACTTGCTCCTGATACTTGTACTTGATACAAGTTCTGCTGGACACCATCTAACTTCCCCAGAACTAGTCCCACTATTAATCATCCTGCATAAACTCTTCCCTGGTCACCTGTTACAACACAGGTAGCAGCTGGGAGACTTTATGTAATAAGGAACTTGCGTTTTCAAAGGGGTGAGGGAAAAGACCCAGAAGCTTGGCAGCTTTGAACCAATGGCTCCACCCTTTCACCATGTATCAAAAACCAGCTGTTCCCTCAACAGCTGGCAGGTGGCTAATGAAAATGAGATCTGAAAATAATTGTAGATTTTCTGTAGAAGAGAGTTAATAGTCAGGAGGCAACAGAGAGTAGCAAAAAGAAGAGGTGATTAGGGTTAAAACACACACACACACACACACACAGAAGGCCAATATATTAATAAGGAGTAGCACACAGATGCTAACAAACTGTGCAGAAACTACTCACAGTAATTATGGGAGCCTACAACCTGGGAAACCTTGTTAAAAAAAATAACAAGAGAGTATCTGCCTGAAGCTATTTTATTGCCCTATCTGAAATTAGAAAAACTGGCTTATCTGTTGAACAATTTCCTCACTCTTCCATCTGTTTATCACTTAATGGCATTGTGTTTAAAATAAAGTGTAATAATTATAAACATGAAGATATTTGTGACCAATGTTAAGATGATGATGATGATGATGATGGCAACGACAATGATGACTCTGGCTTCTCCAGCACACTGCATTTTGCAACTGACAACATATCACAGGCTTCGATTTACTTAGTAGAGTTACACAGATGTCAACCACGTACCACGCACTGAGCTAGACAAAAGTTAATGAGGCATGGACGTGGCCTCCAGTGATTGCATGTGGGATAGAAAGGCATAAGCACTTCCAACGACACTACTTGTGATATGCTAACAGCACACAAAAGTTAGTAATTCTGCTGGGGACAAGGCCTAGACATGCTGGGCAGGAGGAAAGGACAGACTGAAAGATTCCTAAATTAATGTAACGTTCCAGTTGGTCTTGAAGGATGACTAGGTTTATCTCAAGAGGAACTTCTTAAAAAGGTATTTCACTGAAAGAACAGTACATGCAAATATAAAGACCACAATAGATGGGAAAGGGCGCTGACTGGGAGACAGAGTCGAAGGAATTTGCTGAGCAGTATTCAAAGTTTGGCTGGGGCTAAAAACCTTACATGTGTAATAGCACTGATCCAAGAGTCTATTTGATTTATCTTCAGCTGTCCCCGACAGTCTGGCACAGAAAGCCAAAGTAAGGACAGAAAACCTGAATGTGCTTCAGTCAGAAGAGGGCAGAAAGAGGAAAAACGCCAAAGGTGCCACCTCTCCATTGCAATGCCCAGAGCCCACTCGCCAGTCAGTAACCCAGTTCTTCACACCAGAATCTGCTGCAGAGAAGTAGCAAGGAAGTCCCCTATTAAAAAATCCTTAATTTCTCTTAACATTTTTCATTAAGAAAAAACAGTATATGGCATAATAATTATAGATGAGTGGTGCAAGTAAGAGTAGAAAAGGCAGACAGATGGAACAGATTATCCAGTGAAGCCATATCACAATGTTAAGTGCAAATATTTAGGTGAAGATTATTGGGTTGCCTTCTTCTCCAGCCACTATAAAACAGTCCTTATATCATTCTATCTCTACTAGAATCCGTAACTTTAGGACTGGATTTTATGGGGCTAATTTCATCTTGTGTTCTCAATTACTGACTCAGGATACATCCGCTCCATAGCAAGAAATCCAAATATGGGTTTTATGTGGCTATATTTTATAAGTTTACTTTGTTATTGCACTATAATATAAAAGATTAAATGCATGTTTTATTCCCTTAGAATTATAGATCTAAACTCACATAATACAACATACCATTGTTATATACTTAACACTTGCATACATCTGAGAGAAAGAGAAACATCAATTTTATGTTATTACTTGTGTAGATTTTAGGCTTCATGAAGGAAAAAAATTAAGTTCAGCAACTCTTCTAGAATATCACTGAAGTGATTTTTATTTCTATTCTATTAGATGGGCATTTACAGCATTAAAACATTTCTAAAAGGGAAATTTATTTCCAAATCGGTTTTCAGATAAGTAAAACACAATCCTTCCCCTTTCATCATATTAACTACTGCATAAATCAGTGTAACTGGAGTCAACTAATAAACTTTCACAGCCAAAGGCCTCACACTAAAATCCACAATCCACAAATATTTGCTCTATAAAATATGACAGGTTGGGAAAGTTAGGTATATCTGAATAACAACAAATGGTCCTAATCTAAGCATTCCATCGATGCATTGTATTTCAAATGTCCAATACAAATGTACCTTCACTATAGAAAAAAAAAAAAACAATGTAAGTCCAAGTGCAAGGTTTGTCTGGAAAAAGTCCGGCCAGTGTTAATATAGCGAGAATGGTTTGTGCAACATTGATGTAAGCTGGCAGGCAAGGAGAGAGGGCTGGAATGTGCATGTGTGAACAAAATGACCACTTCACTGTACTAGTCAGTGGGAGTGGTAGACATCTTTGAGTGAGCATGGGTACTGTGTGACCATAGCATTCAAAATGACTGAGCGTGTAGAGCAACAAATCTGCATCAAATTTTGCATTAATAAGCTAGATCATTACTCCACAGAAAGTATTTGGATGATTCAGAAGGCCACAACTATGTGAAACTGGCGATTGGAGGCTTTATCATGACAAGGCACCCACTCATGAATCACATCTCGTCCAGAGTTTTTTGGTGAAATATCAAATCACTCAGGTAACTCAGCCCCTTTACGGCCCAGGTTTGGCACCCTGTGACTTCTGGCCTTTCCCAAAACTAAAATTACCTTTGAAAGGGAAGAGATTTCAGACCATCGATGAGATACGGGCAAATACAACAGGACAGCTGATGACAACTGGGAGAGCTGTATGAGGTCCCAACCTGCCTACTTTGAAGGGGACTAAGGTGTCATCGCCCCATATACAATGTTTCTTGTACTTGTCTTCTTCAATAAATGTCTCTTTTTCATATGAAAAGGCTTGATACTTTCCAGACAGTCCCTGTATAGTATTTCATGAAAATATTTTAGTAGTAAAGTAAAATTGGATTAAAATCAATATTAACAGTGTAGTTAGCTTTAATAGATTGCACTGTGAAATAATGTCCTTTAACTTACTTTATGATGACGATGTTAAAATCAACCTTGGGCTTCATTCACAAGTCAGACATAATAGCTTTTTAATATTACTTGCCAAAGATTTCCACTAATAGAAACCTGACTTCCCTTCAAAGATCTTTGAAGGAAGGGAGACCAGAATGGATACTAAAGAGTTTTCCTTCAAAACAAAATGATAGCTAACTAAAAGCCAATATTAGAACTAAAAAGTCCTTATGTAACTCTTACAAGTACGTATTTAAAACTGAAACCCATTTCTAGTAAGATTATGCTGTTGGGGGAACCCTAATCCCCTCTCTCATATGGAAACTTCTACTCCAAAGAGAAAAACATATTTGACCATCTCTTCATTCCTTAAGTCGCTACTGCCCATGACAGTAGGAGAGATTATATGATGGGTAGGACTTTGAAAATTCTACATTGACAACTACGTGCCATTTAGCAAGAGAAAGGTGTAAAAAGAGTTTGCCTGTGATCAAGGTCTTTTTTCTCTCTTGGTCTAAATTAAGTTTAACTGCAGGGAAGAAGTTTTGGGGAAACGATTTAGCTGCAGGTCTAGACAGTGGTTTCTTATTAAGATCTACCAATAATAAAGTAGACAGTTTGATGAATACCTAATGCTTGTGTGTAATTCCCATTTGGTTTGAAATTCAACTCCCTACATCAAACACACAATGGGGTCAAGATGTTCTTACCAACCGACCTCCTGAAAGTCTACTCATCTTTAAATGTTCATGTCTAATGTCACCTATTTCAGTGAATATTCAAGCAACTGTTGAAACTGTTTTTCCTCAGTGGTCCCATGGGTTTTATAGTTTGCTTATAGCACTTTACCTAGTTCTTCACTAGCTTACAAATAAACTCCTTGAAGCTAGAAACAATAAATTATTGGTAAGCACTTTAAACAGGGCTTTGCACAGGATTTTTCAATAATAATTTGTTAAAATGTACTCTAAAATTCATATATTCCTTAATTTTAAAATATTAAAATTAAAGAACATATTTATGAAGTATGAAGAGAAGGACAGTCTGCAAAAATAAAATCATCACATAGATTCTATTTACCCAACAAATAAGAGCACATTCTAAGCAGTTCAAGGGAAGCTGACAGCCAACAGCCTTCAGGCAATGATAACTTGGGTACAGTAGGTTTCTATGTGTATCTGCTGCACTGCCAGTTCTAATGTCCATGAAAAATGCATGCAACTGTTTCATTAGGAAAATCCTTACTAATAAACCCAAGCCCAGGTTTCTCTGGTAATTTCAGACATTAATCCTAATTTTAAGCTTACATATAGGTGGGACTTAATATTTAAAATAATGCAAATACCCTTTGATGCAAAACTAAATCAAATTATGGGATAACAGAAAAAGAAAAACTGCAGAAGCTCTCGAATAGCTATCCACAGGCTTCCTTGTGGCAATCAACAATCCTGTGTGTTTAAAAAAGTCTGGAGCACACCTTCATCAGTCTGGAAGGCTTTCATTCACCTCGTTTAACACATATTTACTCAACACCAGCTACATGCCCGGTCCTCTGCAGGGACCGGAATTACGTATACCTGTGCAGCATAACAGACACCACCCCCAGCCTCTGGCAGGTTACAGCTGGTGCAAACTATTAGATATTAAACAAATAATCAAGCAAATAAAATCATAACTGTTACCCAGGAAAAGGGAGGGTAGTTAACAGAGGGGAGGAGCAAGGCTTTACATGTTCAGAGCTATCCTGACGATCCAAATATGATACATACCCTGCCAAATTTAATAATTTTTAAAGTCTGCAAATATTATGAATTATAGAAAACATTTTACTAAAATTTCACAAAGATTCAGGTTAAAAATGGACAAGGATGGAAGAGAGGTCATTCTCAATTCAAAATACAGGTTCTGTTTATAAATAACTTACACGTTTTCTAAAAATCAAGTACAGAAAGCACATGCTTAAAAATTTCATTATAATATCCATCTGAAAAATAAGAAAAGGATCCTCCTTCAAAAGCATTTCCAAGCCTCTTATAGGTCAATTTGGCTAAAATAGGTATTGATGAAAATAGTTTCAATATACTGATGCCTAACCCAAGAATCTACATGGCATTTAATTTCCTGATAAAGTAAAAAATCCTATGCCTGTCATTCAAGGTCTTCTGGAATCTATCTTGACCTACATATTCTCTTCCAAAACATTTACAATAAACACTGATAAAAGCTACCGTAAATGTCATAAATAATCCTATCTTGTTACTCATCTCATCTCTAAATTATTCTTATCCTTGAAAGCCCAGTACAAGCGATATGTACTCAATTAGGTGATTTATCAAATTATTCCCAGAACTTACCAAATATTTATACTCACTATAAATCTCACCATACGTTTTACATGGGTGTGTGTATAGAAATATAGTTTTATCTAAAAAGAAGAATTACAGAACATAATTACTGTGATTTAAATAAAATAATGGATAACATCAAATGCTCAATAAGCATTGTTACGCACAGATATAATATACAAAAATCATAATTATCATTAGTTTCAAAAAACTTTCATTAATTCACTACACAAATATTTATATCAAGCATGTACTATGCAAAACATTATAATGAACAAGATAAATTTATCTCATAAAACTAAAATTTAACAAGTAAGTACATTCATGAACAGAAAACTTACTTCTTTTGGCAAGTATTAAGAAATGAGCATTTATAAATAACCTTCTGGTAGGTCCTAAGTATATGCCTACCAAAATATCTTGTACATAGCTCTACATATCTATCAAACTTCCTAAAACTTGCTAATAAAATAAGAAGTTAGAAAATATAGAAAAGCATCACTTATTTAACTAAATTTTATTTCAGCACTAAAAGAGCAAGAAAAAATTAAGATAAAGACCTTTACATGTTTTATATATAGTCAAATAAGATCTACTTCATATGAAAAACAAAACGGACTTTCCTTTATATTGAACTTGGGGAAAGAGGTCCTGGTTAGATGTGGGAAGACAAGGAAATCTTGTGGATATATTCGTGTTAAGGGGATTAAGTTATTCTATAGGCATTTAATAATAATATCCCTTGCTAATCTTACCTAAGCTAAAATAAATCATTTTTCTACATTTTTAAATGTAGTTCATAAGTGAGTATTACTTAATATACACAGTAGTTTTTTAAAAACAGTAATAGTTACCAGTTATTTAATATACTCTGTGCTTAAAACTGGAAAATGCCAGCTTTAATCTGCACAATAATTCTATTATAATGTTAATGTTACAGAGAAGAACACTGAGAACTAAACCATCAAATAATATGTTCTAGAAAGTGGCATAGTAAAGATCTGAATTTAGTTTTGCTTGAACCCAAACCCCAATTCTTAACTCCTACACTCTACGGTCTCTAGTAGGGCCTCATAGATTTTAACCGGATTCTCACAATAGCTTGGAAAAAGCATTAGTGCTACTGAAATTAAGTACAATCTGGAAACCAAAACTTTGGATATTTTTAGAAAACTACACACGTGTATACACACATATGAATAATTCCTACATATACAGAGAGGACAAAGAAATTGAAAATACGTTCTCTTATGTGAATCCTCAATTTGCTAAAATGCTTTTAGTGCCACAAGGATGAAGTATTTCGATAGTTTTTAACCTCTCTCATAAAGAAGATCTAAGGAGTCAACGTAAAGAAGACACTGTAGCTCCGTCTGCTGCAGCACTTAGTGTGTGCTCTCGCACTAGAAGATCAAATGCTAATTACCATTCAGCCCTAATGCTAATCTCAGCATCTGCTAATTAAAAGATCACATCTTCTGCAAAGTCAGCATTACCATTCAAATGACAACATTAATCAGTTTGAAAAATTCAAAATCAATCAGTGGAAAGGAAAAAGTCGTTGGCCTTCAGAGCAAACTCAGGAGAGCAAAGGAGCTAGTCAACATACATGCCTCAGCAACACAGATTCACAGTGTTACAAGTTATCCCCAAATTGTGGCTTCCTATTTTACCCTAATCATTCACTCACTACATAATATTTTTTGAGGCAACAGCACAATATCATCTGGCTCCTTGTTTTACATTTAATGCACTATAGATGTGATTACTGACCAGATTTTCAAAATAAATGTTGCAGAGTTTTCAAAACACAAGTGCAACTTAGTAAGATATTTCCAGAAGAGTAATAATTGCTGAAAAGTTCAGCTACAGAAATTATTTTACAGCTGTATTTTTCTTTTTTAAAGCTAACCATGCCCTGGGTGGTGTAGCTCAGTGGATTGAGTGCTGGTCTGTGAACTAAAGGGTCACTGGTTCCATTCCCAGGCAGGGTACATGCCTAGGATGCAGGTCAGGTCCCCAGTAGGAGGCACGTAACAGGCAACCACGCATCGATGTTTCTCTCCCTCTCTTTCTCCCACCCTTCCCCTCTGTCTAAAAATAAATAAATAAAAACTTTAAAAAAAAAAACTAACCAATAGGTCTTTTTTTTTAATAATCTTTATCAATATTCAGACTGGAGTTACACTTTGGGTCAAAGAAAAAACAATAGCAGGTTTCTCAGCTTCACTCATAAAGTTGTCACAGACAAAAAAACTCGTGAATTTTGTTAGCGGTGGTCTCTTCCATCTCATTTGTTACACCACTCTGTGTCAGAGAACAGAGATTAACAAGAACCTTCTCTCTCTCTGTGAAGCAACATGCTAGCTTAGCTCTTAGTTAAAAGGATATTTAAACTTCCAAAAGAAACTCACCCTGCAAAACTAAAAATCATGACATATATATAGATAAGAGGTGGCAAGATACACATAACATTTTATATAATGCTTTTCATGGCTTAAATTTGAAAATTCTAATATACATAAAATTTCTGGCAGCCCAAAAGATTATATATCTGAAAAATATAAGAGTTCCTAACATTTTCAGAGTCTTATTGTTCGTGAATTAAAAGAAAACACTTTAAGGAAAATAACCTTAAGTGACTTGTTCCTAGTTAGCAACAATAATAAAGTAAAATGCAAAACTATAAACTCAGATAGACTACAACTAAAAATTAGTAAAGTTTCTTCTCATCTTGAAAAATAAATGAGTAAAAATTACATGTAAATTCACATGTAGAGCACAAGATACTCATGTAGTAATATCTGAAATAGAAAGTCAAATTCATAGTCTTATTTATCTAAAAAGATTGGAAGAATGCAGGTTTGGACAGATTCACATTAATGATTTCATCAGGCAGGCAAAGAGTTTTGATATATACCACACTGAGGGAACTTAACTCAAATTCACTTTATTGACTTATGAAATAAACAGTACTTTTTCCAAAACAACTTCACGTGTCAATCGTAAGTCAGAGGAATTATTACTAGAATTCACCATGTTTTTCCTAAACTTAAGACAGACAATATGAACTCCTATTTCTTACAGTGACCTCCAGTTACAGAGGCTAAAAATCACTAAAAATAGTTTGCTGTTTTTATAGCATATTGATGCATGCTCATAAAATCTTTCATATATATATATATAACCCCTAAAAAGCTTTATTAGAATAACATTCATATGTAGTAAATATTTTTTCATATAATAACAAACAATAAACAAGAAGAGCTTCCAATGGTATAAACTCTTATTTCCATGATGCATAGAGCAGAAAAATGGTTGATGTGTTCACCAAGGAAGCTGCAAGGTGTCTCTGCACTGACCACATTCCAGAGAGAAGGATTCTCACATGTTTAAAAATACTGATGAAGGATTCCTATGTAGAAAAAAAAGTGATCTCAAGAGCAGACTCATTATTTATAAGCCCACAGAGATGGATACAGATAAACAGAATGTCAATTAATTTACAAAGAAATATAACCTTCACAGGGACCACAATACTAAAGGTCGCATCCATCAGTCCATTCTCCACACAAAGATAGGATTAAGGGAAAGTCAAATAACTAAGAAATCAGAACAAGAGAAATTAATTGACAAAGTATATAAAGTATTTGATAGCGTTTGATAGTCACACGATCTATCTCAAAAAAGTGATGGTCTTGCCAGTGGGAGCAGAATTTATTTTCTATGTATCTAGTTAACCAGGCCTTCTGAGTGACACAGTAGTTCATTAGATTTAGATCTACTACTAATTCAACCCAAGTCCTACAAAGCTTCAGGCCAAGGAGCAGTTCAGTCACTTTGAGATAGCTTTACATACCTATGTTTTTTTTCATTCTGTTCTCATCTCTCTGTTTGAAGAATTTTTATTTCCCTTCCTTGTGACTTCTTTAAACAACACACTGGTCCACAAGCTTTAACACATGGCACTATCATTCTGAACCGTAAGCGTTATATTAGTAAAGCCTTATACAATCAGTGACCTAGCCAGAAAAGATTTGGTTAAAAAATCTTGCCAAATCAAAGGTTTGGACTGCAAATTAAGAATTACAGATCAAATCGTTCAATCCTTTTCAAACTATCCTAAATGTAGGGTAGGTGAACATACAATGCAGCTGAGTACTTTCCACACTGAGTGCAAACTAGAGATCAGCAAGACACATTTTCGGAGTGAGGGTTTGGAAGCTGAATGAACCTGACATTTACTGAGCGCCTGTTACCACTAGGCATTTAACTAGATACCCAAGAACTTTTTTCTCATTAATTTCTTATCGCCATAAGATAGTTACTGATCTCTCCACATGCAGCAGAGCGAGGCAAGGCTCTCCTTCCATCTCCTCTGGGGCCGCATTCTATTGTTAGTCCTGCTGCTTGCATTTCACTTCTGATTTCTCCGACTCAACCACCTTCCCGCCTCTCACATCTTGAAAGCGCAAGTGAGCAAGGCAGTAAGCAAATAAAAATCGGCACACACAACTCTTTAATTCTCCTCTGTACAGAGCCAAATTTTCTCTTTTCCTTCCCAAAACATGGAGAAATGATTTATACTTGCTGTCTGTTCTTCGCCTCATTCAATCCCCAAACCATTGCAATCAGCTTTCGGGGAACACCGCTTTTCATTAAAACTGCTCTGGAAAAGGTCACTAATTACATTTCAATGAGAACTTCCGAAACTTTCTTTGCTTCCATTATTAAATTGAAGTGTTTGTCCTTCCTACTCTTTCACCATTTCTTTATTTCCCTTTAATATTTTCTATCCATCCATGTTAGAGTTCCCCATGGATCTATCCTTGGCCATATTCTGTGCACAAACTTTATGTCTCCTAGTAATTTAATCCATTTCCTTGGCCTCAACCTCCACTCAAAGATGCCAAAATCTATTTCTCTAGCCCAAATCCTCCCCGTAGCTCCAGAACTCTGAATCCAGCCCATTCCCACATGTAAAGGAAAAAAGTCCTTCCTGAATGCCGTATCTTCTTCCACCAATTTTTTCATGGTTTTGTACGACTGTAAAATGGCACCACAATCTTCTCTATCCCTCCATTAAGCAATATGTAAATCAATCTTGACCTCTCCTTTCCTGCCCACTGTAATTTAATCATCAACTCCTGAATATTTTACTTCCTTAGAATCTTATACATCAGTACATTTCTGACTCGGTCCTTAACAACTTTCAAAGAGAAAACTAACTGGCCTCCCATCTAAGACAAAAGCTCTCCATTCATGTCCGACATGCGCTAACTGCAAGAAAGTGTGCACTTTGTCAGAGGGCCAAGGCCAAGGATCAGGCTCATACCTACCTCTCTAGTTTTAATTCTCAGAATTCCTCCTGACCCCTCCTAAAAATATCACACCAAAACATACACACTAAATTTATTCAGAAGTTCATACTCTTTCTGCCACACCACATAGCACAACATTCGGGTCAGTGTCACAACGATGCAATACCGAATGCAGTCTTAGGAAGCCAATTTCAACTTCTTTGTTGACAGACATGGCCCACAATATGCTTTAAAGCTAGAATATGATTATTAAAATTGCAGAATTCTCTTCCCAGCGAAGCGTCAACAGATAATTCTCACTTTGTCAGTTCTGATGGGTCAAACAACTCCCAAACCACAACATGCACCATACAAAAATGTTGAACGAAGTGCAGTATTACAATATTCTTCTCCACCACAAATTAAGAGCTTCTGTATCCACAGTCACCATTTTTAACAGATCTCACTCTTTACCACCAGGACTTCTGAATTAATGAGCACTTTTAGCTCACCATAATAATAAACCTCTACACTAACAATATGGTAGTAATGTTACTTAGGTTGGGAGTACAGGATATGTGGCTACGTAGCTCAGAGTTACTACCAAACAGTTCTGACACTTTACAACTTCCAGTGCCAAGAAACAATTTAAATGTGGTGCTGAACACTTGCATTGACTCAGATAACACTTTCATATGAAACCAGATACCAAAATTGATGCAAATATAATTTAAAAATATTCAGTAGCTATCATACCAAACACGCTTTAAGATATAATAAACTTATTATAAAGCTAATGAAAATTTAATTTTTCAAGATAGACAATCTTTTCTTCCTAAATGACTGTTCTCACTGTGTCACTCAAGAGGATGATAAAATTCCTAACCTGAGCAGGTCACTTATATCGACCATCCTCATTCTATCAGTGAAAGTAACCTTATTAGTAAATTAAAGTTTTCCCTAACAAATGCACTTGAAATTCTATTTACCTATAAGCACGGTTTATATCTGTAACTATGAATTATGTTTTGTGCCCGAAAGGTGGAGATAATGAATATAAATTTTCACTTCCACATTTTCTGATTTCTATGGAATTAAAAGCTGTATAGAAAGTTGAATTAAACTTCCTTATATCTTCAAATGTGACCTCAATGAAACCTACCCTGACCTCCTATTAAATATGACAATCTGCCTTCCACCAACTTCCACTCCAATTTCCTATCTTGCTCTGTCACTGTTTTTTTATAGCACTATATACATATTTCCCTTCTAGAAAAGCATTCCAGTAGGTCAGGATCTTTGTTGTTCGTTTATGATCCTATGTAACCAAACCAATGCCTTGTTTTGAATAGGTACTTGCATATGTATTTGTTAAATGTTGAACACATAAATTAAAGTCAGCTGTTTCTTAGTCCCTGGTTAATAAGCATTACAGGTATCTGTGATGAATGTGACACTTGTAACACTGGAACATTCCCATGGTCAGCACCATGGCAACCATCCTGAATATATCTTCTCGTATATTGTGTGGACCACCCCCAGGACTCTCTTCAACCTCCTTCTCCGGGGTCTGGGAGCTCTAATCTAAACGGCCTTCTGCCTGCCACAAGGGCTTCTCAACTGAGCCAGGAGACACAGGGTCTTTCACATTAACTTCATTATTACTGTTTGTTCCTCTGTGAGTATTCTGACAAGTTAGTTTAACCTGTCAACAACTTCAGCTTCTTGGCCTGCAAAATGAAGGATTGGACTGGTAAATGTAGGATTTTGTCCAGCTCAAAAATTTTAGCAGTATAGCCAGAAGAACAGGTAACACATGTTGCATGTTAAAGAGAAGAAGGAAAAAAATATGTAAGTAGTATATGGTAAAAAGAGAGATGTCTGAAGCAGAGGAAACTAAAATAGAGAAAAACAGAGATGAATTTGAAAAAAAAAAAACTGTAAGAACTTAACCCACATGACTTCAATCATTCACAACTGCCTAAATAGTTGGCAGGGTTCTAAGTAAAATATGTGTGGAAGCACTTTAATAAAACCTAAGTTTAATATGTTAAATATGATTTTATAATTATTATTAGGGGATTTTACATTGTTATCAATGTATTCAAATAAACTAGAGAATGGTTTTTATCATAATGAATTTTAGTACTAATTATAAAATAAGTTTTAAATAAATATTAATTTAACTAAATGAGTTTTGAATAAATGTTTTAAAGGTCTATAATAAATATTCAAGCACACAATTCTGCAACGAAGCTCTATTATAGAACTACTGAGGCATCGTCTCTATCCACATTCAAGCTGGCATGGAGATGAAGTCATCTTGATTGGTTACGACCTTGAGAAAGCCACGCTGCTTGTCACAGTTCCACAACACAGTATGGCCTCTTTGGCCATATCCAGGGAGTGTCCTGGTGAAAGCTGAGGCCCTATCTCTAATATAACGTTTTGAGTGTTTACCTAGAAGAGTAACTAAGTGTTTTATTGTACATTCTCTAAGTGCCAGGCACTGAAACTAACCACTTTACACTGATTAAGTAATTTAATCCTTATAATAGTCCTGTGAGGCAGGTGCTGTCATTAACTCAAATATATAGATAAATAAACATCTTCCAAAGTGACATTGCTAGTAATTGGTAGAACTGGAATTCAAACCTAAGCAAAAAGGCTCCAAAATCAATATTCTATCTCTTTAAATCCAGGTAAGACTAATATACTGTGGTATAATATATATAAAAAATACTGGATCACTTACTCTATAAAAAGCGTAATTCTGGGTGCTTCATATATATCATCGCACCAATCCCAGGGAGGAGATACCACCATTCCCTCCACTCTTTTCACATTAGGAAACTAGAGCTCTGGGAGTTTATGTCCCTGCACAAGGTTAAACCTCTGTAATTTCCTCATCTATCGTCTAGTGATGCTTCTCTCAAACAGTGTTCCCTTCACTCCCTTATTCCAAGTTATGGTCTCATTCTGGCTTTGTAATGGTATGGCATAGTTATAATTAACCTCCTCAGTGTTATACGTTCATATAGACTCCCACCCAGATACTATAAATTACAGTGTAGATCATAAGAGGTTATACCTTGATTAATTTACAGTTTTCATGTGCCAGGCAGTGGGCTGGACCCAGAGGATCAAAAGAAGAACACAGATACTATTTCTGGGAAATAAAACAAGTTGCTAGTGGTTACAAAAGCCCTGATAAGTGCTGTGGCTAGGGGAGTGCAGTTGCTAAGGAAACAGACAGAAAGACAACGTTATTCAGATTTGGAGAGGCAATATCTAACCTGAGACCTACAAGATAAGCCCGAAATAGCCAGGTGAACACGCAAAGATGAGGAATGGAAGGAAAGTACCGTATTCCCGAAGAAAGAAAAGGATAAAGGCCCACCGCTAAGGTTGTTTTTATGTTTTTGTTTGTTTGTTTTCTGCTCCCAACAACTTCCATTACTTCTCCATGTGAATCACTAGAGAGCTGTTGACCTCTTCATTCTTCAAACTCTCTCACCTGGAATCATAGGATGTCTTCCAACTTCAGTTTCTGCCCCACCCAATTGCCAGCAAAGAATGAAACTATAATAACAGCTTAAGTCCACCCACTGGAGTCACATGGATTTAACTTTTATTGCCACATATTTGGCTTCCCTGGGTCCAGCCCTGGGGAATGCTGTGACCATCTCATCATAGACATCCTCATTGTGCTGGGCCACTCCACACACTTCCATTTCCTCCTTTGCACAGTAAACACCTGTATGGACTGGGTGCCTGCATGAGGCAAAAGCCTGGCTTTCCTGGGCCCAAGCCACCCTGTCTGCTTCTTATCAGCAATTCGCCCCCAAGAGGATGTGTGCTTTCAATGGAAGACTAAAATCTTTGAAGGATTTGCAAGCTTGATAAGCCTCAAGATACTATTCGGCATGTCAGGTTACAACTTCTAATTAGTACACATAACTATTTGATTAAATAGATAAGTAAAGCTATACTACTATAAAACATGTATCGCAGGTGGTTGGGATAAATGATAATATGCACTTTTTTTGGTAAATATAATATGCAAATAAAACACATTGAGAAAGAAGGTTTAAGCAAACAGGAAAAATCTCTCTCATTAAAATTTCTTAATAACTTAAGCTACTAATCCCACATTACAAATTCAAAAATAATAAAGAAGACTACAACATTTTAAATATATACAATACTTGAGAGTTCTACTAAGTAGTGTTTCATTGTAATCAGACAGGGACTATCCTTAATGATCTGAAAGAACTCAAATTCAATACAGTAACAATACTAACAAGACAACCAGGTTTTGAGGACTTACTTGTCAAGAATTGTGTTTCTATAGATAGTACTGCTCACTCATTACTCATCCCCCTTTACATAAGTAACAGTCTTAACTATGTTCAGGTAGAAATGTGCTCATTTAAAAATCACCTATTTTCCCAGACACCTTTGTAGCTAGGGATAGCCCTAGGAAAATGTTCCCAACAACTCTTCCTCCTACTTCACGTGGCTAATAAGAAGGCCTGGAATATGAGAGGCTGAGAGTGAAGCATCCCTGTTGTAACCAGGGGGACACATGTGAGAAAAGAGCAACACAAGGCTCATGGACTAGAAAATAAACGGAGCTCTCATTTCACTGTCATCATGAACCTGCTGAGCTAGTTTTGGCCTACCCATCTCAGAGTTTATTACTGAACAAAAAAAAAAATTAAAGCTCTATTTGGTTAAATTTCTTATGCATATTTGCATACATTATCTCTTCTGAATTTTTACTTTGTTGGATTTAGCAATACTCTTATTCTACAGGACCCTAATAAAATAATAATGCCTCTAAGGTAGCATTTTTACTACTATGGTGGCAAGGGGAAATTTTATTAAAGTCACCTGTATTGTATGCCTTTGTCTTTTCTTATTGTCGTATCACTCCTAATTTATTCCCCTATCTCTACTTCTCCAATTACTTCCTAACACTGGGGTGACTGCCTGATTAGCCATTCTTGACAATGTTTTCACAATCTCTAAATTCATTCAAAAGTAAATTAACAAGTCTCTTCTTCATTTAAAATAAAAATAAACATATGCCAAAATAAAGTACAGTAGAACCTCGGTTCTCGAACTTAATTTGTTCCGGAAGGCTGTTCAAGGACTGAATTGTTTGAGATGGGAGACATTCCGAGACCTGAGGTTTAACTGTAATATGAGTTTTAATAATGTAACTTCTAATTACCCAGCAATGATAATTCCGCTAATTTATCCTCAATACTGTTTCAAAATATTATCATATATATATGGTTATTTAAAATTTAAAATTGAGGACTTCTTTAAAAAATTATAAAAATAATTATTAAGGCTTTTTTGAGGACCAAACACTTTGCTATGGCATATTATGGTATATTATCTCATTAGCCTTAACACCATAGATGGAAGTACTATTTAGTGTCCCCAGTTTTCAAAAGACTCAGGAACATGGCAGTGTCACGTGGGTACTATTTGCCATAGCCAAAACATAAACTCAGGACCTACTAACTTCCAGAGATTATTAACCCTCATTGTTCGAAATGCTTAAAGATCTGTCATAAAAATAAGTTTTAAAAGTACATTGTAGAATTCTATTGATAAAGTCATTTGATGTTAACCTGGCTTTATTTCACACATTTACAAAATCCAAATTGCCACATATCTGGTTAAAAGAAAAAAACTGAAAAAAAGAAGTATTTCCAATGTTAATCTGAAGATGGAGAAGTATTTTATTTAAAATTCAAATCTAAAACATCCTTGTTAGCCAAAAAATTCAAGGTTTCTCAAAATAACATTATGGAGCTAATAATGTCTAGATAGGGTTAAAAGAATAATTATTTTCCTTGTCTTATTAACAACTATTTGAAAGATCTACAACAAAAATTTCCTATCTATACTATTCACTTGGCATAGTCCATTATAACTGCTCACCATTCATAAACAAATAAACTGGGTTCTGATAGGCACACAAGCAAAGACCCAAGCACAGGAAATGCTCAGCATACTGGGCCAACAGCTGGTAGCACAGTATCACTGGAAATCACCTTAAAATGGCCCAGGCCTTGGGACTACAAGCTAGAAGATAGCAGAGCAGGCCTCTAGATCACCGTCTCTCTCAAGTAAACATACATGTGTCTGTCCCTGTACCAGACACCACACTCAGCTACATCATGGAAAGATCAATAGGAAAGAAACCTTCTCTCCATGAACTGATCATCTATTAACTGCTGTTGACAAAATAAGAAGGATTTAATTTATTCTGCAGCATACGATTAGGCATAGAGACAAACTTCTCCACAAAATAGGTTGGTAAACATGTTAAGGGCTGAGGAAGACCTTTTAAAAAAGATCCAAATTTTCATCAGTCAGGGTTTACTATGCATAAAGTTCCTTTCAGTCCTGTTTATTTCTGGAAAATTTACATTTTACTGCTTTTTGTTTTCTACTGTAATAGTGGTTATTATGATTAACAAAATTAATGAAGTATATAACGTTTATAGTCTTACAGATCTGAAAAACAAACTAGAATATTTAACTTGATTCTACATCCACAACCACTTGGAAATACTGAATTTATCATGCTATGAAAAAGATCATTTCATAGGAATACAAGCAAAATGTTAATATCAGCAATATTTAAACATTTCCTAAAATAGTCATGATATTCCTTGCTCATATGCTAGCATCCAAATATGTAGTTCAGGATAAGAATAAAGGAGTATCATTCTCATAGTACCATGTATTAAAAGAGGCTTATTGAAGTTCGGTCATTACAATTTTAACAAAGTAACTAATGCCCCAAAATTATCAATCTCACATTGCTCCAAACGTAAGTCACTCCACATTTTTAAAAATCCCTAGACATTAGTGGAAAACAGTCAAAGTTTGAACAAAATTCACAATTCAGAAATTAGTTAATGGTGGTATGTCGATTTCAGATTTTGATCACTGAATTATAGTTATTAAATATATATAGTTATTAATTATATATAGTTATTATTTGGGCTGCTAGACCAAAATACCAATTACAGGTAGCTTACGAAAAATAGAAATGCATTCCCCACAGTTCTTGGCTGCAAGTCCAAGATCACCGTGATGCAAATTTGATGTTTGATGAGGTTTTCTGGTTCCAGGGCTGCCTGTCTCTTTAGTGTCCTTTGCAAGGCAGAGGGGAAGAGCCCTGCGGAGTCTCATATAAAAGAGCGAAAATCCCGTTCACATGAGGGTTCCACTCCTCAAGATCTAAAAACATCCCAAAAGCCCCACCTAGTAATAGGAACACAAAGGGCCTTAGGATTTTAACATATGAATTTGGGGAAGACATAGCAGTTATATAAAAGATATAGGCAAAGCGGATGAAGGGGTATATGGGAACTCTTTTTACTATGTTTACTATGTTTATTTCAAATCAATGTTCAACATGTTAACATTGAAATGAAATAACATGTTAAAAAAAAAAACTCAGTTCTTTAAACATAAAATTTTAGAGTGCTGAGCGGTCCAGATGTCATAGAACATCAAATGATGACCATTTCAAATATTCAAAGCTTTAGAGTACCAGCATATCACAACTTCTACTCTCTGTGTTTAATAATTAGGGCTTATTAACCTTTGATTTTTGACAAAAGAGTGGTTTTACAAAGATAGATCCATGAATAAAAAATTAAAATCTATATTTGAACTTGAAAAGAGAAACATTGTATTTCATTAGTTATAAAATTCCAAAGCACAGTTCAGTCAAGGAAAGAATTAAAAATGGATCATTCTTTTCCATTATGACTGTAATATAATTCTGAGAGATAAGAAACACTTTATGGGAAAATGTGTTGCCAGAAGAAAAGGCAAAAATTCCCCAAGTTATCTTATGCAGATATATTTGCGAAGGCTAATCTCTGTTCAGGTAACATGCATTTGTGAAGCACGTATTATGTGCAAGGCAATGGAATCCATGCTAAGCTCCAGAAAAAAAAATTTTTTTTAATCAAAATGTTTTATGATCATTAAGATAAATAACTTACTCTTAAAACACAGATTAGTAAAATAATATAGTTCTAAACATGTAAAAGAGGTCAAATATAATTTCTCAGTAGGACGTCTTTTCCATTTCTCTTTCATTGAGAGTCCAAATACCTCAATTTATGAAGATAATGAGGTTTTACTTTCATTTATTCTGAGGATAGTAGAGAAAAGTTGGATTTTGTACTTTTTGATTTTTCCTTTTTTTTTTTTTAAATCTCCAACTAACTCCTAAATGTCTCCAGATTGGGGTGAAATTACAACTTCATGCCACGTTCCCACTCAGCTGCCCCTTAAGTAGCCCACTAGGCAATCTGAAGTAGAAGTAGAAAACTTCTCAAGGTTTTTACCTCCCCCATCTTCCCATGCAATAAAACCAATAAACAAAAGTCAATTATATTGTTTTATATATAAGAGATTATTCACCTCAGCAGTGTTACAAGTATTTCACCTAAGGCTAAGAATCTGAAAGAGTCTCATAAAATGAATGTTCTGCTACACACTCATGAAATCTCAGTGCTGCTATTAAGGACCCTAAAGTTAAAATAATCACATGTGCACCAAAAAAAAAAAAGAGAGAGAGAGAGAGAGAGACTTCTGACATTGTGGAAAGCAATGTGACATGTGGAAAAAAATTATTATTGTCTCCAACACTTCAAAATGAAATGATTTATTTGCTCTTACAAATTTGAAAGACTGTCTAGTTATAGCTAAAATAAAACCGGTGTTTTCTTTTAAAGAAGTAGTCATTAATCTCAGCCAAGTGGATAACTACAGATTCTGAGACAACCCTCACCAAGCTAGGAGGAATGGCTATGCTAATGCCTGATGGGAACTGTGATAACTGTAATTGGGTTTAGAAATGTTAATGTTTATGCTAATATTTAAGCTGAAAAGAACAATAGAAAACTAAATCTAAGCTTGGCAAAAGTGACTCAGCCCTAACCCAACAAGAGTCTTTATAAATTCTAGATGGTAATGCATAGACAGCCCAGGACTGAGGGTCAGGCGCGTTCGGAGAGGCTGTTATGAAAAAACAAGAACTTGAGAGTTTTTAGGAAAAGAATTCAGAGAACAAGAATTTTAAAAAGCAGTGATGGAAAAGACATTAAAGGAGAGCAGGGAAATAGTCACTGGACTTTTCACTCTGACCATGGGCCAGGAAAGAAAACAGAGAACCAAATCCAAAGAACTTGATGTTTTAGGGTTGTCACTAAAAGAACAATTTTCACTAGTGACCTTGCCTCTCTAGCAGTGAAGCAATCTTAGCTCTGAAATAAAACTAGGTATCACTAAAAGAGCACAAGGAAGTAAAAACAGAGAAGCCTATTAAACAAATGCCTGTTGATACATAGTAATCTATATTTTGCTAATTTGAATAACGATGTGGTATTTGTAAATACCTGCACAGATAAATCTTGACTAGGTTATTGCAACTGATTTTCACACATCTTGCAAAAGGAATCATATTACTCAATAGTTAAACGATATTCTGTTAATGCCCCTCAGACAGCACTGAGGGTGAAGAGGATAAGATGGGAAGAATAAAGTCTTCATCAGTATAGAGATAAGAAGGGGAGAAATGAAAAGGCCATACATTGGTTCAAAAGCTATCGTCTTCAGGAAAGTGGGTTTGGTGGGAAACTAACTACCCCAAGTAGCATCCTGAAAATGTCAGGTCACAACCTGTTACCAAGAGTGTGCCTGTTCCCACTCCCTGGTACCACTGGTTGCCCTTCCACTCCGCTATGCTGAAAGCATCAGGGTGCAAATTGCTAAATTCTAGGCATCAGTTACAACCCGGGGTGAAATGATAAAACTTGATTTTTCCCCCCTCCTTTTGCCAAGGGATAAAATATAAAGCAGATCTGGAGAACAGAGTGAAAGGAACATGAAAGACGGGCACTCTTCCCTCCTCCACTCTCCACAATGATGCGGGGCTCCCGTAGGCAGTGGTGGCTGGCATCACATTTAGAAGGTGGAATTTAATGAACAGGAGAACCAGTCCCTTTTCGTACACAGACTATTTCAAGCTCCACTGACCTTACAGGTGCATCAGAAGTGGTTAAGTGTCACTATCCAGTCAGAGTGCTTGCAGACCCTTGGAGGCCCCCATTCCCCACTCAGGGGCCCTGTCAAGGATCCCTAAATGACTCGGCCTAGGCCGGCACAGAAGTTGGCCAGGCTGTTGACCCCGAACCAGGTCTGCAGAGGCCAAGGTGGTGTCCTCAAGTGAGCAATTGTGTGTTCATTTCGGCACCGGAAAGTGGCCACTATGAATTTCTAACCTCATGTATTTTAAACACCACCATTCCCTGGCATACACTTTTTTCTGGCCTTAAAAAATATAAGGTTTATAACACAGCTTTTCTTTATTTCCCCCAGAGAAAATCTGAAAGACCCAGTCCAATTTATCATCTGTTTTCTTCTTCAGTTAAAAAAAAACAAAAAAACAACAAAAAAAACGCAAATACACGATGCTTTAGTAAGAGGCAATAAATCTGTAAAAATTATAATAAGTTTTAAAAGAACAAGAGTGGTTCCCACATTCATGTATCATACATTTTAATGTCAATGAAGACCCAGATAAGGTATATAAACAAAGGTAGATAGTTATGTCTACAAAAAATTATAACTATCAAAAATAAATATATTTAAAGTTTTCTGAAAGAGTACTAATAAAAGTAGTTTATTTGATTTGAAATTTTCATCAAATCTGACTTTGAGACCTACTCACATATTCACAAAAATTAACTCTGGATATAAAAATTAAATTATAACTTTTAAAAATTATCTCAAAAGTAAATTTTCATTTACCAATATAGAGATTTTATGAGTAGAAAAAAAATACTGACCAAGTAAACAATGCAACAAGAAATTAAAATGAAAGGTTAACAGACTTAAAGACACTTACCTAGTACTTCGTGAACTCGCATTTTTGAACATAATATTTGGTCACTTTCACAAATCACTCATTTAAAGTCTGGGGTCTGTTAGCACTTTGCCCTTGGGAGCTGATCACTTTCTTTCTAAAATGTCGTTTCTTCACAAGGCATAGGGAGGCAAAAAGAAACTAAACAATGTAAGAATGACAAGGTAACTCAAAACAACCTACCTCTTCTTCACAGATAATCACTAAGTCACAAACACTAAGACACACACCCTCAACACTAAGGGGAAAAAAAAAACTTAGATACATGTTGTTACCCCACAGTGTGTGGGCAAAACACCCACGATGCTGACATAGAAATCTCAAACACAAGTGTGCATTTGACTGACGTCACTGCTCGCCAGTCTGGTTCTACACCTACATTCTAAACCACTGTGTTCCAGGAGAAGCTAGGAGTATTGTTTTACTTTAAATCCGTCAAGTCACTGAAGCAAGAAGGTCAATGAGAAATCCATAAAAGGACAATTTTGCATCACTCTTTCCTCATTGCTCATATTGTAGGCAGTATTTGTAAAGGCAGAGAGAGCCAATCAAATATGCTTTCTACTCTTTCCTCAAAATGCCACAGTAAAAGCAAGAGGAGATAAAGCTACATCTACGATTTCCACCTTTTCCTTGTCATTCTACTCCGTTTTCAAAGAGGATTTTGTAAAATGCGTCCAACTAATTTTCTATCCACCGATTAAAAAGAACCCTTTCAAAACTTGCTTTCTGTAGAGGACATGAAAAAACCTGACACTTGAGTCCTTAAAAATTATTCTTAAAGATGGAAATAAAATTTTGACTTCAATCTTTATTTCTTGTATTTCCTCAATAAACAGACAAGACAAACATCCACATAAACTGGAACAATCAATTAGCTCTGGTAATTATTAAAAGCTCATAGCGGTTTTCTGCTACGCTAACAATTTTCCCTACAAGCTTGCCAAACTCTATACAAAAATCAACAATTATACCCATAATGTCAAACGCCTTACAACAATCCCTTGTATATAACAATACTGGAGCCCCCATGACAGAATATAAATGTAAATTCAAAACTCTTATTAGTATAAAAAGTGAGGTTGTTGATACTCTATTAAAAGAAACGACTCACGTTACGGTCCGAGTTTTCCTTTCTACCTCTCTTGACTGCACAATAGGAAGACTAGAATATATAAACTCATTCATTACCAATTTGGTCCCTGTACCTATCACGCTTTCCTGCCATTCTTCTCACTGGCATTTCTAATGGAGCTTGAAATTAACATTTTTTTGGCCCTATGCCTTATTTTATTTTGTTTTGTTAGTCTGAGTTTTGTTTTCCTTTAATGTTTTACCTTATGTGCCTTTATCTGACATCCAAGCACAGCTCTGGAAACATTTTGCCTTAACTAAAGCTACAGAACAAAACAGAACAGGGATATATAAAATATTGATATTTAAATTTCCCCCATGACTGACAACAGATTTAAAAGAAAGGTAAAGATATAGGAGGAAAAGATTCTTGACCTTGCACAGCATTATGTTTGAAGAATAAACTCTCCAATAGTGTCTTAACAAGTACAGCTTTAAGATACCGTAAGACTAGCAAAAAACGACATGGACCTACAATCTAAATGAGAAGTAGAAACTAATACAATGCCTCCAGAAGGATAAGGAGATGTACAATTCATAAAAATAAAAAATCTAAAAGGCTTCTCTGCAATTATGATTATGATGGAATTGGCATAGCATGGTTTTAACCACATGGAAGATTAATATTTATTTTCAACAAATGTAGCTAGAAGAGTGTTATTATATTCCCTTTCTTTTTCACTAGGTGCATGCTGATTGAAATGCATTCATTTATGTTAGCTGACAGCTAGACAGAACTATATTGTGAATTTTTTTATCTTTAAATGAGAACTAAGCAACATCTGGTTTGCTACAATTACCCAAAATTTTTCAAAATAAGTTTTTTAATATGTTTTACTACGTCATACTCTAACAGTTCCTTTTAATCCAACATTCAGGAAAAAATAAGTAAAACAATTTAATTATGGAAGATAGTGTTAATTTCAATAAGAGACTCAAAAACTCCTGGGAAAAAAATGCTAATTCACTTTAGAGACATTAGGATTGTAAGTTTGATTAGCCAGAACAATAACGTAAGAGCTTTTACATTCTTTCAAAAAGTCCTTTAAGCTGTCAAGAGAGGTTTAAAATTGTATCACTTCTATATACTATAATTAGAGAACAGAGAATTTCTTACATTGAAACAGCAGTTCTTCAAGAGGACACAAATATTGACATAATACCAGAGTACGTTTGAGTACAAGTTCTCACAGGCCAAGTGCAAAGGGCATCTAGTCCTAGTTCATACACATCTGAAATTGTTTTCAAAGCACATGGTTTCAAAATAGTTTTGAAAACTATACTATTTTTATTATGTGTGTTAACAATTTTTTCTGAAAACTGCCAATAAATTTGCTGAATATTACTTACTGTTCTTCATTGTTATATGTGTTAATAAAACTGAATTCCACTCAACATGAAATTCACTCAAGATAAAGGACTCTGAGCTCATACACTGTCCTCTGTAATATACTTTTTTCTGATGGTCATAGTATTTTCTTTATTGTCTCTTTCAATATAAGCAATTTTCTGCAAATCCTAAAAACAGCTGATTAAGGGGTAATGCACATCGGAGAAAAGGGAAGACTCCGTGTGACCTGAAATTGTATTTTATAGTCTATATATATGCCTACAGAATGTATGAAAAATACGTAATAAAGACATTTCTGGCATTCTTATCTGAAAGTGCCTGTAAGTGTTCCGGCTTCCATTTGTATCTCATAAATTGCTAGATAACCATTCCTTTCAGAATATGCCAGAGATAAAAAAGATAGTATGGTGTGTACATGAAATAATATCACAAAATGATTCCAGATGGAAGGCCGTGAAGATTGAAGGAAACATATAAAATGTGGCGTCAATCTTAACAAAAAGTTGGGGAGCGCAAAGGAAACAAAGAGATGGCTTCAATCATTGTTTTCCACTCCATGTTATGTGAAGCAAGGGAGAAAGCACCTATTTTTCCCATCTGACTCCCATAAATAAAAGCCAAACCTATAGCAGTGCATTATATTACAGGTACTAATGTAAGTCTTACAATCCCACTATGAAATAGATATCATTAGCCCAATGATGCAGAGAGTAAACTGTGACTTTTGGTCATTCTGAAAATACCGGTTATGTACTGCATAGCAGTTCCAAGGTTTAGGCTCAAGTTCATCTCACCCTAAAGTTCATGTTCTAAATTACTAAGAGTCATTAACGTGACCAAGTTATTAGCATCTGTGCTAGTAATTTTTAAAATCATACTACATGCACTTCATGCACAATGTTTTATGTAACGTATTACATCCCATTTTTAAAAACATCCAGGCTATCCACATTAAACGCAAACCTCAGTCCCAGCCTTCAGTGAATTTGTATTTCCACAGAGGTATAAAACAAGAATGGAAATAATCTAGAGACATGGCAGAATGATATTAACTCCATAGGAGATATATAACAAAGGGCTACGGGGAATTAGAGGGAAGAACACAAGAAGGAAATAAAACATTTACATTATTAATGAAAAACATAAAAGTAAAATGTCTTAGAATTTCTTAAATAATACGCAGTCAACTTTTTGCATTTATCACTCAGGCCACAGGACCACTGTAGTGTTTGAAGAAACATTTGCTACTATGTTTTCAGATATTATTAAAACAGGAATTGTTCTAAATCACTTCAGTAATGAGGATTTATAAATAAGCCACTTTTGCCAAAACGAAAGAACTTTGTGGTTTGAATCCTCTTAACTAAATTAAATGTAGTTCTAACATCAGACTGTCTGATTTCTATGCAGTATTTAAAATACAAACATATAATAAACTCTAGTCATATGTACTATAGGGGTCCAAAGAGTAGATTTAAACTTTAAGGTAAAAAATAAATTAGACAAAACAAATAGAGCATTACAACAGTATATCAATAGGTAGATCATTAAAAATTAATAACCAGTTCAGGTAAGGTCACTTAAACAATGATCACTATCACTTAGCTCCTTCATGTCTTCACGATGAAATTAGGGTAGAGGACACCAGAGTTGAAAAGGATGCTATTTAATACAAGCCCCTTCTTCATACATGAATGAGCTGAGGCCAGAAAGAGGAAAACTCTGTCCCACCCTTCGCAGCTAGGAAGGGGTATGGTAGAAGCTTGGGCACGCATCTAACTGGTCTCTCCCTCATGCCCAACTGATGCCGCCTCCAATTACTTCTACATAGAACAGCTAATGGGATCTTCGTAAAATGAAAACCTGATCTTATTATTGCCCAGCTTAAAACCTTTAATGACTTCCCATTGCTCCTAAGATAAAGTCCAGAATAATTAACCTTAAAGAAACGGTACAAATCCTACTCCCACCGACTTCCCTAGCCAGATCACTTCCTCTCCCAACCCTTTCA
The DNA here is from genome assembly GCA_004026545.1 of Mormoops blainvillei. Classification (NCBI taxonomy): domain Eukaryota; kingdom Metazoa; phylum Chordata; class Mammalia; order Chiroptera; family Mormoopidae; genus Mormoops; species Mormoops blainvillei. The sequence continues at coordinate 64,569 of PVJD01000881.1, read as the reverse complement.
ATCTAACTACTAGGACTTTCCCCGAGTTTCTCACATGAACCAAGCTCATTCTCACTCTAAGCCTTGAGAGAGGAGATTTCCTTTTCTGTCTGCTTGGCTCATTCCTACATACTCTCCAGGGCTTGGCAGAATGAGGGAAACCTTTCCTCTGGAATGCCTGCAATCCCGGAGTCAAATGTTGTCATAGAACTCAGTATGTCCCTTTTCTAATATCTAACATAATTATTTCATATTTTTTACATAGGAAGCATGCAAGAAATATTTGTTCATAAACAGATGAAAAGATTAATGATTCTAAATTTATTATCTTCTTACTATAGTATTTTTCCTGTATTAAAAGTTTTGTTCCAGTACGACAATTTTCTTAAACCACACTTACCATTTTGCCCAAATTCTTAAACTACCATCGTCTCTTTTCTAGACCATAATTTATCATTATCTTATTAATATTAAATGATTTATCCTAAATAATAATGAAATCAGCTTTATCATGACATGCTATGGAAAGCCTCCCCAAAATTTAAATAATAAACTTAATTCCAGCAGTGGAGAGATGACAAAGTTTGTCTCTATTAAATGATACTAATTTCTCTTAACAATTGTTTTCCAGGTTTATACTTTACTACAAGTAAAGAGTCATAATCATCCCACTGCCAAAATTTAGCACCATTATACCTAAAGAGTTCCTCCATTTCTACAGAGTTCAAGACCAAAAGACACCTGACACTTAATAAGTCAATGGGGATGGGGAGAGGTTAGAATGAGGGTGAACAGAAACCAACCTTCTGGAGTGAAAATCCTTCTCAGTCACAAATGCAGATGTGTATTCCAAAGCTAAACTAAGAAATCTTGGTTTCTTTATCTACATAAATCTTAAGAATTCTTCTCATCCCAAATCTACAATGTCTGATCATTCTTTACGGTCAACAGATAGTTTATTTTATGACATTCTGAAATTTAATATTACAGGCAGGAACCAATATTCAAACATTCTCTGTGTTGATTCACTTTCTCTGTAAAATGAATAATTAAGGTGTGTTGTCCCTACTGTCAAATCAAGGCAACCACGCTCAATTTTCTTCCCTTTACTCAGCTCCATTAACCTCCTTCACTGGAACACGCTTGGAACTGGGATCAGCTTTTGCGATGACAGAATTTGAAGGGAGCAGTGAACCAGTACATTCTCTAGGGCTGCCTACTCAGCCTTCTGATCTTGGTTCGAATGTGATTTGATCTGGGATGCATTTCCATATCCCACTCACTCCCCAACTCAGACAAGGTCTCGTCGGCTGCTGCAGCTCTCACAGCACCCTGGGCTTGACCTTTGCAGCACTTACCACAATTTTAACTGAATAATTAATGATAGGTACATTGCTTAACAGCTCTTAATTTCCATGATTTTGCAAGTGCTACTAAATTAGGGGCTCTTTCTGCCAACATATGTTCCATATCCCCAGAATTCTGGAGATATTTGGTGCTAACAAATACATAGCAAATGAAAAAGTTAATGACTCAACGAAGTTGATGTTCAGAGAACTGCAGAAAAAAGCAGAACAATTTAGAGGCCGTCTAGGAGAAGATACCAGCTTTAACAAATCGAAAAAGTAACACAAACAATATAAGCTATCAGCATGTTTTATGTATGTTATCTCAAATAATCCTCACAGTAACTCCAAAAGGTATTATTTATATTCCCATTTCACACACAAGGAAACTGAGGCACAGAGAGGCTACGTAACTTTTTGCAGGGTTGCGCAGAGACGGGATTAGAAATCACCCATTTCTGACTCTCATGCTTACGCTCCCTTTCTAATTTACTCTGTGCTCCTCAATAATATACATTTTATCCTGCATGTTGCATTTCTCTACATGTATGTTCATTTCTTTCAGTAAAAATCACTTGATGTAGAACTAAATGCAAGTTAGTCCTTAATCCTTAAAATAACATGTAATAATTTTATGTAAGTAAATTCGATCGTTAAAAAAAGAGAGTATTTGATATTCAATGAATACACTTCTGCTTTATAAATGAAAGGATGTTATAATTGTTTTGACCTAAGATAAACAGTACTATCCACCCAAAACTCTGGAAATAGAATTTACCTGATGGTTAAACATAAGGCAAAGAAAGCTGATATAAGGAACCACATAAAATCCTATAATCGTTTATTGTTAATAAAAAAAAACTTACTTAGTACCCTTAATAGTAGAGAAATATAATGTAGAGAAATGTGAGAGAAATTTTACTAGAATCTTAATGTTTTTAAAGAATGTAAAATAACTTCATGTCAGTTTCTTTTAAGGCTTCACACACAAAAAATGTCTAACCTATTTGATTGTTAAAATATGCTATTACCACATAAACTACTGTGTCTTAACTCTGTAAGAAGGATGTATTATGGAAATTTTTATAAAATCACCTACTTATTCATTTAAAAAATTTTGAAAAGATAAGCTTGCAAGCAGAGGTATTCTATTACAATGAGCTTTATCATTTTATTATCTCACAGCTGTTTTACAGAGAAAGGACCTCAAGTCTTATCCCCTGTTTACATAAGAAACTAAAGAAGTTATATGACCAATGTGATAAAGCTGCTTAGTGACAATGCCACACCTGAAATCAGAAATGGAAAACTTTAAGGGCAATAAAACTCTTTGAAAGAAGGCAGCAGAAGCTCTTAACTAACCATGTCACTTTAGGCAAGTAACCACAATTCTTGGTAACTTAATTTTATTTTTATTTTTACGGTGGTAAGAGCACAACATGAAATCTACCCACTTAACAGATTTATAAATGTACAATACAATACTGTTAACTACAGTAGGAACGGTGTTAGATAGCATTTCTAGAAATTCCTCATTTGCGTAAATGAAATGTTATAGCTCTTGATGAGCAAATGGGGAATTTCTGAATTGTCTTTAGTCTTTTCTTTTTTAAGAAATGAGTGTGTGCCTTTTAAGATGCCTTCAATGCCTTTATTATTCCACATGCAGGTACAGAGCAATTTTCAATGGCACCTGAATTTATCTTGAAACAGTAACTTCAAAAATTGCTTTCACATTCAGTCGTTTCTTCCAGGGCCATAAAGCACATTCATGCAGTTATATACACTCATTTATTAATCAAACATTAAACTGTCCTATAAATATGTTCTGATGCAGATTTAAAGAAAATTTGGAAAGGAATGTGAGAACAGACTCCCAATCTGAATGCTGGAAATATACCTTAAATATTTGTCTTTATGACTGTAGAAAGTCACAAAGATGGTGTTTAAAATAGAGCTGTTAGTACCTCTGGCCAAAGAATGAATTAATTAAATCAAAGTCAGTAGGTACTGTATTACTGTAAAAATGATAAAAAAGTCCATTATACAACTGCTGTTTTTCTTTTCCATTTTACTTATGAGTTACTAAACACCTCATATTTTGTACCTCACTCTAATTCCTATTTACAGATCTCTAACTGACCTTATACTTAGCAAAATTTGAGTTAACATTTACTAATTATGAGCCATAATGTTCCATTTAGTTACTCTTCATTACTGACCTCTCATTCTATAGACAACCTTCAATTATTATAGATGTGTTTACTAACGATTTACTCCTACTTTTTACACTTAAATTTTTGGATTCGCCAAACGATGCCTAGCAATATTCTTGTTCCATAAACACTTTGGTAAAGAACTTTTAAGTTCGTATTTTAGATGAATTTAAGAGATAAGAGGTTCATTCAGAGCAGAGAACTATACTATGAAAGTTTATGGGCACATAAAGTGGATGGTGGACTTCTTAATTCTTCAAAAATCAATTTCATTGATTAGTTTTGTTTTAATATTATGTTAAACTCAAAGACATTAGGCACTATCCTATTTAAACAGCCAGTAAATTTCATTTTTTCACTCCTATGTTACTGACCTCAGCTTTTATACATTACTATATATGACAGTTAGTAATTCCTAAGAATTACCAAATCATCATTAAGTTACTAATCTTTACTAACTATGCATAACTGAGAATTAGCATTTTTTTAATTTCTGAAAATTTAGGACCAGTTATACAGAGGACAATGGTGCACGTGAATCACTGTAACCAAGGAGTTAAAGTCAAACTAATTATTTGCTCTTTGTCCCAATAATTGTACTTCAATGAATCTGTGCTACAGAAATCACCAGAAGATGGGCCAAGCTCTACATTACTTATCCTTGCAAAACATAACAATCCACATGAATAAGGAAAGTTTAAATAAATCATAGTATATCCCCATGATGAAATATTTGATAATACTAAAAAGGATGCTTTCAAAAAATGGCATTGGGGAATAGAAGAGAATTATAGAAAGTGTGTGTGTGTGTGTGTGTGTGTGTGTGTGTGTGTGTGTGTGTGTATTTTAACCTAAATTCCCCAAAATCAAACATACATATGAAAATACAGATATTACAAGCATAAAATACATGGATAATCAACTTAAAAATATGTGTGAAATAATCCCTGTGAACAATGAGAGGTACCACTGTATTGTGATATACTGGATGATTTCTTTTTTGGTTCTAGGTATCCCTACATTTCACAATTACTCAACATGACCACATACTAGAATCAGAAAAAATGATTAAATCATGATCATTCAAATGTAGACTAAGGTGCATTGGGAAGAATGAATGGGAATCAAAATTCTGCTTAGCAGCAGAAATCCCAGAATAACATCCACCAAGCTAAGAAAGAATAGTAGGAAAGGAAATTAACACAGAAATATTAACACAAAGCAGATGGACTGGCATACCATCCTCTGACAGTGATACTATGAATTCCTCATACAGATAGTTCATTCATTTGTAATAAAGTAGGTTAAGTGCTCATTTATAAACCTAATGTTTTCTTTCATACCCCATTACTTTTTTGTTGTTGCTGCTCTATCTCAACACCCCTATGTTCAAGGAAGAGAACACACATACATACCACTGCAATCCCACTATCATCCATTAATTCAAGAAAGGTCTCATTGAATAAATGTCTGCTCAGAGGCTCTAAGCAAATTTCATTTCTGAACGCTAGGCAGCCCAGCAGGCTATTTCACCAAGATAAGATCACACATTTAATCAAATGCGCCTAAAAAAAGGAACACTCGCAAAGTTTGCTTAATAACGTCAAATCATAAAAATACAATGCTGACAGCCTACTAATTTTTAGGGCTCTTTATTTTTCAGAGATTTGCAACAATAAGGAAAGTTCATGTCAGTTCTTCTAATTACGATTTCTTCCTACTAACCTTTAAAAATTCACCAGATTATCTTATGCATTAGTATTTATATTGGGTTGGTACTTAATGAAAATGAAAAATCAATACAATTTTCTGTTTTGAATAAAGAAAAATAAGAAACAATAAACTCAGGAGGTTTCCCACCTTACACAAATAATACTTCTAAAGCACCATTTTACTTCAGCTGGTCAAGTGTCAGCATGAAACACTACCCTGACTCTCATTTTTGTAATAATGGATCCATATTAAATGTCTGTCACTTGAATAACGTTATTACTGGATAGATTGAGGTATGTTCTCATTGGGTTCCTTCGACAGCTAATAAAGTTATCCATACTCAATTATTTAAAATATCCTACTTGATGTATTTTTGAGTATTGTGCCTCTTAACATAAAATTAACTTGAATAAACATGTATGTCCATCAGTAGCATGATGTAAGAAGTACACTAGAAAGAGTAAAACAGAAGTCTCAGATACGATGGATTCATATCTATAAATCCATTGTTTCTCTTTTTACTTTTATTTACATTTATTTTATGCTGCATTTATTCTTAATATGTTTCTGTTTCTTTAGTTTCTTCTGGGATAACTTTTTCTTCTGTGCAGCCTCCACTACTGACTTAAAAACAATTTATTCCTTTTCGGTAAGAACCATCTTAATGTGGCTGGTGGAGCTCAGACATGACTTAATCCAAACATGAGCTCTATAGCCCATGGTGTATATCTTGGGGGTTTTGTTCACCTGGAGGTACTCGATGCCTAAATAACCCACATTTAAACCTGTAAGATCAGCATTACTTTCTGCCTTTTTAAGCATGAGTGGCAAAAATTCAGCCATCTGTGAACCACTAGCCCGTTTGCCCAGCGCCCTTCTGGCATTGAACAATGGCGACTCCACGATCATATGAGGGGATGGTGTACGTTGCTTATGTAAACAACATCTTTCAGTTATTTGGTGGCTTTTCAGATATGCACAGCCTCCTTGATAACTTGGGCAGTTTCACAGGTGTTTTTGAACCTGAAGATTTGAATCCCTTGATTTGCATATTTTTGTTGGGTTCTGGGTCAAGTGAGTAAGAAACCATTTTCTATGATCACTTTGGCTGCTTACAGAAAAAGAGTAAACCCATTTTTAATGGTTTTCCTACCCAATTCTTCTAATGCCTGGTCTGTCTCAGTTAACAAAGGATTGCTGTAGTTGACATTCAGGTTTTATCAGGCCCTCTGTCTTATTTTGTGTACAAGATCCCTCTCTTAATTGAGCCTTTCTTTCTTCAAGCTATTTGTCCTTCCACAGAGGAACTGCAATACCCTTACCAACTCCACTAAGCTGGTAATAACAGATTGGTCTAAAACTGGGCACCTCATTGAGACTGTGGTGAAAGGGAAAGAATCCAATAGGCAGAGGGAAGGAAAAGTGGGTAGGGATAGGCAACTGGAACAGAATCCTAGTGGTATTCAAGGTGCTATTTTATTTCTGATGCCCAGGTAAACCACCATCCTTCACCAAGATTCTTTAGGTGAGAAAAAATTCAATAATCTCCCAATAAATTAATCATTCATCCTAAAGCTAGTTGGAATTGTCTTTGCAATTAAAAGGGAAATAATGAATTACCCCTGATCTACTAAATATTTAAGTTGAATTTAAGTCCATATGAAAATGAGATGTTGCAGCATCTGGAATGGCTGTAAAATAATATTTAATTGCTGCACACAAAAATTATTGAAAATTTAAGTGAAATTCAACTGAAAATGCCTAAAATTTAAAAGACGATTGTGTTTTATTTTAAAGTAAAATGATTGCCTAAGGTCTTCTTCCAAAGTACAGTTAACAATATGATTAAAACTCAACAGATTCAACAGTTAGAGTCAACATAAAGAAGTAAGACTAGATATACACATGCCTCATGTTAGCACGAAACTATTTCTCAATAGACTCTTTGTCCATTCCTTGAAGTCATGATCAGTATTCTGAGTCAAGGTTCAGACAACTACCATCGGCCATTGACAAATCAAGAAAACTGCAAATTTGAAGAAAAAAAAAAGACATAAATGTACACCAGTTGAGAGCCATTCCATTCTTGCCAGAAATAAAATCTCATACAAAAGATGACCATCGGGACCAATCCCTCTCACCCACAAGAATTTGGAAGAGTTTGGAGGAAAGGAAAGGAGGAAAAAAACAAACCAAAACAAGAGAGGAGACTGTTGAAAAACCTCTTACAGGGTCAGCTGTCAGTGGAGTGCATTTAGTATTCAGGTTGCCCGTCCAAGCAGAACATCAAAAACTGGGCTTGAGTCTCTCCCCCATTCTCACAGGCTCAGGCTGCTGTGCAATTGCTGGGGCTGTCTTGAATAGCAACACACTCTGCCTCTCCGGGATGCACAAACACCAACATGAACTGATAAAACAGAGGGGGGTGTCATTTCTACTTGACTCACATTTTCTTGACTCTTTGAATCACTTAAGTCTGGTGCAATTTAGCAAGTCAGCTGTCCGATGTGCAGCCTACTTTTTCACTCATTTTCATAACCTACCATGCTGTACACTCTTTTCATTTTAACAGAAATGCTGGATAACAATAGGTAAAAGTCACACAGTTTAGGAATTTTTTTTTCTTATCAGCAATTATCACTGAAATGCAGATGTTAATTCTGAAACTTGGACTTATTTATAACCCTTTCCATACTTGTAGTCTTAAAAGCCACTTTGGGATCTGAATTTTTAAGGGTTCATCTGCATTTAGAGCACTCTTATGAAGACATTAATTTTGGGATCATAAATCTTTTAAAAGTATTGGAATCTTTAATTATTAGAGGTTTATGATGACTTGATTTGGTGACAACACTGCAGATAGTTCTGATGCAGTTAAAACTTAAAGAGCTTTAAGTTACTTCTGACACCATGTGAAAAGATGATCAGGAGTAGAGTTTAAAATGTCTGAAGTTAAATTGCTACTTTCATTTTATATGTGATTTAAAGTCAATCTTCAGGCACAGCACTTGGTGGCTGTCAAAAATATTTTCCTGTCAGGACTATGATTTTTGGTGGGGAATTAGTATCAGAGCATAACATTTTAAGATTAAGATTAAGAGCTCAGAAATAGGTACTTAACAAAAGACGTAAAAAAGGAGAGAGGAAAAACATGGTGAAGACAAAAAAAAAGTGAAACTTTTTTCAACTGCTTAAGAAAATGCTATTAATTCTCATAGTTCATCAAGAATTCTTCAATTAATAAAATATTTGACTTAGCTAAATTTTCTTAATAATGGTGGTTACGGGCATTTCCAATAATACTATAACTAATAATGACAGGCACCTTTCATTAAATGCTGAATCTAACAGGTATTTTTCTATTTACTTCCTATTCCTCACCCCAAACCGGCTATGTAGATGTCATTAGCTTTATGTTACAGATAGAAATGTCTGTGGACAGTTACGGAATTGGGATTGTATTCAAGTTGTCTTTCATCCCAAAGGCCATTTCTGAGGTGTTCATAACTAGACACAGCATCCAGCTATGCCCATTTGAGGAGTATAATTTTGTTTTTTGAACTGTAAACCAGGATTAAACAAAGTGCTGGAAAAGATAAGTGCTGAGGTATTAATTTCATTGTGACCGGTATAAGGGAAATATTTAACTAGGCATGGATACACAAACACACACACACGCACACAGAGACACACACAATCTACAAAGTTTTCAAATAGATGTGTAAGTGCCATTCAGAAGTATTACAGTTTACCTTTAAACTTAAGTATCTAGTAAAACTAACCTCTGTATGGGAGCTTCTGTTACTCATTAGGCATATTACCACTCACAAACAAACTAAACTACAGTATGTAATTACCCCATGGATCCCGTTCCCTGAAAATGGCCTGTTGTGATGCTTAGATAGTGATTAACAGACTAACAGTGCAGTGAGTTGTCTTGATATCACTTCAGAAAAGCGATTTCCTCCCTAATAATTCCCAAGATACATAAATATTCAATTAGGGTCTTTGAAATCTAGTTTTAATTGGGCATTTATACTCTCCCCAACTGCAAACTTAGCCCAGGCTAAGAAAGGTATTTTATTAATTCATAGTACAAAAAATTCCAATAACTCTTCATGGGTTTTAAAGTAGGAGGGTAAGATAAAGCCAAGATTATCTTTTGTAAGAAATTTTCAAATTTAATAACACTTTAAGCAATGAAATGAAACATAACTACAAATCTGAATCACGTGAGGAGTTGATTCATGTTTCCTGGGGCCCTCGTAAGACCTAGTGAGTAACAGTGATAATAACAACAGTGAAAGCAGCAAGTACTTGCATATGTATTATGAGCCCAGAACTGTTTGGAGCACTTTGCATAGATTTTCCCATTAAATCTATACAACAACCTATGAATTAGGTATAACTTATATCAATTAAAGCAAATCAGGAAATTTAGGCATTGAGAGACCTGATATCTTGCCCAAAGTCAAAAAATTTATCAAACCTAGCCAAACACGCCACAGAGTCCCTTCTCTTCATCACATCATTCTGCCTCTCAGATATCAGAATATTAAGACCTGGGGCACAGATTTTAAAATTTCCCCGTAGCTCCTTTGCTACTGTCAGGATATCAGGTTAGAGACCTGGCAGCTTTAAAGTCTCAGTGTCACTAACTGAGGACCAACACAGTTAAAGACAGCTTTCTATGATGGGAAGAAAATAATGAAAATAACAAGTAATAAAACTTCCAACCTGCTTGTGTCTTTCTAAAACTTGAACAATCCACTTGTTTTCTCCTCTTAGATGGCTCTTATATGGATAAATGGGGTAAGATGTGTGAGTACAAAGAGGCAGACCTTGGAAAGTCAGTATCAATGGTTCTCAGACTCTCTGGTCTCAGGGCCCTTTTACATGCTTAAAAATTGATGACCTAAAGCAATTTGGATTATGTTGCTTGTAACTATCAATATTTATGTATTCATAGTTAAACTGGGAAATATTTTAAACACAAGCACACATGCCATATGCCATCAGAGCAATGATGTCATTATGTACCATATACCCTCTGGAAAACTCCACTGCACACTTGGTAATGAGAGTGAAAGGCAAATAACATCTTCATATCATTTTTGATGATGTTTTCCTGAAAAGGTCTTAGGGACCCACAGGTTTCCCCAGAACGCACACTGAAAAGAGGGGACAGTCTGTTCTACAAAATAACTGACACAAAAGTTTTGCCAGACAAAAATATTCACTTGGGAGTTTTATTTTTCCATCTCAGATAATTTTCATGATAAATAAGATTACCACCAACAATATTCAATTGTAACTCTTGAATAATATAGACAAAGTATTATCTTCTAATATATGTCACTCTTATGAAGAAATTTTAATATTAAATTGTTGTCTTCAGTGTCAACATGACGTGAACAAGACATAAATTATCAAGATCTATAGAATCTGTCATGATCAAATATAGGATGAACTCTCCCCTTTCACTCCCTCCCTAAAACAGTGGGTAAGTTCAATTAATTCACAGCAGGACAGCTAATTTTTTAATCTATTTTGTATTTGTGAATATATCAACACACTTCACAATTCTAAAAAAAAAAAGAATACACCTGGCTACTTCTGCAGGAGTAGAATGAATTTAATTGGACCACACAGATACTCAGACCAGGGTAATGACATTAAACAGTTGGGGGAAATACGCACATCTTAGGACTCAATTGCTATCAAGAGGCATACTTACCTACTTTCACAAACGGGCTAATAAACCTCAATGTCACAGTGAATGAAAAATCCAGATTTTTCTGCCTAACAACACAAACATATGCAGAAACACACACACAGATAACAAAGGGGAAATGTCAGAAGGACCTTACTCATATTTGAATGTTTTACATTTTATTATAAAATATGGTATTCTATAAAGAAATGCATTTGCATGAAAGAAAAAGACACAAATGCAATAGTAATCTAAGTATAAATATGTTCTTGAAGGCAAACAAATGCTAAATTACAATACAGATTCTGTCTGTGTGAGCAAGTGCATATTTTGAATGTAATGCAAATCTAAGAAATCAAAGGGAAAATAGCCATTTGCAAAATTTAAGGGAAGAGCCTCTCCCTCAAAGTCCAATTGCTCTAGCCATTCACACCATGCTAAATTAAGGCTGCAGAGCATTTCTCAAAATCACTCTTTGTTCTTAAATACAAAAATCACAACCAGTTTTCCAGAATTCTAGGCAAAAACGTTACACTTTTAACAGTAACTGTCACTCCTACTTGGCAGCCCTTTTCAAAGACACTTTCAACCAGCGGTTCAAGTGATCCAACTGAAATCTGAAAAACAATTCAGTTTAGCATTACATATATTATCTGACTAACATCAATCCTTTTGAGTTTACAGCCTTTTTTATTTTCTATTTAGGATTTCCTTGGCTACAGTTCCCAAAGAATTAAAGGTAAATCAAGTTCACCAAAATTTTGCCTTTTCTAATTTCCAGAACCAAGGCCAGGCACAGTGGCTGGAGCCCGAAAATCTCACACTATTATTCCCAGTGAAGAGGAGTACTTAAATCTCCAAAATATAGAAAGATCACAATAAAGAAAATAATTTCTAAAAGATTCTCCATTTATATTTTGAAGGGAGTTCTCAATATAAAGGATAATCAGACCAAGCAACTTGAAATGAGACATCCAAAGCATTTACCCATCAGGCAAATCACAAGTTGGCTTATCACTCTTCGGGCCAGGGATGCCTGATGCAACCTAACATGTCTATCTAAAAAATGTAAATAGTTCACATAAATCTTTATACTAATCACTTCTTGTACCCAGAATTCATAGAAATAGTCCAATTAACCATATATACCAATGGGACAAGTTATTGACTATTTAGTGATAAAGAAGTGCTATGGAATGGCATTCAAGCACTCTGACATGTTCACCTTCAGCTAAAGACAGCACAATACACTGACAGGCACTGTTCCAATGACATCAGGACCTGTGGAATGTATGACTGCTAGGAAACATGCTGCTAGGAAACAAAGAACAGACCTGATCAAATCTTCTAATGTAAGGACTTGGGATCACGGCGATTAAATCTTCTAAAATGAGAGGACAAGTATGCAGAACTATCTGCATTGAAAAGACTTTAACACATACCCTCTAGAAATGAAACAAATATACTAAGCTGGATTCTCATGAATTAAATCACAATTCTCTAAGTTTTGTTTTTAAGATGACCACCACTAGTAATATCTCATAAAAATATAACAATAAAAATCAGGCATCAGTGATTATTCGGTTTTTTTTTCAACCTAAGCTTTTTCAAGAAGTCAAGAGCTCAAAAAAAAAATCTCGAAATTACAGTACCTGGAAAAAAAGTACCCGTTTACATTTACAGTACTACACTTTTAAAAAACAAAATAGAACATAGCAATTTGCAACAAACGCCAAAGTCAGAGCTAACCTACAGGTAAGGAATTTAATCTTTAATTATTTTTTAATTAAAAAGCAGTTTCAACTTTTTGAAACTGTTTTTCTTTGTATATTTTTAACCCTTGCTTTGGTTACGAAAAAAAATTAAAAAACATAGGATGAAACAAAGCTGAGGAATTTCGATGCAAATATCTTAACTTCTATACAAATTATGTGAAATCCTGTTTTGGTGATACTATAAAAGGGCTGACAAGTCTATCTGTAATTCATGTGCAAACAAACTGAGTGCTAGGAACTCCAGGTCATTTAGTGCCGTTACAGATTGAAAAATGTACCAGGAAAATCTGGTTAAATTCTGTTTAATCTCATAGGAAAATAAAGAACATTCTCCAATTGAAAAATTACTAAAGAAGTGTTTCTTTGCAGGTTCTAAAAGGACATCCTTTAAGTAGTGTTGCTAGCCCATATGACACTAAATTAACAGATCGCCTATTTACTTCAGAGCAAGACACAGAAGGGAATTTTTCCTCCCTGCCAGAGTCTATGCGTCTCCTCATTTCCCCAGCAGCTGGCTGGAAGGATGTAAAATCTGAGGTGCAAGCCTTATACTTCCTAATGAGTAATCCACCCAGGAAGGTAAACACAACAGACACCACCAGGTTCGGATGTAAAGGACACTGTGGCAGGGCTGCTTACACCGTTGTTTACAATGCGCTCTAACTACCGCAGGCAGGATCACACACTTGCACCGGGAGGAGACACCCAGAGGTGGCTCGCATGCCTCGAGTTCGCCCAATTGCTATGATATCTCTGGCCATAAATAAAGCAGGGCATGTTTCTCTCCAAGCGAGGAAAGTGGCCAGAGAATTCCAGGGACCGGGGGTTATGCTGGCTTTCTTTACTCGATTATTTTAATCATCCGGAGAGATGACTACACTATCCCTTGGTCCTCATCAGAGCCAATCTGAGGTGCGAGGAGCGCTGCACCAGAGACTCTCACGCGCCGCACGCATCTCGTGGAGGTGCTCCTCACTGGGGAAAAAGGGACAAAGTGAGGCTTCACCGCAAACCCTATGGGCCCCCGCGGCCTCCTTAAGTCAGATTTTCCAGTTAAGCAGATCCTAGGCGACTTGGATAAGCAGGCTCTGCCATTCCCGCAAACATCTCCCGGCCATCCCCAGAGCGCAAGAACACGCACACACAGACACGCACACGCCGTACCGCCGCCAACTGACCCTGGTAGAGAGGTCGCCCCCCCCCCATACACGCCCACCCACCTATACTGCTGGGGGACCTGGTTCGCTTAGCTTCCCTGAGCTCCAGTGGCGGGGGCGCAGTGGCACCCTCGCTCCGAGGCAGCCTGGAGCCTTCCCTTCTCCCGTGAGAAGCTCCGGGGCGCCTGCCCTCCTACCTGTAACCTAGCCGACCGCGGCCACCGATACTGTGTGCCCACCCCGCCCCGGCGCCCCGGCCACCTGGATTCCTGCAACATCCTCACCCACCCCAACCAGTGCACACTCCCAACACCTCGCCGCCCTGGACCACCCAAGAAAGTGGCACCTTTCTCCAACCAAACCGCCTAACAAAGCCTAGACGAGCAGGTCTAAACCAAATTGCCGTGAAGGGAACATAACGGGGGGGTGGGGGGGGCGGTGAAGGGAGGCATCTCGGCTCCACGACTCAGGGGCGCGACCTGGGCAAACGCGGTCACCAAGGATGCTCCAGGCAGGTGTATAGGGAGAATCTCCATCCCGTCGGCCCCATCACCCCAGAGCCCAGCTCCTCACCCGGTGTCTATCTGTCCTCTAGCCTGCGCCCGCCTCCAACAGCACCGGCTCCGGGCAGACGGAGAGAAGGCGCCCCCTGGTCTGCTTTCAGCCCCCTCCAGAGGATGTCGCTGGGGTGAGAGAGGAGGGAAAATTCCCGGGGTGGAAACCGTTCCTATTCCCCAGCGTTTCGGACTGCGAATGCACCGGGTCTGCTCTCCCCTTCATCCCGCTTGGCCGCCAATCGCCCAAGAGCTGGAAAAACCTCAAACCGGTGCCAAACACCAGCGCCCACCAGCCAAAGGGCTCTCTTCCCACCCCGCATCACAATCGGATGCGTGTGTGTGCGGGCGAGTGTGTGAGTGGGAGGGTGAGTGTGCGTGAATCCCGCACCACCCCTCGGTTGCCCGCCCCGCGGACGCCGGCCACCACTATTCGGAAGTAAGAATAAATTACCTTTCGTAACCGCCGGTTCCTGAGATCGTCCCATCAGTTGCTCAACAACCTGCAGCCGGGTGCAGTTTCCACAATCCAGCCACCGAGCCCGGGGCAAAAGACCGACGAGCCTGGGGCAAAGGACGGACCGGCCCCAACGAGGACACCCCCACCACACTCGGCAAAGAATGATAACCAAAGCGCAGAGGAGGCAGCAGGCGGGTGGAGATCCCAGCCAAGGAAACAACAAAAAGTCTATCCTTCCCCCTTTCTTCTGTTACACAGCTATGGAGAAGGGGGGGCGGGCGGGGGGGGAGAAGAACCAAATGCTTGTCTTCCTTTGCGTTTCCTGGCTTCACACACACCGAGGGGGTAAAAACGGAGCCAAGAGAGAGAAGGGTTCAAATGTCTCTCCCAGTGCACAGTTGCACAACTTCGGAGTCAAGATCTCTCTCTAGCAGCAGCCGAGGGACCCAAGTGGCAGCTATTAACATGCGGCAGTCATAGCTGGGACTGCTTCTCCTCCTGCTGCTGCTGCCGCTTATGAAAAGACGCTGCTGAAGAGACCAAAAATCTTCCACCATCCCCCCAGCGGATCTTTAGATCCAGTTCTCTCAACCCCACCCCCTTCTCTTTCTTTTTCTTCTTCCTCGTCCTCCCCTTTAGGTCCGGGAGCTGGAGCGATGGAATAGGTAGGGGGAGCCGCAAGGGCGAGGGGTGGCTTCTCCACCAAATCCTGCTCCTTACCCCTCGCCACTCAAGGTTTTCTCCCCGCCAAGGGTCTCCTTTCGCTCCAGCAACCTGCGCCAAGAGCCGGAGCGAGGGCCACGCAAACTCCTTCCCGGGTGCACAGCGGCGGCGCGCGGGGCGGAGCGGGCGCCCGGCCGCCGAGGGCTGCGTCTTGGTGTCCGCGGAGCCCGGAACCCAGGAGTTCGCTGATTAGCTCGCCGGCAGGGCCGGGCAGCTGCGGGCATGTGGGTGCTTCATTGCGCGGCCCCGGGCTCCGCGCCGCCGCCTCTTCGGTTCTTTCTCTTCTTCGGCTCTCCGAGAACGAGCAAGGCTCCGGCGCTCTCCAGACACGCACACTCACACACGCGCACACACGAGAGAGCTTCTGCCAAAGCAAACCGTGCAACCCGCGCGCGCGCACAACCAGAGAAAGAGGACGGAGGCAAAAAGAGAAGAAAGAAACGGGAGGGGGCGAGTCACAAGCGGCGGCGGCAGCTGCCGGAGCGGAGGCAACAAGCAGTCCAGAAAAAGCCAGCAGCGGCGGCGGCGCCCACCCGGACCAGCGGCAGCATCCGCATCCCCGCTCCTGGGAACTGGGGCGAGCGGTGCCGGGCGAGTAGGCGACCGGGCGACGCTCCAAAAGCCGGTCGGGGCGCGGGTGCGCCGGGACCGTGCAGCCTGCGCGCGGCGGGTGCAGCCGGGGCCGCAGCCAAGGCCAGAATGAGCCGCGGGCGGGCGAGCTCCGAGAGCGCCTGGAGCCGGGAGGGGGCTTGTGCCGGGGGAAGGGGTGGCAGGCAAAACCCGGATCTGGAGTTAACCCGGGCTCTGCCGCGCGGGCTCCACCTAGCAGCTCGGTAAACGCTTGGAGGTGGGAACGAGAGGGCTGCCACAAGAGGCTTCTCTTTCAGGGTTTGTCAAACAAAGGGTACTTCTCCCTGTGGCTTTGAGGCTTCGCTCTCTCTCCTCTCTGCCCTTCTCCCTTCTCCACTTTCCCCCGCCCCCTTCCACCCCCACTTTCCTCTTGCACTCCACCCCAGGTGAGTAAACGACATCAAATTGAAAGTCTTGCCAGAGTCTCTTTTTCCAGGTGCTAATTATTCCATATTTTCATTATGCAGGTACCGAGCCCCCATGCGTTTTCTGCCTTTGGCCCATGTTATGTTCCTTCAAACTTGCCCCAGTGTAGAACAGAAGTTCATTGCAGACTTTAAAGTATTCTTCTCTGTTAATGGGATATGAGGATTCCATAATTTTATTTCACAATATCAATAAATATTATCATATGGAATATAGAAAGTACCGATTCCCAATTAATACCTTCTGGTAGAAGAAAAATCTGCTCAAGTTAACTGAGTGACCTTGGTCAGTTACGGACCCTCTTTGTCCCTACTTTGTAAATGAGAGAATTAAATAGGTAATTTCTAAGGTAAATGTTCCTGCTCTAAAATTTGGTGGTTTGAAATGGCTGAGGTGTTACTTCTAACTAAATTCTAGTTATGATTATGAGAGAAGATTTACTATATGTATCCAACACGCACATTATATCCAAATTGTAATGAAATGCATATATTCAGAATGATCTAATATTCTACCAGAGCTCTTAAGGATCGGTGACTTCAACTTCAGCATATCTGAAGAACCTAAAACCTCATTAGAATTAACAGACCATACCCAATACAAGTGACTATCAAAATCTCACATTCTTTCTTCAGAGCTCAGTTCCAGTGCCAAGTGCTCCCAAAAGCCTTTCTCATCCACCACGGTCAAAATAACCACCGCTTCCATTATGTTCCCATAGTACTTTGGTGGTGTCTCCACAATTGCATCTATTTCATTCTGCCTTTTTCTTGCTTTTAAAATAGTTGTTTATGTGCCTCCTCAGATTATGAGATCTTCCTTGAATGCAAATTCCAAATTTTAATAATCTGTGTAACATTATATTACTCTGTATCCACATACTTTGCATATTGTTTTTTTTTTTAATGGGAAGGGGGTGAAGGTGTTAATGATGTAGAATTCAAACCAACTAGATTTTCACAGGCTTATGTTAGACTACTTCAATTTACCTAAACAGGGCATCCATGAACTCTTCTGAGTGCTTAAAGAAAATATGAACTGACACCTGGAGTCACTTGTTACTTAAATAATTTTGGAAAGAGGAGAGTAGCCAATTTTGACAGAGGGTCTTATTTGTAAAAGACGCAAAATAGAAACTATTCTATTCATCTCGCAAATGGATATATCTAGAAAAATACAAAATAATAGAATATACAATGAAAGGTGCTATATAGATATTAAATATCGTTACAGGTAGCAGATGAAATATAGACAGTACCTATAGGCCAATTTTTAGAATCAACATTATCACAGTTTGACAGGTCTAGGAGAATATGGAAAAGGAATTAAAGTTCAAAATGAGATTGACATTTATCAAAATATATAACATTAACTGAAAACTATATTAAGTTAAATAATTAAATACAAAATGTTAACTGAAAAGTGACCATTTAAGTTAAATAAGTTATTGAAAGTGTTCACCAAAGAGGAGTTAACCACAAATAAGCAAAAAACAAAACCAAAAACAAATAAAAAGGGAGAAAGAACCAAAAAAGAAAAAATATGGGTAAAAATAACCAATGACTGAAGAACAGCGGGGAAAGAAAGAAAATAAGTTGTCTATAGGATTTAATCAAATGGTAAGGTAGCAATTTTTATAGCAGCTACCTGTATTTTAGACTCAGACTTCATATTTTCTAATTATTTTTAATCTGTTGAGCTTAGTCTTACATATTTAAGATGCAAAGTATCCTACTTTATTGCCAATAAATCCTTTACTCTTGCCAATATTTTTCTAAGGTGAACCTTCCACAAAAATAAAATCAAGTAAATCCTGTGCCCTTTTTGCTACGCAACTATATTTAACAGCTTCTCAGGGACAAGATAGCATCACAGATGTTTGAGCAAATACGCTATTCTATATGGTAGCTTTGCGTGCTAGAGTGGTTTTTGAAAAAAGATGGCACTGTTGGCTTTAATTCCTTTAAATTGAAAAAATCAATATTTACCAAATGGTAAAGAACTTCCCAATTTTTTAAAAAAGCTGAATATCCAATCAAATTGGATTAACAAAATTAAAATATTTTAATAGCTATCAAAATTTCCTAACCAAAGAATTCTTTCAAATTTAAAAAAAATACACTAAGATCTTCAACAGCATGAGAATGAGAAAAAGAACATCGATAAACTGTTCACAAAATAAATTCAAATGACTAATAAATGTAAGTAAATATGTTCTGCCTATACAAATCCAATACATAAATAGATACACAGTCACCAGCCCCATCATGTTTCACCCATGAAATTAGCTGAAAAATAACAGTGCCCTAGTACTAAACTCTAACAAGAGTATATTGAGACAGGAATACCACTATGCTATTTATGTACATTGACACTTTTTTATGGAATGTTGACAATATGTATCAACTGCCTTACAGGATATATGTGTCATTAATCCAGTGTTTCTATTTACAGATATCACATTTACAGGAAAAAAATAAAACAGAGGTATGGGTAAGGATTTTGTACAATGATATACATCTCAGTCATAATTGTTATGTAAGGGGAGTGAGTAGATAAGATATGTAGATACTCAGAATGATCTTGTTTCTTCCTACTCAGTGAAAGTCTTTTTATCTGAGTAGAACTGGTACTCAGTTAATGGGGGGAAAAAAACTTGGTTAAGGCAAAAAATTTTCAAAATGATTCATACATTCTATATTAACTAAGATTTATTTTGACCACAAGCAACAGAAATGCAAAATAACAACAACCTAAACAAGATAGAAACAAGATAGAAGATTATTTCTTGTTCAAGTGAAAGTTTTGCCAATGGTGATCCAGGGCTGTTATGGGCCTCCAAAGCATCACAAAGTGAAAGTCTCCTTCTTTATCTTCTTGTTCAGCTACCTATGGCCTTTCTTTCCCCAATTCTAATTCTAGCAATCATGTCTACATTGTAGGAGCAAAGAAGCAAAGGAGGAAGAGAAAGGCAAACTCATAACTGACATTTTCCTAAAGTTGCACATTCCCTTTCCCCTTTCATTTCATTCTCAGAAATGGTGAGGTGGTAACAGTTACCTGCAAGGATAATGGGAAATGTTGACTCTTCCAGGAAGTCATGTGTCCAAAAAAAAAAAAAAATCAGGTTTTTTTCATAATTTATCTCTTCCTCATTCTATAACTTAACATTGTGCACCACCCTGCACTGAGCTTGCATACACTTGGTTTGCAGTAACAAAATGAATGGCTAATGCAGACACTAGACAACGCCATCTTCTTACAAACTGACCTTCAACCAGATGTAGATGTTTACAAGATTTCTAACTACTGAGCTTTTCCATCAAGAAAAATACTCTCTAATACCCAATCAAGTATCAGCTGACAGTTTTATCTTAAATGTTACTGGGCCTACATACACTGATAAATCAAGGTAATTAGGGTTAAATCACATCTGCAAAGAAAGCAAAAAAACATAGTACTTGGATTCCAGTATGCCATGACATAATTAGAATATTAAACAGTCTTGAGTTCACTGGAATAATAACTCAAATAGACTAGGAATAATGGCTCAAATATAGATTTTATAGACCATCAGAACATATTTGACTTCCCTATGGCATAGCTTACTTCCAAGAATTACCCAGAGGTGTTCCCTGTTCCCTGGAATATACATCAAAGAACCATTTATATGTGGAATCTACCGAGCAAACTGAACTAACAAGCAGAATAGACTCATAGATAGAGAGCAAGATGACAGGTATGGGAGGGGTTAGGAGGTAGACAGATTGAGCAACATGGAAAAAGGACTCATGGACATGGACAAGTGGGTGACTGCAGGGGGAAAGGAGGTTGTAAGGGGGTTAAATGGTAATGGAAAAAATATTATAAAATTTTTGTTTGGATTTTTAAAAAAGATTTTATTTATTTCTATACAGCAGGGAAGGGAGGGAGAGAGAAAAGGAGAGAAACATCAATGTGTGGTTGCCTTTCACATGAGCCCCACTGCGGACCTGTCCCACAACCCAGGCATGTGCCCTGACTGGAAATTGAACCAGTAACTGTTTGATTCACAGTGTGGCACTCAATCCACTGAGCCACACCTGCCAGGGCACAAATTTTTTTTTAATGAAAAGACCATTTATAAAGATTGTAAAGTCTTCCCCAGATACTACTTTTGCTAATTTGGTAAAGCCTATTGTCTCCTTTGTTCAAGCAATTCGCACTTATTCTTTTTCAATCCTAAAGAGGACTTATGTATTCTATATTCTTAATGACCTGGAAACTTATCTATAGATCGAGATAACATGAATCTAGATCTAGATATACATTTTTTTAAACCTCTCCTAAGTAAGTGGTTAACTTTTTTTCACATCCTGATTTTTTCCTTCCTGACGGGACAGTCTCTATTAAACTTTTATCCTAATTTCTCTAATGTTTGTGTACATGCATGCCAGTTCTGGATGACTCTGAAAGAACAGCATTTCATTTTTTTTTGTTTGTTTTTCTGCAACTTTTCCAGCTTTGTCTTTGATCCACAATTAAATTACCTTTTATAACTCCAAATTAGCTTCAACACCAAATGCTCTCAGCCACTTAACTATAAATGTTAGTGATAGGATACTGGCTTTTGCAGAAGTACTCAGCACTCATACAAATAGTGGACTTAAAAGCATCACATCACAGTGTCTAGATTCTAGTCTCTGGAAATATAAAAATATTTTAAAACCCTACACTTTTCTTAAGATCTCCCTCTTATAAAGGCAAATGTATTTATACTTTACACATGAAAATATCATAGTCAATCAGAGATAGTCAATAATGACTGTCATGGCCTGGAAGGGAAGGAAATAGACTATTCATTTCTCTGTAAATTATTGTCATTCCACTGGGCTTTGCTCCTCAGCCCTGCTCCTTTAGGACTATACCAGATACCAACAGTGGATAGATACTTGACTCATAATTATTTCCCCTTCTCTGAGAGTGATTCCTACACAAACATGTGTGAGATGGCTTTTACACTGTTTGGCCTTGCCCTTGGCCATGGTTGATTGATCCAGGCAAGGGCAGCTGACCCAAGCTTGGCTAATCAGAATCCTTCCCCAAGATTTTTCAGACTATACTAGGCAAAGGGTCTCCATATATCCCTGATTGGGGTGGGTTGGGGAGGCTCAGTAGCTATTCCTGACTACATATTCTGTGATAGGGAACTATCTCAACCTGACTTAGTGCAATGTTTTCCTGAAAAATACAATCAGATTTTTAAAACACTGTTAGCCTTACTCAGAAAATTCTTTTCTTTTGCATCTATATCTAAACTCCCAAATAAGTTGTGGTGTGGCCTTCTGCCTGCTATATTAATTCAAGAATCAGAGGTAGTTCACTTTTGATGGGAGACATGGACTATGCTATCATCAGAAAAACTTGCTTTTAGCTACCCAGCAGAAGTGAACAGAATGATAATCTAAAGAAAGAAGCAAAACCACATGCTCAGACAAGAGCCTAGATGAAATGCAGAGAGAGATTTTGATGGCTTTCTGGACACTGGTTCTATTTCCTTCCTCAGATCCAACTACATTTCTGTACTTAGATTCTGGAACACAGCTCTGGTATTACAGGTCATTCTCCTTTTTTTGAGGAAGCCAACACAACTTTGTAGTAGTTATCCGTGTGGTTTGTCTGGCCTTTTATCTCTCCCTCCTTCTGGAACAGGCATACCTCTTCACTGGGTGACCTTTCTCTCTTCAGTTTATATTCTGGTAATAATCTATCCATTGTGGTATCCAACCCACATAAGGAAGGGAAATGATGGAGGCCAAATGAAATACAGTAACCAGCTCTACCCCAGTGATTTGTTATGGAGAGCCGCAGAACTTAAGCCAGGCTACCCAGACTCCTTCCCTGCCATTTCTTCTAATATGACACTGGAATATAGATATTTTTCCCTCCTTCTTTAGTGTGTTTTCAAGTGGAAATGGTGTAAATCTGATGTATATATGTATGTATTGCCAAATTGTCTCTCAGGGATTTAAGAAATACAAAAATAGAATAATAATTTTCTCCCAATTCATCTCACAAAATGGTGAAAAGATTAAACACACACATGCCAAAAGCTTGGTATAGTATTAGGCTGTTCAATATTAGATTTAAATAAGATATGTTAGTCATATGTATGTGCAGTGTCATGAAATAAAATTCCGACTTTCTGCTGCACCTCTTACACTAAGGCATTCGTGCGGTTTCTGCCTCTCTGATGATTAAGATAATCCTGGAGCAGAACTCTAAACTGGAGTTGAGAGGATGGGCGTATTGGCGTATTTGCTCCTTTCAGACTAATGAAGATTCCTCCATCTTTATAAAACACAAGGCATTCAAGGTCGTACTGGGCAGACCATGGGTAACAGAGAAAAAGGATGATTTCTCAACATTTTATTAATAGGCCTGCATGACCCTTCTCACTCCTGGTCTGATTCCATTCCTAAGAACTCAGTCATACGGCTGCATCTGACTGTCAAAGAGGCTGGGAAATGTAGCAGACCTTTGGGTCCAGGAACAAATTGATTTGAGTCTGATAAACTACTATGCGGTTCTTGCCATGTGCTCTCTTGGTGGTTCAGAAATAATGATGTATAAAAGAATAAGCAGATTGTGTAGCCCAATCACTGCCACATCACTGAAATAATATTTAGGCTCTGTGACATAGCACAAAGAGCTCAGGACCTGGATTCAGAAGACCGTATTTTCAGTTTTGTCCATCTCACTAAATCATTGTGTTTTGGGAAATCACTTGATATTTCTAGTCTTTATTTCCCCTACAGTAAAATTGGCATGTTAATATATCTGTTCTACCTATACAACAAGTTTATTGTGGCCATCAAATTAAGTATATTATAAATTTAGAATGCTATTCAAATGAAAGATCCTTGTTAGGACACACACACACACACACACACACACACACACACAACTACACCATGTACACACACAAAATTCCATGGGCTACACTCCGATTCTCATGTTTCTCAGCACTATTTGAATCTGTCCTCTATAAATGCTATATCTTTCTTCAGGTGTGCAAGGAAGCACCTTGCATATCCCTTCTCCCCAGGACCAAACTCTTCATTTTCACCTTTGAAGAATGTAGGCTGCTCACAGATGAGTTCCTCAAGTATTACCCACACTCTGCTGAAGGTTGATATCTCACTCTAGATTATGTTCCCTCCCTGGGAGTCAGCCCAAATTCAATACATATCTTTTACAGGGTCCTTGCAAGGAGGCCCATTTCCTACTCCCAGATGACTCTAGATGACCACATCGCCTGAGGGCTCTATGGCAGTTTCACTTTTCCCTCCGCCCAAGTCTGCCCCTTATTTCCCCACGTCTGCAGGCCTACCTCTTTTGCTCCTGAGAGCACGATGGGATAAACCTCCTGTTGGCAGTTTTCTCTCTTAGAATCTGCTTCCCAGGACTCTTGACCTAAGAAAATCTCCTGGTTCCTACCCATGCCCTTGCTGTACTTCATTCTCAACGCTCAGCCAGAAAGATGGTGTTAGAACAAAGTGGCTGTATTTGTTTTCTAGAGCTACTGTACCACAAACTGGTGGCTTAAAACAACACTGATCTATTTTCTCACAGTTCTGCTAGAAGTTGGAAATCAAGATGTCAGTAGACTTATGCTACCTCTGAAAATCTGAGTAGAATCCTTCCTTGATTCTTCCAAGTTTGTGTCAATGGATGTCAATCCTCAGTTTGCAACTCCATTACTCCAAATTCAGCCCCTGCCATCACATAGCATTCTCCCTGGGTGTCTCTGTCTTTACATGGTGTTTGCCTTTTCTTCTAAAGACACTGGTCATATTGGCGCTCACCCTAATGACCCCATCTTAACTTGATAATATTTACAAACACCTCGTTTTAAAATGACCGTTTTTACACCTGGGGTTAGGACAACATAACTTTTGGGGTATACAATCAATTCCTATGAGTGACCCTGCCTCAAATCCTCCAGTTGTTCCTTATATCACTCAGAGTAAACCTGAAGTGGCCTGCAAAGCACTCCACAGCCTGACCCCGCTGACGCCTCCATGGCCTAATCTTCAGCTTCTCTTCCCCAGGTCACTTTGCTGCAGCCATGATTGCCTCCTTGTTGCACCTTCCACATGCCAGGTACTCCTCCCCTATCCCAGGGCTTTGCCTCTGCTTATCTTTGCACATAGAATGCTCCTCACCTAGAGATCTACATGGCTCTTTATCTAACCTCCTTCCATTCACAAGTTTTCCTTCTCAGTGATGCTTTTTCTAACTCTCTGTTTAAAATGACAATGTTCTCCCACACTTTATTATACTTCCTTTCTTCCACGCAGCTTCTCACCTTCTAATATACCTCATCATTTCCTTATTTATTGTGTTTATTACACATCTACAGTATGACTTCTGTGGCCTCAAGGCACTTTTGCCTTAGTGGGTCACTTCTTCTGTGAAAAAAAAATGTACTTAAAATGATATTTTATTGCTGCATTGGCATGAAGAAAATTATAACTCAGGATGGATTCACTATTATAATATTCATATTTTTGTTCTGGTTTTTAAAAAATTAAAAAAATTTTTGTGGGCTCCTAGAAGCATCATGGGCCTGAGGTCCTGTGAGTAGCGGGTAAGTTGGCCTTGGTTCATAACTGTCTCC
Organism: Mormoops blainvillei; assembly: GCA_004026545.1. Classification (NCBI taxonomy): domain Eukaryota; kingdom Metazoa; phylum Chordata; class Mammalia; order Chiroptera; family Mormoopidae; genus Mormoops; species Mormoops blainvillei. Next base: position 39,215 of record PVJD01000881.1, on the reverse strand, counting down.
CTGTCAGAATGTAGGCTCTTGGAGGATGAGGACTTTTGTCTTTTTTGCTCATTGATATATTTCTCTGGCAAGTAAAACAGAGCCTGGAATACAGTAGTGTTCAATAAATGTTTGCTGAGCATATGAATGGCTAAAAAATCATTTTGATTTTCCATTAGAATTTATTTTCCATCTCTTAGTAAAGCAGCTTGTGTGACCTAATCTAGAACACTCTGCTATTTCCACTACAGCACTTAAAACTTCAAGAATAATTCTGTAACAAGTTAACCGACGTTTGAACTAACCACAGGACTCCAACCATACACAACTCTTGGGAACCATGTTTCCCAAGCTTATAATAAGCTTGTGGTAAGTGAGCTGGAGGAATTACTTTTCTGTAACCTGCCTTGGTACACTGGAGAGTTCTCTGCTCTGGCAGGGAGTTATTACAAATATTATGAGAAAGATTGTTTTTTAATTAAAAAATTTTCCTTAAATAATTATAAGAAAAAGTTCTTCTGGTACTTAAAGATAAGCCATAATATTGAAATATCTTCTAAGTAACAAAATAAATTAGAGAAAAATCCTAAAATAATTTTATAAAACTAAACTAGTGGGGTTACCACATTACAGAGATTTGTTTTAATGAAAAAAAATTTAACTTTATGAAATCTGGTGGGTCTCAGGTGGTAGAGCAAGGCTAAAAGAATAACTAAATATGATTTGTATTTATTAGAAAAGGGGAGATCAGACCTTCAATAATTTGACTTTGGAAAACTGAAATGAAACTTGCAGAGGTATAAATACTGCTTCTTTTGTACTCCAAAACTGTGGTACTTAGAAATTTCTTAGGATAAAATGAGACCATTGAAACTCTTTGGAGAAGAAATGTAGTTTTATGGGAAGCCAACATCATTACAATACTGCATACATTTAATAATATGCAACTGTTTAAATATACAGCTGCTCAGTAAATTTTATGGTTATTTTCTTATCCTTTCTGAAACTGCTGTGAAATTTGTCATTTGTTCTACCTTCAACAGTTTCATGTTTTCCTCAGAACTTGACTAAGACTCAGTATTTAGTTATATATATATATCCTTCATTAGACTGTTGGGGAAGCATGTACAATTTAGTTTAACACATATATTACCCAACATGATGCTTTTCATATTAAATATTCAATGAATAAACTGTTGAATGTGAAACAATATAAGAACTGTCGACATAGGGCTATTTTCTTAAGGTTGTTTTCATTTTATAAATATTCAGGATTTTTTTTATTTGAAGGTTTCATTTTTACTACCGATATGTATCTATTTCATTTACCTGTTTAAGATATGGAGTCCTAACCTCATCAGCGCAGAGCACAGGATAGATCCATCATTTCTCTCCCACTTGCCTAAAAATTTGCTGGGACATTATACACATGATCTCACTTAATAATAAAAATTCAGATATGTGAGTTATCTATTCCACATTGTAAGTAAAAAAATAATAAGGTCTGACTAACTCGCTCAAAGTCAAACAGCCAAAAGCTGAAAAGCTAAATTCAAACCTAGATCTGTCTAATTCTAAAACTTAACATTCTTTCTCCTACATCTTCACATGAGCAAAAGATCAACTCTATGAAGTAATATGACATTTAGGAATGAAGCAAGATATTGAAAGATAACATAATAAATTTTTATAAAATGTCTTAAAATTTTAATTCAGTAACCACTACATTAAAACAAGAATTCTGAACCATAATGATTCCTGCCAGAGAGACCTATATGAAAATGATGAATATATATTTTAGGGAAAATGTAGACATTTACAGTGACAGATAGTGGTCCATGGGATTTTACATCACTTTTACATCTATATTTTGTCATATCCCAGCCAATTGTGAAAATGATTCTATCACTTTTAACTTATGTGTGTTTCTTTACCTTTTGTGATTACTTTCACCTGTCTCCTTTAGTCTTATAATCTCATCTTCACTTGCATTGATTTCTTTTCTACCTTATTTCTATGAATTCTGTATGTCTCCAAAGTTTCTTTATATCTTCTCCTTTTTTAGATCTCCTAAAAGACCTTATTACAATATTATCTGTGTAATTCAAAAAAATACCATTTTAGATTCAGTATTTCTTCTCAGATTTCAGCGCTAGGGAAATATCTCTTTTCTTATAATTTGGTTTTCTACCTTATTAGCTATTGAAAGCAATGCATCCTTTATGTTCTCCTTTTACTTTGAATTCCTGAAAGATAAGCATTTGGTTTTATGCACAATAGAAATAATTTTTCTAGACTTCATTGTCTGGGATGATTATTGTTCTCCTCATTACTTGTCTGTTGTCATTGTTTAAATGATGTTACCATTCTGTCATGTGTGACCTTAATTTATGAGAGACCTCCCTTTCTTATTGAAGGTAAGAAAGAAAAAGGGAAAAAGATGAGAAAAAAACTGAAAGAGAAAGAAAGAAGTGGGGAAGTGAAACATTTCATCGGTTTTGCTTCAAGTCTGCCTCTGCTCTGTTTACTTCAGTTTACCTTAATGATTTATGTCCTGATTCATTGAATAAGTTCTTGCTCTGTATCCAACTTGGAGGAGCTGGAACAGCTGTTTTACTCTTTCATGCTTGACAACGTATCTTTATATCTCTATATTCTGCTTGACAAACTTTTTCTATAGCCTCTCCTCTACCCAGGTTGGAGCCCTCCTTCTGAATGCCAGATCTGTGCATAGAATCTTATTACCATTGAGCAGATAACCCCAATTCTAAATATATAATCTTCCTATCCAGCTGCATGTTGCCAAATGTACAAACACACCCCGTATGTACATGCATTTTCCCAAACATGCATATGAATGATATTAAGAAAGTCCAGCAGCAGGTGCTGGTGTGTATTTACATTAATGCTAACCACTTCTCTGCTCTGTTTCTGTTACCTGTCCCATATTTTAGTAGGTTGACTTTAAATTGCTATATTCCTTGCGAGGTGCCTTCTACAACTCAGCATATATGTCCAGTTTGCGATCCATGCCCATCACTGCCAACTTTAACACACAGCGTGTATTCTTCTTATTAAATAATCGAGTTTTGTTTTAAATTATTTTATCACTATAAAAGTTAGAAATAAATATTGCTTTATAGCCCTTTTGTTTGGTGTGGGTATTGAGGCTATGAGAGGAGACCCCCCTAAAAAGCAGGAATTATCTTTTGAAGGTTGTGCCCCTTGTAGTACAGGCTTCCTGCAGCTAGGTGAGTGTTCTAGGAACCCATCTGTTCCAGTGTACCAGCTGGCGTTGTTGTGAGAGGAAGCATTCAACTTCAGTGAATTATTTTGAAGACACTTTCAATGTGTTTGCCCATTTCATGATGGATGATTTATGAGTGCACTTGTCCACACTGTGCTGTAGTTTTTGACCAAAAACAGCATGACCCCCCCCTTGCCCCACCATCATTATTCACCCAGTCTCACCCCTAGTGACTTTTTCTTGTTTCCCCATAAGAAAAAAGTCCTCAAAGCAAAGCATTTTGCCCATGTGGAAGAGATGAAACTAAAAACAGCAGAAGCGCTAAAAGGCATCAAAATCAATGAATTCAAAATATGTTTTGAAGAGTGGAAAAAAGTCTCGACATAGGTGTATTGTATCAAATGGAGAGTACTTTGAAGGTGACTAAGTTTAAACATGTGAAAATAAATACACAATTTTTAATACATAAATTCCATTTTGGGGAGTTCACCCTCATAAACTATACCTTTGAAAAACTGAATTTAATATTTTTCCCACTGAAAGTCCTAACATTTTTGTGATTCCTTTTATTATTTCTTATGCTTGAGATCTTTTACACACTCACAAGACACACACACACGCACACAGACACACACACAGAATCAAACTGTGGCATGAACTGAAACCTGAAAGTTGTAAAGAATACTTCCCAGCTGAATACAAAAGCATACTGAAAAAATCTTAATGTACATTCCACAAAGCCGATGACAAATCTTGGCCACATTTCTTAGACTCAGTTTCATTGTAGAATATATTCAGTAGTTTTACTTTATCTCCTAATATCTTGAATACCTTGGGATTGAAATGAGGTATTTCTATTATATCTAAGTTCCCAAGTCTATCCCTGACACATTTGCCCTCCGATGAATAATATTGTTATAGTCCATGATAGATCACAGTGTCAAGAAACTGATCTAATGGTCCAATTTTTAACTCTGTTGGATGAAATTAAAATTTTCATTTGTTTCCAATTTCTGAAGTGAAGACTAAGGACAGTTATTTAAAACCAATGTTTTAATATTTTGTTCATGCTTTCTAATTAGTGCTGTTCATTATTACTATTTTAAAAATCATTTTAATCCTTCAGTAGCAAGTTTATGTTGTGTAGACCAACGAACCTATGTAAGTGTATAAACCAGATGTGAATTGAAAAAGATCAGTGTTTTTTTAAGTTTGGTATTAGACATACTAACAGGGGTAACTCAGGGACACTTTAAATGCAGATTATGAATGCCAAATTAAAAAGATGGTGGTAAGTATTAAAACTCAACTGAAAAACCCCATTATTGATGTATTTGGGGATGACAGTTAACAGCCTTGAAGTAAAGAATACAACTTTTTAATGTTATTATTTTATCACTGGTGTTCTGTAGGTAGTCAATATGAATTTATTAAAGATTATTTCCCTTTAAGCCATTTTGGGTGCATTTTGCTTGCTTGAGGTAGAGGTGTGTGTGTGCACACGTGACTTTTGGTCCGAAGGCACAGCAGTTGGTTGTGGAAAAGTGTATATGGTCCCAACTGCCCCCACGCCTGGGATTTTTTTCTTTTTTTGTCTGAGAGTAAGAAGAGGTGAGTATGTACAAGTCAGGGTCCCCCAAGGTTCTTCATTTTAGCGACCACCACCCGTTTTCCCAGGACAAGTATATTTTATGTCCCTTAGTCTAGGTGTTAGCATTTCTACCAAGACTAAATACTGGTAATCCCAAGGGATCGTGATTGTTGCAACTGAATGGACTCAGGGACTAGGTCCCTTGAGAAACTGCAGCCTGGGCTCCAGTATAAACAATAATGCCTCCTTCTTCTTACAGCAGCAGGGAATTCCCAAGTGAGGACACACTTTCCTCTGCAAGCCACGATGATGTGGGTGCTGATGATGGCTTTGCAATCTGTGCCCGCCTCCTCTAAGGTTTAGGACCCACTGGGACTACCTGTGCGGTGTGAGCAGGTGGCATCTATTATGTCCTCACAAGGTGGTGCATGGGGCCTTAGGGTGAAGGTTTTGGTGGACGGCTCTGGAATGTGTGCCCTTGAGGATGTTACTTTACTTGCCTGATTTCGTTCCTTCCTCGTTGAAGGGCGATACAGATAGACCCTGCCTCCTGATTGTTCTGCTGTGTTAAATGACACAGTGCACACAAAGTGCTTGGTCCTGTGTCAGCCCATAGTACGTACTCAGTCAGTGTTATTGAAATTAATTAATTGTCACTGACACTCCTGATATGTTGTCTAACCTGTGACAGACAAGTTTCTGTTTGATGAAGATTCGATTTGTAAAGATGGCCTTACCGGTCACACTATAGTAACATATAGCTGAATATACAACAAAGAGTATATTATAGTAATGTTTTATGTAATTATGATAGCATGTTTGAGATATTATTTAATTCAATATATTCTATGTATTTTTTTATATTTATAGGTAATAAAAAGTGAACATTTTCTTGCATCAGCCAAGGTGGCAAAGATAACCACAAGTTGTTACATATATCATATGTATTTAATGTTTTGTCTTAATGTATAGAACAGAACAGAAGGCCCCAGTCTCCCTCCTCCCCTGCTGTGGACCGTGGCATTGCTGCCTGAGCTCTGCCTTCTCTGTCTTTTCCCCCCCCAACCCCAGACCGCGGAAAAAGTGTCTTCCAAGAAACTGGCCCCTGGTGCCAAAAATATCATGGGCCGCTGGAGTAGAATATAGTAAGTGTATATGGCAATTTCAGTCAATGCAAAGATGTTCCAGTTACTGCTGCGTGCTGCCTGATTTGGCATTCCACTGACGCTTGAGTTTGGCAGTTAAGACAAATACCAGAGTTCGTCATACGCTATATCCTAGGTTTTAAATCACTTTCTGGCTCCTCTATTATTCTCTGAACTTAATAAAGACATTATGACCATATGTTTTCCAGATCTCATAAAGCATAAGGAAATGTAACCTAAGGTGTTAGAGGAAAGAGTCAGTAGATACCTCAGAATAGCCCCATTGTACCTTTATATCCTGATCCCGCTGCGTGAAGTGGTAACATAGATGCTGACCTCTGGACGGGCTGTATGCAGAGATGAGAGAAGTGTGTGTGTGTGTGTGTGTGTGTGTGTGTGTGTGTCTGTGTGTGTCTTTTAAAAACAGTGATTAAGGATTTGTCAGGCTTTCTACTATTCTGTCATTATTTACCCAAACCTATGAGCGTGACAAAGTGTGTCAGTAGATGGTTTTTGTTAAAATGTAAACAAGTGAGATATGCTTAATGATATGTTAAAAAGTTTCAAACTAGTAACTTTTAGATTGTTTTGGTCAGTGAGAGAAACAATGTTTGTGAAGGTAGATATATTAAGGCTCAATTTACTTATCTGTAACACAGGGGCAATAATAGAGGACTCTTGTGATGATAAATATGTATATATATTTATATATATATATACACACATAAACACATATGTGTAGTGTTTAGGAAAATACTTGGCACACAAAAAGCAATATATTTTTCCTAAATTATTGAAAAGCAGAATACTAAGTAGTTATAAAATAGCTGCTTGAAGGATATACATCACAATGTTCATGGCAGATCTCTGTGTTATGTAATTACAGGTCGTTTTTATTTTTCTCTCTTACCTATCTGCATTTTCTAAATTATCTAGGATCTACATGAATTTTACTTATATAATAAGAATATTATTGAGAACATTATGCTAAGTGAAATAAAGCAGTCAGAGAAAGACAAATACCATGTGATTTCCCTCATATGTGGAATCCAATGAGCAAACTGAACTAACAAGCAAAACAGAGTCAGATTCATAGACAGAGAGCAGATGACAGCTAAGCCAGGTGAAGGTAAGGGATGGAGGCATTGAGCAAAAAGGATAAAGGACTCACAGACATGGATATCAGTGTGGTGATTGCTGGGGTTGGGGTGGGGCAACTGGGAGGTGCAAGCAGACTGAGTGGTTATGGAAAAAATACAATAAAAAGAATATTATTGAAAGTACTTTTAAACATTAATGATACAGATAATCCATTGGGAAATATTAAATATATTGCCATTGAGGGACAGCCAGGGAGAATTTAAATAGTCTAAGAACTTAAAAGAACAAAATAAAAAAACAGGAAAATTCCTGATTTAGCACTCTAGTGCATTTCAAAGGGCAGGAAGCGAGCTTAGTCAAAGGAAAAATACAAGAAGAAATCCAAGTAAACTTTTTTGGCTGCTTCTTTTTCTAGAAGTGAGTTATTTTAGATCTGAATACCAGTTTTGGAAAGATTGATATCTTTACTGTTTACCAATCAGATATCTTATTATTCACCTATTACTGCATAACAGATTACCCCAAGCCAGAGAGGCTTAAAACAACATATGTTTATTATCTCACAATTCCTGTGAATCGGAAATGTGGGCTGTTCACCCAGGTCCTCTAAATCTGCTGTGTCATGTGGCTGCAAAAATGTTAGTAACTGGAGCTGAGGTCATCTCAAGGCTTGAGTAGGATAAGATCTACCTACAACTCATGGGGCTGTTGGCAGACCTCAGGTCCTTGGGGACTGTTACTAGAGGCATCAGTTCCTCGCCGTTAATGTGTCTACATAGAGCCTTTAAACATGGCAGCTTGTTTCCCCTAGAATGAAGGTGGGGGGGGGAGAGAAAAGAAGAAGAAGAAAAAGAAGAAGGAGGAGGAGGAGGAGGAGGAGGGGAGGGGGAGGAGAAAGGAATAACAAGAAGGAGAAGGAGGGGGACAGGGAAAGGGAAGGGGATGGGGATGTGGAGGGGAAAGAAAAAGAAGAAGGAAGAGGAGAAGGAGAGAACAAGACATTCAGAAATCATGGAATCCTGGATTCAGAATTCAGGGAATCAGAACAGTAGGAGGAAAAAGAGAAGGTAATATTGTATGAAACCAAGAAAAGTGAATGTTTCAAAGGGAATAATCAAAAATGTTAAATGTTTTGGAAAGAGCGAATGAAATAAGGATAAAATGACAAGTGTGCATTAGAATGAACAATAAAAACATGACATTCACAGAAGTAGTGGAGGAGGAAGTGGATCAGACTTGCAGTGTCATGAGCATATGTGGAAGTGAGACAATGAGGACACTGAGTAGAGATAACATTTTAACATAGTTTGACTGTGGAGGGAGAAGCATAAAATAGCTGGAGTGGACTGTGAAGAACTCAGTAGAGAAGAAGCGGCTGATAATGCAGAATAGAGAACAGGTGAAATGAATGAACATGAAGGTCTTCTGAGAAGCCCAAAAGAATGGAATCCAATGTGCAGGACAAAAACTTACATTTTATTCTGAAGGACAGTGAAAAGGATAGATGGTGCTACAAATAAAATGTAGAATTTTTTTAAAGTAAAAAGTTAATGCTTGTGCGGTGTGTTCTATTTTTTCTCCAGAGAAGGATGTAGAGTCAACTGAGTGAGACTAAATATAATTGAAGATTTGAATAGAGTGTTCATGATTTTAAACATCTTCAAAAACTGAAAAGGGAGCCAATAGTAAAATACAAACATAACACAGGTCTGCAGCTTGGAGGACACAACTGAGGCTGGAGATCAAACACTTATACAGATCAAAAGACCCAGAATTTTGCATACTCTTTGATCCATTCTGTTTGGAGTAGAAATGTATCCTACAGAAGTAATTATAGATGTACTCAAGATAAAACCATTAGGGTATCCCTGGCAGAGTTTATGATAGCGAAAAACTGAAACCAACTTAAATGTCTATTGATAAAGTTAGTTTAAAAAATTATGGTACTTTAATAAATACAATATCATGAAGCCATTAAAAATTGTGCATTAGAATATTTTATAGCCTAGAAATATGTTTGTAATAAGTATAATAAAAACTGGAGGTTATAGAAAAGAACATGTGGTGTGATTATTTCTTTTATAAAAATGAAAGTAATACAAAAATGACACAATGTAAAAATGGGATTACATGTGATTTAAATTTCCATTTGTTCTTGCCTATATTTATACTTCTTTTTAATAAGCATTTATGATTTCTTTCAAAATACCTTAGTTTTTGAAGATTTATTAAGAGTTGATTGACAATCCGAAATATGATTCATGACACTGTATATAGCATACCCTAAACCATTGTTTTGAGAAATATTATTTTATGTGCTGTTAATAGATATCTGTGGGGGGAAATGCTTGCATGTATTTGAAAAACTTTGTCTTAAAGTTTTACAGGTATGATTTTTAATGGTAGAAATACACAAAACTTTTAATATTCTAATTGTCATTGAGAATCTTCTTTCCCAATTTTAATTGACACTGAATTCTTTTTTGCATGAAGTTTTTATCAACATTCTTTCCAATGAGTGTTTCTTGTATCACTTTCATAGATGGTGTGTTAGCCTAAGTGTTCGTAAGGCTGGAGATGGTCTCTACAACGGCCTCTTATTGTCCTGACACTGATAAGCAGAAGCAGGAATATGAAATTTTATGGGTTGATAAAAATGGTCAGTTTTTAGAAATTTATCTTTAAGAGTGCACTACTCAATATATAGAGTTTGGTTTTTCTCATTTCAGAGATACCGTTTTTCTTAGGTGATAGAACTTTTGCACTGCTTCAGAAATGCCACCCTTGTGCCTTGTACCCAATTTAAACGGATAAAACTATGCGACTGAACAGCGCTCATAAGAACAGTTCCTGAGAGATAGGCCAAACTTACAGATGATGAAGATACATAAAATGTGCTAACATAAAACTTTAAAATCTAAGCTTTCTTTTTAATGGCTTCTCCCTTCATAGCATTTGTGAGATCAAAATGAAGACTTAATTATACATTTGATCTTTGAATTTATTTAAGATGTTTTATCTTGAAGCTGTGGAGGTATATTCATTCCTCTCTTGCTTACTGGGGCATATTTATTCTCCTAGTATTTATTCAAGTATTCTACTTATCATCACCTACTTCTTATATTTTAAATGAACACATGCCAAAAATGCTATATAATTTATTAAATACTGAAGGATACAGTAGGATGTTACAATCAGTTTGCAGGAAAATTCAAAGAGCAACCCATAATACACGTTCTAATAAATTTGCTTAATAGATGCTAAATTGGCAAAATTGGTCTATATGCACAGAGCAATGATTGGTTTCATTCCACTAAACTTAATTAATTTGCACATCCATGGTCAAGAATCATTCTCATTATTTTGACTTGCAAAATTATAAAATATAGTTGTCCTTCTTTATCTGCAGTTTCCCTTTCCTTGGTTTCTTACACATAGTTAGCCACAATCCAAAAATATTGTGAAAAATTCCAGAAATAAACATTTCATGAGTTTTAAATTGTGTGCCATTCTAAGTAGCATGATGAAATTTTGCATGGCCTTGATTGGCCAGTGACATGACTCATCCCTTTGCCAACATCTCCATGCTGCACATGCTCCTCCTCTGTTACAAAGCCGAGGGTTATCAGATCTGCTTTTTCGATATCACATTGTTTGTGTTCAAGTAACCCTTAGACCTTATTTTACTTAATAATGGTCTCAAAGTGCAAGAGTAGAGATGGCGGCAGTTCGGGTATGGCAAAGAGAAGGTGTAAAGTGCTTCTTTTAAGTGAAAATGCAAGTACAGTACAATAAAATATTTTGAGAGAGAGACCATGTCTGCACAACTTTTATCATACTATATTGTTATAATTGTAGCTTATTATTAGTTATTGTTGTGAACCTCTACTATGGCTATTTTTTAAATTAAAATGTATCACAGGTATGAGTGCACGTATGGGAAAAAACATTGTATAGGGTTTGATACTACCTGTGGTTTCAGACAGCCACTGGGGGTCTTAGACCAAGGACAACAATATGTGGGAAATACTGCAGGTCAAAGACAAGGAAAAGTGCAAACCCCATAGAGTCAGATACCCATAAGGGTGTACTATAGACAGTACATAGTTTTTCATTTAATATACCTAGTAAATATTTTGGTACCTATCAAAATGTTTCACAAGTCTCCCCTTAACTTTTAATAGTAATAATCACACAGAATTATTTTCTTGATTACAAACTAATGCTGTTCTCACCAGGTTTGTTCTGATTATTTACATAGGTGTTATAAGTATTAATTTACCGTATAGGCCTTCTTAAACTTTCTGCTAATCAAGATCCATATGATATTTAACAATTACAAACACTACTAGGTTAACTTTTGTCTGGAAATTTTCATCAGCAACCTCATATTTGACTTATAAAAGCTTTTATACAAACCCAAAATATCGCTTCACTTCACAGTACTGCACTTGTGGTAGCTCTAACTTTGGGTGCTTTTTTTCTCTTCTCATAATGTAATGGGGTACAGATCCTGGGTCCCCTGAAAATAGGGGTCCCCTGAAAATAGGCCCCCAGATCCTGTAAAAAGGTACAGGATGGTAGGGGAAAGAATGTCCAAAAGGCAGAAAGTACAGCATTGAAGGCGCATTGCATAACAAAGGCAGATTAACAGCCCATGCCTTCCTAAAGGGAGGGGCTACTGAAGCTGCAAATTGTGTACTTGACTGTGAGAACGTGCACTGGCTGAGTGACTCAGCAGAGTGACTCTGCGACAGAGCCAAGGAGTGGGGCGGGATGGGGGCCAGGGGAGTGCCCACCTCGGATGCCAGCGCGTGGCCGGGGACTCTTGTCCTGACTAAAGATGGCAGCCAGAAAGAGGATCAAAGACACTGGGGAGCTGACAAAAATGGTAGACACTATTGCGCCATAGGAAGAGCTGGATATTTGACCACTCAGGAAGTTCCGCTGAGCATTTAAAATTGAAGTGGGCCAACTAACTGGAGGTCTGCAAGGAGGTCTGCCACAAAGTCTGGAAGTCTACCTGGAAGTTTGCCACACATCAGGGAAATCTGCCAGGAGGTTGGGAGGCCCTTCTGGAGGTCTGCCTGGAGAAGACAGTGGCAGAGCTGGTGGAGCTGCAGGGGACCTGCCTCGCCAAACACATAGACACATGAGAGATGCTTGGAGCTGAACTGTGACCTGGAATGCTGAACTGCAGACTTCTGCAATTTTGAAGGTTGGTAGTTCTAAGTGGCATATTCTGAAACTGATCAGGTTTCACTTGGCAGAGGGAGGCAGGGCTATTCATTTTGGGGTGACTTAAAGGGAGCAGGACTTAACCACAGAAATTGGTCATTATTCTGTATAACCTTCAAATAAACAATCCCTTTCCTTTTTCACCAAACTCCTGTCTTGGCAGTCACACTTCTTGGTGGTGGGCAATTGAGCCCCATAGCTGCTCTAGAACACCATTGGCTGTGTTCTGTAACAGCAATGCTCCAACTTTTCTAAGACTCTTGATGTAGTAGGAAGGAACTTTTCTTAACAAACTGTAAGGCTGGACCCTGCAAACCCAGGTACCAGGCAGTTTCCCTGGAGGGTTTTGTAGACATTGTCTTTAAAATAAAGCCAGCCTTTGTTTCTTAAAAGCAGCATGTCATATCTGATTAAATGAGCATCGTTTTTGAGATAAATGACAGTAGAGGTAAAGCTATGGTTGTGTAATCGTTTTATTCTGTTATATCCTGGTAAAAAGAAGCTTTTCCTCATCAAACCTATGCAAATAAATATTGCCATAAAAAGTAAGGAGAAATAGGAGAAGTCTCTGAATTTGGTGATCATTGAGAATAGGTATGACTTTAAATATTTTATTTCTATTTTCAAAAGCAGAATTCACTCAGTTGTTCTGGGTTTCAGATAGCTTAACAAAGAGACAAAACTTTCTTATATATTCAGGAAAAAGAATATTAAAGCAATATTAATAATATTCACCCCTCAAAAAAAACCTACATTAAAACTTCCCTCATCAGCTCACTCAGTCCTGTGTAACTAATTCTTATTTTTTTGGATGTTGGGTCAGCATTTTCATGAAGCCATTTGCTTCTAAAATGGCTTCAAAGAGTTCTGTAAACCCTGACAGTTCACTGGTAAAGCCTAAAAGTGATTGAAACACTCTCAGGTCAGAAGTGTGTTCCCAACTTCCTGTTCTTTGAAATATCAATAGTTTTAAGTACCTAGTACAGTCCTTTTCCACAAGCATTTGAGCATGTCCTTTGTTGAAAGACACTGATTTTTTGTTTTTTTAAAGAAGTTACTAACTGTCTTATCTAATTTTCAAAAAAATGGTTGGACTTTTTTATAGAAGAAAAAGATCTTGAAGTGTAACATATAATAACCTTGAAATATAACATATATATCAAGAGTACACCAAAAAATATCAAGTAAACTCTGGTAGGACCTATATATCTGTATTTTTATAGCACACCATAGGTTAGCCTACTGTGCACCAAACCACCCTTTGAACCACTAGCCTAGAAAATGCTAGATTTAAATTAAAGATGATGGCTTATGGACATTTTAAGTAATAACTAAAATTATGACTGGTAACATCATATTGTTTTTGACTAATATTATTAAACAAAGCATTACCAGGACTCTGACAAATATAGGAAAACTTGTAAAACTGTTTCTTAAAAGTTTTGATCAATGTTTTCCCTGAATTTAAAACATTATTTAAAGCAGGGGCATTAACAAATACCCAAAGACTTCCATTAAAGCATGATATTTCTAAAATGTTTATATTAATAACATTGTACCAACATCAATTTAACCTAAAGGAGGCTTAGCATTTCTTCTGATTTGGCGATTGTTCCCATGCAGTTCTTCAAACAAATCTAATTAGATACTTTAGCTACCCTTTATAAGAGGTAAAAGAACAAACCTTTGTAATTTCCCAGGGAACCTCTGATTAAAGTCTGATAGTTTTAGGTGTAAAAATATCCAGGAAGTTTTATCTTATTTTTCTGTCTGTAAAGTTGGATTTTTCAAAGGCAAACCTCCCCCACTTTTTTTCAGGAGAGATTTGGACAGATGGTTAACCATTTAATTAAAGTGACAATAATGCATTAAAAAATCTTGATGGTAGCAGTATTGTGAAGAACCTTAGTTTTTGATAAGAGAACTTTTGGTTTTCTTCTTTTTTCCCTTAAGTAATCAAGAATATAATAAAATTAATAAAAACCACAGGAAACTATTCTGGTAAAATGTAGAATATTACAACGTAGGTAGATTATACAGAAGCTTAAGAATTACCTTTCAAATTGAGGTGAAGGTATTTAGCAGTAAACCAAGAAAGCAAGCCAATCAGGTTGAAGAAAGTTAAATTTTATTATATTTCATAGCTTCTTTTCAAACTTAGGTATTACAATTCAAGACAAATAAAATTTGCCTTCCAAGTTTTGTTCTTTATTATGCTTTTTCATATTCTAGAACTGACACATTACTTTAGGATAGCTCTTGGGGAATCCACCAGTTACATAAACTTCCTAACTATATTAGTATTTTATTTATGTCAAGATGCAGTGTACTCATCATTACTGTCTTCAAGTAAATAAAAAAATAAATATTTAAAAATAATCAGTTTTGATTTCTAGTGTGGTAAATATTGCTAACTGTAATTCACATAAGTACAAGCTCTTAAGAATCCTTAATAATTCCTAAGACTGTGTAGGTTCTGAAGACCCAAAAGTTTGGGAACCCCCTGCTTTGGGACCAGTTACTCTTTCCTTAAAACAAAAATATTTGAATTCTCAGTTTCCTTTGTAGCGTTGCCTTAACTACTTGTATTAATTATGCTTTTTAACAAAAGTAACAACTTCTATTGGACAGAGAAAACTGGGTGGATTGGCGAGAGGATAATAGAGAACTGTCTGCCTTGCATAAGCATTTTAACAGATTTGCAAAGTTTATGAAAATAAGTACATAATACAAATTTTGATAGTTATACATCACATTTACACTTCCCTAAATTAGAAAAAATGAATTATTTGTCTGCATCACCCCAATACATAGCCTTTCTGTAACATAGAACAATAAGTAAAACATATAAACTTTAAGTTATGAGTATTAATTACTGATCGCATGTTTCAGCCTTCTTCCTTACAAATTAATTTGGTATCCAATGGATATTTGTAATTAACTCAATTTAATATCAATATAAGGTTTTAAGTTACCTTAAATGATTTTGGAAATTATCTTAAAATTGCCATGCTACAAACTATAACTACTGTTGAAATCAATAGTGTCAAAATAACAATTCAATTTAGTTGAACACAACTTTACATTTTAATATTCTTAAACATTATGTAGGAGTAAAGTTAGCTTATTTGATCAGGTTTTAAAAAAGTAAAATTTTTTTAGGAAAAACAAGACCAAGCAGAATAAAATGTAACTTTGCATTATACTTAAAAAAAAGAGAAAACTTGAAAACTGTGTCAAAGAAAAGACATAGTGGTTTTTATTAAACCAAAATTATTTAACTGGTCTTGTTTGCCAGAGAGTTACTTTAAATTTATCAAACTCATGTACTTTAAGTAAACCTAAGTAAATGAACTTGGAGTTTTAGAACATTTATGAGTTAATTTCTGTAAGAACACAAACAAACCCAATTTTCTGTCAGCTCTCACCGAACAGAGAATAAATTTCTATAATCTGCTAATTAATTTTCAGAAATGATCAAACCATAAAACCAAATTCTCATTCATTGCTGCCCCCAATAGGTAATAATTTATCCTGTGTGAGCAAACCAAAAACTAAATAAAACACAAAGTTATTAGAAAAAGAGAGAGAGAGAATCAAAAAGTTCTATTGATGCTTGTGATTCACCTCTGGGAGTTTAAGAAAAGATATGGCTGCTTTTAAGCTATTCAGTAGGTATGCAATTGTCTGGCAGCACTTTTTACCTGACTCTTTCATGTGAAACCGTTGGGCATCTTGGCGGATAGTGTTTAAGAGTATAAAATTAAGACTTTTGTGGAAATACTCATAAAATAAACATATGTCAAAGTTTTTATTTAACTCATTCACTGATGGAAGACCCAGTAAGATGTTAAAATCTATTCATATGCTATTTTTCTTTCTTCTTTATGATAATTAATCCAAGTTTTCTACTGATCTATATAATTTACTACCTTTTTTTCCATATTTTCAGTCTGATTTCCTACATTTGTCACTTGGCTATTTTTCAGCTTATTTCAAAAATAATTAAAATGAATCTTCATTTTAAAAAGGGATTTTTCTACATTACATTAAGGAATAGCTCACAGTGATTTTATAAAAATTGGGTTTTAAATTTCCAGGATTATATCAGTTACATAAAAGAAAAAAACACCTTTGTCCATTTTTCTTACTTTACTATGTTCTTCTGAGCCATTCTTTTTGCTTGTCATACATCATTGCTGAATCACTCTTTTGACTTAATCATATCTTAAACATTTTACATTGTAATTAATTTGGATTATATAATGTCTCTTGCTTGCTATTTGTTTATATTTGTATGTAGTTACATAAACATTTTTAATGGCTCTATGGTTAATACTTGATATAAAACATGCAGGGATTGATCAAGGTTTTGTAGATCCCGAAGCTTATAAAATTTTGTTTGCTCATTAAAAAAATGAATATAAAATTATATATATATAAATACCATATGGTTTCACTTATATGTGGAGTCTAAAGAACAAAATAAACAAACAAACAAAACAGAAACAGACTCACAAATACAGAGAACACACTGATAATATACAAGGGGGAGAGGTGTGAGGGAGATGGGTGAAAAAGGTGAAGAGACCAAGAAGTACAAATTGGTAGTCACAAAATAGTCACAGGGATGAAAAGTACAGCATAGAAAATATAGTCAATAATATTGTAATATCTATGTATGTGACCAGGTGGTTACTAGGATGATCAGGGGATCATTTCGTAAATTATATAAATGTCTAACTACTACTCTGTACACCTGAAACTAATGTAAAATAATATTGAATGCCAACTGTGATTGAAAAATAAAGTGAACACTTATTTACAATACTACAGGATCAAAAAATCTAGAAAAAAATAAAACATCTTTATTAATTAAATATATAACGTGCTTCTATATTGTTTTTTTCTTTTATCTTCATACTCCCTGATGATATCTTCATATGACAACAAATACACGCTATCATTCTCTACAAAGATAATACAAAGATAATTTAGTTTTCCTTCCAGCATAACTAACTGGTTATTATTTTTTTAAATATTGACATTAGAAAAACTTCATTTAGCATCATGACATTATTTATAATGACATGTAAATGTTTTGGACTGTTTTCAAATTTGGGTAAACTTTTATTAACTATTTCTTATATAAACTGCAAGACACTTGAAAGAATTTTCTGGAAACTAACTTCTGTTTGCATTCATTTCAAACCATATTTCTTCTTAACTACCCACATACTTCCACTGTCAAATGCTACAGGACAAGTTCTCTTTGCTATAGGACATATTTATCTTCTTCCCTTTCATGTCATGACACTAGCCCAGTAGACTAGGTATAATCCTGGAATGCATGACATCACTAAAATAGTCAGTAATCCTTAACTAGACATGCAGATTAACCCACTAACTCTAAACATAACATCTCCTTAACTCAGCTTACTCTTAGCTGATTCTGAATGGTCAGAGTTACCCCAATTCACTTGACATCAAAGAAAGCTGATGAAGAAGGAATTGTAATAGAAAGAGACAACTGCCTCATGGAATTATCGATAGGTGTCTTATTTTTGCATATTATCAGTGGGGAGGTGCAAGGGGGAGGATGCGGGAAAATGTGCAGGGATTAAGAAGCATAATTGGTAGGTACAAAATAGACGGGGATGTTAAGAATAGTATAGGAAATGAAGAAGCAAAGAACTTATATGCATGAGCCATGGACGTAAACTAAGGGGCCGATTGCTGGAGGGAAGGGGGAGTACGGGCAGAGGAGGGCAAAGGGGGAACAACTGGGACAACAGTAATAACATAACCAATAATATATACTTTAAGATATTTAATATGCTTCAGGTATGCTCTGCCCCTTAGAATCAAACCCCACAATGGACACCTCTCATCTTGCTAATATACAAGTGTTTCAGTGAATTTCTCAGCAACTACTTTCACAGTGAGCCCTGGCAGGTCTTATCCTGGGTGAGACTCTTGCTTAGGCATAGAAGACATTTTTTCCTGGAGTACATTTCAGCCTTCGATGAGGGAAACGTCTCTTTTTTTCTCACAACATTGCCAGAAATCTTTGTTCCCCCTCCGTGCTCATGATAATTAGAAAATGTGATGCATGTTTCTCCTTTCCAAACTCTTCCATCAAAAATGTCAGTCTTTACCTTCCCTTTCAAGGCAAACTGTTTCCCTCAACAGCTTTTTGCTTTTTTGGCATACTTTGAAGTATATGTTACTTTATTTCTGTCATAGTCTTTATGTCTTATTTGAAATTTATTTTATAGGCTGAGGATCTGTACAAAAGAATGACAAAATTTCTAGGGATCATCATAAATGAACTTATGAAATTATGTAAAATTTTGTCATTACTAAATCTGACTCACTGAGATTCAGTTAAAACATCAACTCAAACATGTGCTTCCTTCATCAGCTCAGCCTCTGAATTCCCACAGCAATTTTTAACACTTTCAATTCATAACATCCTTGGCCTCATACTACAGTTTTTTATATGCATGGTTTCAGGTTTGCAGTTGTTATTGTTGTTTTAAGCACCTGGGGACAGCATAAGGGGAAGAAGGACAACAGACTTCAGATGTCACGCAAACTCAGGTTGAAATTCCTACCTCACAGTTATTATGTGACCTTAGAATACTTATCTTAATCTTAATCATGATTCAGTTGCTCATTTACTGTATGAAACCTAACCTCTCTGTTTCCTGGTCTCCTCATTTATGGAACGGAGATAACAATAGCTTTTTTTTTAATATACAAGTGTTGTGATGAATAAGTCAGATATTTCCTATTGTGTTTAGAACAGTTACTCCTACAAGGTAAGGGCATTAAAATATTAGCTTTTATAGTAATAATATCTATAATAATTATATTATAAAAGTATTATGATTAAGTTCTCTAAATTTTAATTTTTACAATATGTGTGATGATACTTCTTTTCAGGGTTATTAAATGAGTTAAGTGTGATATTTTATTTTAAAACATCTAGACTAATTTCTGAAACTTAATCTTCATTTTGTAAGTATTGGTCTATCTTCTACCCCATATGCCAATTAAAATCTAGTTTTCTTTACACCAAATAGAATATTCTACTCACTTTTCAAATTCCCAAATCTTCTTATACATAATGGTATTTCTTTTCTCCTCTGTGTACCCTTTTAATTATATATATATATTTTTTTGCATAATGGAATTTCAATAAATGTATATTGCATCATGTTAAATCAAATACAATTAAATGGAATGGCATTCTACAAAAATTTTTTTTTGCTCATAAAATTCATTTTTCCCAGAAACCTTCAGTGATTTATCATTTCAAATAATAACAGATTCAAGATTATGACAAATAGTCCTAACATTTACTATCCACATTTAAATAATTTGAAGATTTCCCACCTTTTCCTATTTACCTGTAGAAACCTATCTCATTCTTAAATTTAAATAATTTGTTGAAATTAAAAATACTTTAAATGAAAATTATGCTATGTACTATACACCAAAATCCAGAAGTATCTGAATGAAAAGTTTCATGATCAAGTGAAGATACTTTAATCCATTCAACAAAAATTTTGTTGAATGTATATTATATTTACTTAGGGGCTAGATATTACAGGCCACAAAGACGTATAAGTAATGATCATTTTCAGTTTGTAAGTTACAGAAATGCCTAATCACTATGTTGCTCACTTGAAACTAATATAATATTGTATGTCTGTTTTAATTTTAAAATAAATAAATAAAATTTAAAAAATGATTATATATTTAATAGGTAATTATATTAAGTAAAATATTTAACATGCAACTGAGTGAATATAATAGGAAGGCACTCTTGATTTATAAGTTAGACATAGAACAAAATACTCCACAAGTTCTGAAAATAAGAATATTTCTAGCTGAAAAATGAGAAAAGATTAAAACAAGGTGGTACCTGAGCTAAGTCTTAAAGCAGGTATAAATGTGTTGATAAGTCAAGATGGAGAGAAGAGTCTCACTGAATTGTCCAGAGGGAAGGTATTCTTAGTGCACTGAATTATGTCGCAAAAAAAAGATATGTTCAAGTCTTAACCCCTGGTACCTCTGACTGTGACCTTATTTGTAAATAAAATTTTTGCAGATATAATAAACTTAAGATGAAGTCATAAGAGATTAGAATGAGCCCTATATCCCATGGCTGGTGCCCCCAAAAGAACAGAAAAATCTGGGGACATACAGCCTACAGAGGGAAGAAAGCCACAGGACCATGGAGGCAGAGATCGGAGTGATGACATTACCAGCCAAAGAACACCAAGAATGACCTGCACCAAGGGCACTGACGATGACATGATAATTAATAAAATAGATAACACCAGACTTAAAATTATGCATTCTTTAGATTTACTTAAGATTCCAAAAATCTGGATGCACCTGTGACTTAAGAATGTTGAAAAGTCAAAAATTTGTTTGAAAATACCTAAACAAGTTACTAAATAAACCAGATTTTTACTTCTTTTGCGTGATTACAACTGACACACTTGACTCTAAGTATTGTGTTTGATTGATATTGGATAGTAGACAGATGATATGATTAAATAAACAATGTGTTATTTTGTAGACCTGAATCAGTGAAATGTTGGCATTATATTAAATAGTATTAGATATTCATACATTTCTTGGTACTGTATACAAGTGCATAACTTGAGAAATTGTATAGGTCCTGATTTGTTCATTTTTTGTTAATGGAAGGCAAATGTTACCATACTGTTTGTCCATGGTTCTTAAAATGATGGTTAAGAGGTATATATAGTGGACCAGGTGATGCCTGACAACTTCATAGGATAATACACATATATTCCTATAGGCTAAATTTTAGGGATACTAAAAAGGGAATTAAATGTGTAATATCAAAGCAAGCACAGCAAAAAACCAATAGCTAACGGTTTTGGTTCTAAAGTTATAGAGCATCAGTTTATCCTACTTGGCCAACCATTAGCTTTGTGGGCTAGTTTCTTAACCCACGTGTGTCTCAATTTTTCTCATCTATCATTTATCATTAGTATAATCTTATAACATTTAATATTACTATTAACAGAGCTAATACATGTAAACCAGTTAAAAGAATAGTGCTTGACACCAGAGTTAGATTTACCACGAATCTATAACCAGGGGTGTCCAAACTTTTGACATCTCTGGGCCACACTGGAAGGAAAAGAGTTGTCTTGGGCCACACATTAAATACACAAATGCTAACAAAAACAAAAAAATCTCATAATGTTTTAAGTAAATTTACAATTTTGTGTTGGGCCACCATCATAGCCATCCTGAGCCGCATGCAGACCACAAGCTGCAGGTTAGACACCCCTGCAACCTTAGCATTATTTGCCGTGTATCACTCATTCTCAGACCTGGGAGGCATCTTACGCTGTTTTCATAGGCTCGCATCTTTTTATAAATATGATCTCCATTTCTATGATTCTTTTTCTGTTTTAGTTGTTTGTTTAGTTTGTTTTTGTTTGTGTTTTTTAGATTCAGTTGTTGATAGTTGTATGTTGTCATTTTAATGTTCATAGTTTTGATCTTTTTTTTAAAAATAAGCCTCTTTAACATTCCATATAATAAAGGTTTGGTGATGATGAACTCCTTTAGCTTTACCTTTTCTGGGGAGCAGTTTATCCGCCCTTCATTCTAAACGATAGCTTTGCTGGATAGAGTAATCTTGGTTGTAGGTCCTTGTTTTTCATCGCTTTGAATACTTCTTGCCATTCTCTTTTTGCCTGCAAAGTTTCTTTTGAGAAATCAGCTGATAGTCTTATGGGAACTGCTCTTCTCTTACTGCTTTTAAGATTCTCTCTTTATCTTTAACCTTTAGCACTTTAATTTTAATGTGTCTTGCTTGATGTGTTCCTCTTTGGGTCCAACTTCTTTGGGACTCTCTGTGCTTCCTGGACTTTAATGTCTACTTCCTTCACCAAATTAGGGAAGTTTTCTTTCATTATTTTTTTCAAATAAGTTTTCAGTTTCATGTTCTTCTTCTTCTCCTCCTAGCATCCCTATGATTTGGATGTTGGCATGTTTGGAGATGTCCCAGAGTTGTCCTATATGCCCATCTTTTTTTTTTTAAATTCTTGTTTCTTCATTCTGTTCTTTATGTTCCAAACCATTGATTTATATTATGGCTTCCTTCCCTTCATTATTGGTCCCCTGTGGACTTTTCTTTATTTCACTTAGTGTTAGTATAACCTTTCCCTTATTTCTTCTCTTATGCTTTTATCGTACTCAGTGAGTTCTCTGAGCATCCCGATCACTGGTGTTTTGAACTCTGCATCTGAAAGGTTGGCTATCTCCATTTTGTTTAGTTCTTTTTCTGGGGTTTTGTTCTGTTCTTTCATTTGGGCCATATTTCTTTGTCTTCTCTATTTGGCAGCCCCCCTGTGTTTGTTTCTGTGTATTAGGTAGAGTTGTTTTGACTTCCTGTCTTAGCACACCTGTTAAGTTGTATGGGGCAGAGCCTTAGGTATTCGCCAGGGCAGGGCAATGCACTTCACCACTTTGTGGCTCTGTGTGTGTGGGGGGGGAAAGTCAGAAAGGGGACAATGCCACTGCCTGGCTTCTGGAGGCTTGCCCGGCACTCACCCTGTTTCCAGTCACTTTGCCCACTTCCCATATATGACAGGTGCCCTTCTAGCTGTTGCCCTGGTGATGGTTTCTAGAGTGGGTGGGTTTGAGGTACATTCTAGGTCCCTCAGGCTCTCCTGAGAAACTGGCAGTTTCTTTTGCCACCCCAACCGCCACTCAGTTTTTATAGCCAGAAGTTATGAGGCTTTATTTCCCAGCACTGGAACCCTGGGCTGTGCAGTCTGGCCTGGGGTTGGTATTGTTTGCTCCCAAGGCATCCCTCCTAATTTTTATCTACCAGAGAAGAATGTGAGACCACCCATTCTGCCTCTGCCACTGCAGCTTCCTCTCCACCCCAGCTCCCCTTCTCCACCCCTCCTACCTACCTGGATGAATATGACTTCTTTAAATCTTTGGTTGTCAGACTTTAATTCAGTTCTATTTTCTGGCAGTTCTGGGTGTTTTTGTTTTGAGGTTATTTTTGATTCTTCTTATGGTTGTTTGAGAAGGCGAAGTGTGTCTACAGACACCACCATTTGACCAGAAGTCCACATACCATGAATTTTAAGTTTAGTCATTTTATACATACCTCAGATTTACCATCAGTTACTGTTGTTTCCTGTTCATTAACTCTTTTGAGTCACTGAGCAGAATATTTGACAGGGGAAAGCCAGAATGTCCAGTAATATGTTCCATTCATTGAAAGCCTACCTGCCTGGATGAATATGGCTTCTTTAAATCTTTCGTTGTTAGACTTCCAACCTCAGTACCTAAGGTCCAAGAGCATTAAACATATTATATCTATTCCTACATAGGTAGGAATATGTACATGCATATCATTTTGCCAATTTTGTTCTTTTATTTAAGAACAAAATAAAAAAATTAATATATAAATTGTTTTAATACCTCATAGGTAAATGAATATTTGTGTTTTCTTGGATCAAGTAGAATCTATTAATTTTCATGGAGCTGTTTATTTTTTGTTAAGTATTTTGAATTCCTTTATCATCAGGCATTAATCTCTGGACTAGCTTCTCACATTTCTGAGGGAACTGAAATTCAAGATATTTCAAAATAAGACACCTCCGACAGGCTTTATGAATTTGAAAAAGAGTTATTAGGAGTATCTCTCAAGATAATTATTAAATTTTTATTTATTTATTTTTTTACCTGAAGCCCTCGGGGAAGTTTAGCTTTAGACTTATGGGACTTCTGAAACTTTGCTAAACTGTGAATTCTTGTGCCTCCAGTATTCCAGTAACTTTAGTTGTAAGGTTTGGGTATTCTTTTGATTAACTGGTATTTTATTTTCCAGTTTTGAACAACAAAAATTTAAACTTTCCCAGTATATAGTTGGACATCAACCATTTAAATAACTCACAAACACTGTTTATCTTTTTGCTATGAGGAGGAATTTGGAAATTGGACCTTAGGGGGCATTTTGTAAATCATGTTATGAGTTTTAGTTAAAAATGACCCAGTTAAGCTGAGTAATGACTATTTGGTCATTTTCATTCATTTTAGAGAGCCCTGACATGAATTTTTTCCTTGATAATAAAAGACCATCTATGATGTTTTATTTTAGTTATCGTATTGCTTTAAGTTCAAAACTTCTGCATGATTATATTTTTTTCATAGTTTAATTCTCTGGTAAAATTTTTCACTTCATCTTTTTCATTTACTTTCTTGAACATATTAATAACGGTTACTTTAAAGATTTTTGTTAACTAACTAATATCTGTATCATTGGTGGATCTTTTTTTATTGTCTATTGTTTTTCTGTGGTTTTCAATTAAGTGGTCCTGACTTTTGGTGTGACTAGTTATGTTTGATTGACAGTAGCATATTGTGCAGATTCCAGGTAATAGTATCTTCCTCTGGGGGGGATTTACCTTTCTGTTAGTTGAAGAGAGTAGTCCCTTAATTCATCAGAGGTTTTACTGAGTAGAGGTGGTTGTAAATCAGTCTGTTTCTGATTCACGCACATCTGTCTAGGATTTTGAACTAAGAGTCCAGGTAGTCTTTCTTGGACCTTACCTCTGGTTTACTTACCTGATGAAAAACCTGATCTGTTTCTCAGAGGCTTACCACTGAATTTTTAGCGTGCTATCCCACACGGAAACGGGGTAGAGATTTAAAGGCCTAGGAAGTCTCCACCAAAAGCCTTTTGGTTTCTCTGTGCAATGGCCTTTCCTCGATATAAGTAACCAGATTCTTAGCCTTCTGCCATTGCTTAGAATTTCTGCATAACAAATTGCCACGAATTTAGCAGCTTAAAACAGCACCCACTTATTAGATTATATTTCTGTAGCCAGATGTCTGGGCATGGCATGAGAGTTCCTGCTCAGTCTCACCAGTCAGACAACAAGGAGTACACTGGCTGTGTACGCATCTGGAGGGTTGAGTAAGGAAGGATCAGATTTCATGCTCATCAGCCTCTTGGAAGAATCTAGTTCCTTGCAGTTGCAGGTCTGAGGTCTCTAACTTTTTTGCCCTGTATGTTGGCCAGGAGCTACACTTATTCCCTAGAGACTGCCTACTGGGCCTTCCATTTGTAAATACAGAAAAGGAGAGTATTCTCATTACCTCTCACATCTAGATTCTTTCACCAGGAATGGCCCAGTCCTTCTTAAGGGCTCACATTGTTAGATCAGGTCCATCAAAGACATCCTCCCCTTCTTCATGTCAATTGTGCCTTATAAATAACACAATCACAGGGGCGATGGTTTTCATTTTCAAGGACCGCCTCCCACATTCGGGATTGGCCCCTGAGTAAAAATGGCTGTTGAAGTAATCTTACCTTTTCAAACTTCTCTTTCTGGAATTTTAACTCTTCTGATTCTCACTGCCTAAACAGCTCTCTGAGCTTCCTGTGTTATCCAGTTTTTTGATTGTTCTAGGTGGAGCACTAATCTGTTGCAAGCCCCTCCATTCCATTTTAAAGCAGACATTCCTGTTAAGTTTTTCAAATCCTTGAATTACAAATTTCAAATTACAGTGATATAAGTGAACAGTGATTTAATTTATATGTGCATAACCCCACCGTTCAATAAAAAAATTGATTTTGCAAAGACATCACTTGATTAGTTGGCTTGGTAATTTGCTCTGTGTAACTCATCATATCAGAATACTGGTTTTGTCAGATATGGCTGTGTTGGGTTTTAATGCATTTATTTTAATTTAGATTTATAATATCTTAAAAATAAACACTTATAATCACAAATGCATATGGATAAAATGATGCTCAAACTTTGAGACTTTGGATTTTTAAAAAATTTCATTTTCAACAAATTAAAATGAAGCCTCTATTAATAATAAAAAAATCTCCAATTGTATTTAGAAAGTAGAGTAATGTTTTAAAAAGATGAGTACACACTGAGATAAATGGATTCTCTCAAAAATCTCAGTCAATGGGATAATTAGTTATAGCACAGTACGAAAATGTTAATTTTTTTCTTGCATTTCTCCAGGTTTTGTGGAAAGAAGCTTTAGTACTTCTACTGCAGCCTGTAACATTTATTAGCTAGAAATTTAGGATACTTTGGCCTTATTTTAAAGTTTTAAAGTAGTTAGTCCTAAGGAAGTTGCCACATTATTTTATCCCAAATATATAAAATTAATTTAAGAGGAAATTGAAAAAAAGAATAATTACAAAAATTCTAAGAAGAAAAGAAGTTTTTAGAGAGAAGGGAAAGGAAGGAAAAAGAGAGGGAGAGAAACATTGATGTGTGAGAGATACATCGATTGATTGCCTCTCATATGCTCCAAACTGGGGAGCTGGCCCAAAATCCAGGGATGTGCCCTGACTGGGAATCAAACCAGGGACCTTTCAGTTCACAGGCTGGCACTCAGTCCACTGAGCCACACCAGCCAGGGCTAAAAATTAAATTTCTTTACCAGCTTAGCTGAATTAGGTGAATTATATATAAATACATGATGTTTGTCCTATGTTTAATTCTTCATGAGAATACATGCCAGATAACTAGTAAGGCATTTATGTGGCAATGCTATAAGCAGATATATGTGAAATTTTCCCATATTTTATAGCAAGCTTCATTTAAATTCATTGCAAAGCATTGTATTAAAATAGTATTTATTAAGTGCCACCTGCACATACTAGTCTGGTATTTTAGACAATGCTTTCTTAGGACAAATGATACATTCTTAGCTTCAGATCTCAAGAAACATTTCATTTTGGATTTCGTTTTATAGAGGTTCTTAATCTTGGCTTTGTGGATGACCATTGCAGTGTTAAAATCTTCAAATAATCCCACCTTTTTTGCTCATGCTCAACAAAATTCTTGCAGAAATATGGAAAGGTTTCTATGCTTAGTGAGACTGTAATAAGAACTGTCCTAATTTATACAGATTATATTTTAAATTTATTTGAGAAAATGTTTTGTTTTGTAAAAGTAAAAACTTATTTATAAATGTGTTTTGAAAGACTAGGCAAAAGATCATTCAGATAACAAACTATAGTTAGGAGAAATTTTAGCTTTCATTTGCCTATTAAATGTATACTATGTAGCAGAAAGAAAAGAAAGAAAGAAAGAAAGAAAGGAAGAAAGAAAGAAAGAAAAAAAAAAGAAAGAGCTACTACCCTTCACAACAGCATGGATGGAGCTGGAGAGCATTACGTTAAGTGAAATGAGCCAGGTGGTGAAAGACAAATGCCACATGATCTCACCTGTAAGTGGAACCTCATCAACAAAACAAACAAGCAAGCGAAATATAACCAGCAACATTAAAATAAAAAACAAACTGACAGTAACCAGAGGGGAGGAGGGAAGAGGATAACGGGAAAAGAAGGGAAAGAGTCATCAAGTAACATGCGTAAAGGACCTATTGACGAAGCCAAATGGAGGGAGGATTGAGGGTGGGAGGTGGGGGTGAGTGGTGCTGGGGAAAGTGGTGGTGGGAAAATGTTGACAAAAACAAAACAAAACAAAACAAAAAAACAGACAGGGAGAGATTAAGAATAGTGTAAGAAATTGAGAAGCCAAAGAACTGATATGTACAACCCATTGACATGAACTAAGAGTGGGGGGATAATGGGATGGGGTGCTGGGTAGAGGGGATAGAGGGGAGAAAAAATGGGACAATCGTAATAGCATAATCAATAAAATGTACCAAAAAATATATATACATACATATGTGTAATGTCAAAGACAAGGAA
This sequence comes from Mormoops blainvillei, assembly GCA_004026545.1. NCBI lineage: Eukaryota > Metazoa > Chordata > Mammalia > Chiroptera > Mormoopidae > Mormoops > Mormoops blainvillei. Next base: position 11,142 of record PVJD01000881.1, on the reverse strand, counting down.
AATATTGATGAGTAATAATACAAATGTCTCATAGTCACAATACATGTGATATCATACAGATGTCTCATATAGTCACAATAATATTTGCACTGCAATAATTATTTTCAGCTTATTCATTGTGTTATTCTTAACTTCATGAGATTGCTCAATATTGAAATGATCAGAGAGGTGTACGGCTTATTATATGTGCTGTCTTTGGAGCAGTGTAGTATAGTGCACTGAGAACCTGAGCTGCAGAGCCCTGGAATCTGGTTTTCATCTGTTCTCATTTGTAAAAATAGGAAAGTAAGGTCCACCTTGAAGGACTGTGAATATTCAAATACATATAAGTAAAGCAGCTGACTGAAGCTATATGCATGCAGCCTCAAAAGCAATAATTACTTAATTGAAAGTTTCGGTAAATGGACATTTTGAGAAAAAAATTTTGGTTCAAATTTAAAATTTACTACCTACCATTCCATTCATTGGGCCATTAGATATATATCCTTATAATATAACTATTCGGAACATTTATTTATTTTCATGAATTGTTTTAGATATCTCACTGCAATAATTCCAGGAACCAGAATGAGTTTCTGAATATCTGAGGATATTTATACATAGTCCCACTGTACTTTATACAATTATAATTTTAACTCCACTGTTTATATCAACTTAATATATTATTTTGAGTCTGGACTCTGATATTCCTGAACTTTCAGTCCCTCTAAGGATAGAAGCTATAAATTTTTGGTGACCAATTCCCTCTCTTGTTTCTGAAAGACTGAGAACTTGAGGGCACGGTTACAAAGACTATATATATGTCTATACGTATATGTGTATTTTTCTAGTTTTATTTTATTGCTCACTTTAATCTGACTGTACCAAAAGAACAGGACAGGGAAGGAGGTCTAGAGGGTTCTACTAAAGTTCAGTTTGAGTATGTATGTATTTTTAAGGTTGCATTTTATATTTCTCTATTTTCCATGCAATTAAATTTGGTAAACATATATTGAGGATTTACTATGTGATAGGTAGTATGCTAGATAGAGGAGAAAAGAGAAAAGAGAACTGAGACACTATCATTGCCCTCTTTATTTAACAGTCAGATAGAAACAGTTGAAAAATATGTAATCAGTTATTCTGGCTTCCAGAACTACTATAAAGGATTTATATACAAAACAATGTTAGGAACACAGAAAAGGGAGTGATTACTTCTAATTTGATAATTAGGAAATGTCCAATGTTATAGAGGAGGTGATCTTAAGGAAAATTTGCCCCTTGGAGTTCTTTGTTTAATCACATATGCATTTCCTCTTTAATTTCAATATTTCTGATGCTTCAGTCCTACATTTAGTATAAGCCCTGACAGGAAGACCTGAGAGTGAGACTCTCCTGATGTGAACGTGGACGTCCCTCGCCCCACCCACGGGAACAGCCTGGGGAAATGCGATGCCTGTTTTCCTCTCTAGGTTCTTTCCTTTTTTTCCTCTTCTTTTTTCCCTCCCTCCTTCCCTCCCTCCTTCCTTCCCTCTCTTTTTTCCTTAAAGGAATATATTTAATAATTATTTAAGGATGATAATTTATTCAGTGTTAATGTATTAATTTGATATGTTTATTGGTCATCTCCAATGTTTCAGGCACTGTTTTAGGCACAGAGGATATAATTGTAAAAAAAAAATAGACAAAAACCTTGATTTCATGAAAGTTACTTTCTAGTGGAGAGCATTAAAATATAAAATGAAACAAAGAAAAGCAGAGAGAGTATATTTCATGTGTGAGGAAGTATAGGTATATCTGGGGAAAGATCATTTAATGCAAAGGAAGCACAAAGGCCCTGAGGGAGGAATATGCCTAATTCATTTGAGAGAGAGCCAGGAAGTGTGTCTGCCTCCAGTGCTTCTAGAGAGAGCTCAGAGAGGGTTTTAGGACCACAAGGTTGTTGTGAAGATTTTGGGCTTCTACTCTGATAGGGTTAGAAAGCTAAAACTGAAGAATAACTAGATAGGATTTTTAAAAAATCACTCTATCAACAATTTTATTTTGAATATCATGAGTTTGAAACCAAGTAAAGATAACAAATAGACAATTATATATACAAGTTTGGAGTTTAAGGGGGAAACACTATGTTTTAAATAACATATATTTTTAAATATACTGTTACCTACCTTAGTCTTATGAGAAAACTTTTCACTGCCAGTGGTAGGTGCAGATGTTCTGATAAGGATGGATATAGACATATTGCATTGGCCAAAAAGTTCGTTTGTTTTTTTCCATAAGCACATGAAAAAATGCTCAACATCACTAATAATTAGGGTAATTCAAATCAAAACAACAATGAAATACTACTTCACACCCATTAGGATGACTGTTATATAAAATAATAACAAGTATTGGTGAGAATGTGGAGAAATTGGAACCCTCATGCATGCTGGTGGCAGTGTATAATGATGCAACTGCTATGGAAAATGCTGTGGAAGTTCATCAAAATTAAGAATAAAAGTGCCATATGATTCAGCAATTCCACCTCTGGATATTTACTCCCCCCTCCCAAAGTGAAAGCAGGAACATAAATAGGTATTTGTACACTCATGTTCATAGCAGCATGATTCACAGTAACCAAAATGTGGAAGCAACCCAAAAGCCCATTGGCAGATGAATGGATCAACAAAAGGTGATTTATACATACCATGGTATGTTATTTAGCCTTTAAAAGGAAGGAAATTCTGACACATGGTACAAAATGGATGAACCTTTATAGTATTATGCTAAGTGAAAGAAGCCAGTCACAAAAGGTTAAATATTCTATGATTCTGCTTACATGATGTACCTAGAATAGTCAAATTCCTAAAGCCAAAGAGTAGAGTGACGGCTACCAGACCCTGGGTTGGTGGGGAGGGGGAGCACGGGGAGCTATTGTTTAATGGTTATAGAGTTTCAGTTTGGTGTAATGCAAAGATTCTGGAAATTGATGCTGGTGGTGGTTTCACAACACTTGTGAAACTACTTAAATGCCACTGAACTACATGTACACTTAGAAATGGTTAAAATGGTTAATTTTATGTTATGTATTGCTATCACCATAAAAGTATATGCTATATGTGAAATAAATGTTTGGTGAGTAAATAAATGGTTAAAAATTCAACAGGATTTGATAGAGTGAAGGAAAGGAAAGGGCAAAGAATCATTTGAAGTCCCAGGTACTAATGACAGAAATTGGGAATGGTAGAGATTTTGATTAATTTGCCTTCCATCATGTATTAAGTTGGCCAAAAAGTTCTTTCTGTTTTAAAATATTGTATCTGCCACGTGAAATATGCACCCACATTTTTGTGAGTATTATACACGGGATTATTATACCCATTATTATACCCATGGTATGTAGTCATTATACCCAAGTATAATGTGCATCCTTATTTTTCCCTCATAAATTTAGACAAAAAAAGTGCACATTATACATGGTACAATATGGTAAAAATAAAAGATGCATTTTTTTATTTTCACCAATAGTTTTGTTGAACAACACATTCACCATTTTGTTCCACTATCTACTGCCATCTTTCCGGCATCCTCATAATTCCATCTGTCTGAAACTTTCTATCTTTATGTGCAAAGAACTATTCCAGGTGTTTTTTGCAGTCTTCCAGGGAATTGAAATATTTTTCATTAAGAGAATTCTGTAAAGACCGAAATAAATGGAAATCCAAAGGTGCAATGTCTGGTGAATATGGCAGATGAATCAGAACTTCCCAGCCAAGCTGTAAAGTTTTTGCCTGGTCATCAAAGAAAATGTGGTCTTGCATTATCCTAATGGAAGATTATGCGTTTTCTGTTGACTAATTCCAAAAGCTTTTCGATGACTGCTGCTTTCAGTCAGTCTAAATGAGAGCAGTACTTGTTGGAATTGTTTGGTTTTCTAGAAAGAGCTCATAATGTAGGACGCCCTTCCAATCCCACCATATATACAACATCACCTTCTTTGGATGAAGACTGTCCTTGGTGTTGTGGGTAGTGGTTCATTTCACTTGCCCCACTATCTCTTCCATTCCATATTATTGTAACATGCCCACTTTTCATCACCTGTGGTAATTTGTTTTAAAAATGGAATGTTTTCATTATATTTAAGTAGAGAATAGCATGTAGAAACACTGTCAAGGTTTTTTTGTTTAACTTATGCGGAGCCCAAACATCAAAGCAATTAACATAACCAAGCTTGATTTGAATATTTTGAGTGTGTCAGCTATCTCCTTTGTGGTATAATGTTGCTTGTTCTCAATTAATGTCTTGATTTGATTGGTATCAACTTCAACTGGTCTACTTGAATGTGGAGCACAGTCAAGTGAGAAATCACCAGCATGAAACTTTGCAAACCACTTTGAACACATTTAATCAGTCACAGCACCTTCTCTATACACTACACAATTTATTTTGGGGGGTGGGGGGTTATTTTAGTTGCATTTTTACCTTCCTTGAAATAATAAAGCATAATATGCCAAAATTGTTGCTTATTTTCTTCCATCTTTAATATTAAAATGGCTACACAAAAATTTGCAAATTTCAAAAAGTTCTTTTTAAATGCACACTGATACAAGAGCTGTCACAATACAATCTAACTATATTGTTTTGAATGAAGTTAAAAACAACTAAGCACCGCTAGAGCCATCTTACAGAAAAACTGAATGAATGTTTTGGTCAACCCAATATTAATTTCATATTAGCTTGTGTTTGTCTCATCTTTGTACTCCAATACCTAGTACATTGCCTTTCATAAAGAAGACAATCATTTATTGTCTTTTTCCATTCAAATGAATTGAATGTGCACATAGGGATCCCAGCTTACTGATTCTTTGATATAATATTTTTCTTCAGTGAAGGAATAATTGCCAATCATCAAAAGTTATTCTGTTTTATGTGTTTACTTTTCACTTATATCAACCCTTACTATTTAATAGCAGGATACCTCTGTAAGACAATTTTTAAAACCGTATTTTTCAGATTAAAAAAAAACCAACCCATTTTATCTTTGAGTGTAAATAATCCACTCACTTGTGAGAGGTCTAACTGGAGGGGATTCGTCAGGCTACCACACTAGCGTATTAAAATGCTGCCCTAAATGCGCTAGTTCTTTGAATTTTAAATATTTTTGTGACATAAAAGCTAAAGGAGTTCATCATCACCAAGCCCTTATTATATGAAATGCTAAAGGGACTTATCCAAGAAAAAGAAGATGATCAAAACTATGAACAGTAAAATGACAAGAAACTCACAGCTATCAACCACTGAACCTAAAAACAAAAACAAAAACAAACTAAGCAAACAACTAGAATAGGAACAGAATCACTCTCTGATTATGGAAATAGAATGTGTTAAACTTTTATTTAAGTGAAGCTAACAGATATTTTGATAATGCACTAGAAATACTTCACTGGGCATCGATTATGTTTACTAGCCCTGCACAGCCTAAGAGGGAAATGTGCTCTCAAGAGTAAAGAACATTGGCTGTACTGCCTTTCTAGAAAACGGAATAGTCATTGTGTCACCTGAAAAATGAGGATTTAGGGCTACGGTTCTATAAATTAGAGGGAAGAGTTATAGAAAAATAGTTTGATTTGTGAACACTAATACAGAGAGCAGTGGGGTGCTCGAGATGGCCTGTGAAGAGAGGTCAGCCGTAAATGTTTCGTGTGGAGAAAAATGTGAACAGTTGCTTGGGCCATGAATCTGATTTTACTCCCGTGCATGAAGTGCTACCCAAGGAAAGGATCTAATGCAGGACCGATTCTAGTGAATTTGTGTTTTACACGATCAACTTTATGACTCTTAGAACCTCAGATCCCATTTTATTCATGGTCATGTTCAGATAGGTGTACACCTATCTGAACACCTAAATGTAATGATTGTTTCTGATATTTAAATTCTGGAGCTCTTACAGTTTTCTCTTTTCTCCGATTCTCTTTTACTCTACATTGCTTAGAAATCTGTCTCCCTTTCAAGTTAAAGCCTCAAAATATATCTGAATGTAAATAAATGGTAATAAACCAATTTTTGTCTTTTCTTCTATTGTCATCTATGCTATTTTGCTTCGAAGTCTGTCTTCCTCCCAAATTAAAACCTCAAAAATATGAGTGTAAATAAATAATAAACCTTTTTTGAAACAAATATTCCTTTATTAATATGTCCAATCTTCTCAACAAAATTTGTAAGTATATTTTATTGATTATGCTATTACAGTTGTCTCATTTTTTTCTCCCCTTTATTCTCCTCCACCCTGCAGCATTCCTCCCCCTACTTAGTTCATGTCCATGGGTCATACATATAAGTTCTTTGGCTTCTCCCTGTCCTATACTATTCTTAACCTCCCCCTGTCTATTTTTTGCCTACCAATTATGCTTCTTATTCCCTGTACCTTTTCCCCCCATTCTCTACCCTCCCCACCTGTGCTGATAACACTCCATGTGATCTCCATTTCTGTGATTCTGTTCCTATTCTAGTTGTTTGCTTAGTTTGTTTTTGTTTTTGTTTTTAGGTTCAGTGGTTGATAGCTGTGAGTTTCTTGTCATTTTACTGTTCATAGTTTTGATCATCTTCTTTTTCTTGGATAAGTCCCTTTAGCATTTCATATAATAAGGGCTTGGTGATGATGAACTCCTTTAGCTCTACCTTATCCGGGAAGCACTTTATCCGCCCTTCAATTCTAAATGATAGCTTTGCTAGATAGAGTAATCTTGGATGTAGGTCCTTGCCTTTCATGACTTTGAGCACTTCTTTGCAGCCCCTTCTTGCCTGAAGGTTTATTTTAAGAAATCAGCTGATAGTCTTATGGGAACTGCTTTGTAGGTAACTGCTTCCTTTCCTCTTGCTGCTTTTCAGGTTCTTTCCTTTTCATTAATCTTGGGTATAATTATGGTGTGCCTTGGTGTGTGCATCGATAGGTCCAACTTCTTTGGGACTCTGATCTTCCTGGACTTCCTGGAAGTCTGTTTCCTTTGCCAGATTGGGGAAGTTCTTCATTATTTTTTCAAATAATTTTTCAATGTCTTGCTCTTCCTCTTCTCCTTCTGGCATCCCTATGATTTGGATGTTGGAACATTTAAAATTGTTCCAGAGGTTCCTAAGCCTCTCCTCATTTTTTTTTTTGAATTCCTGTTTCTTCATTCTGTTCTGGTGGAATGTTTATTTCTTCCTTCCACTCCAAATCATTGATTTGAGTCCTGATATGTGGGGGAGGGGTCTGAGAGGGAACAGTGTCACTTAGTCGACTCCCAGCAGCTTTCAATCACTTCCCCTGCTACCCAGAAGCAAATTGGGCCTTTTTGGTGCTGGTTCCTGGGTGGGTGGGTTTGTGTATGTTCCAGGACCCTGAGAGCTCCTCCAAGGAACTCTCCTGTGAGGTTGGGAGTTTCTGCTGCCACCACCCCCGCCCCCCCACAGATTTTTACAGCCAGAGGTTTTGAGGCTTTCTTTTCCCATGCTGGAACCCTGGGTTGTGTGGTCTGTCTTGCTCCCCTGTTGTTCCTCCCCGTTTATCCACATGAAAATGTGGGACCACCAATTGCCATCTCACCTGCCTGGTCCTCCAGCTGCTGCCTTGCTGCGACCCTGCACCCTGGTCTTCTGTCTCCATCTCTGCCCCTCCTACCAGTCTGGGTGAATGTTTCTTCTTTAACTCCTTGGTTGTTGGACTTCCATACAGTCTGATTTTCCGGAAGTTCTGGTTGTCCTTTGTTTTTAAATTTATTGTTGTCCTTCTTTTGGTTGTGTGAGGAGGCAAAGTGTATCTACCTATGCCTCCATCTTGGCTGGAAGTCTCCAACCTTTTTTTTTTCAATATGTACTAATCAATGCAAATTTTTTCTTTATTTTCCAATCTCTAATTACTTTTAAAGATAATCTTAGTGTTTCATAAAAGATTTTCCACTTCTCTATCTACTCCTTTCTTTTTTTTCTGCCTATTATGTGATTCTGCATCATGATATTCTGACAAAGACATACTTCGTAAAAGTGAAAATGGTAGGGAGAAAACTAAACAAGGAAAGAGTATATTCTCTTTATTTAATGAGGTTAAAAAGACTGGAACATTTATGAGTTAAGATTTTCACCCTTTTAACATATTTACCCTCATTAGTCTTACAGATGACTCCATGGGCAAATCCAATATTTAAGTGGGACTTTCAGAAGGTCCGTTTATTGACAAACTATCCCACACTGACTAACCTCCTTTTCATTCTTCTACTGGGGTCTGATGAGTGCTGTGTCATTCATCTGGAAAATCTCCAGAAACACTGCCAAGCGGTGCCATATTGGATGCCTCACAGTCCCACCTCCCTAGCTTTAGTCTGGGTGAAGGGGGACTAACCATCTACTTCTCTCACTTTTAGGTATTACTGAACAGTAGTTTGACAAAGAAATTTTTACTTACTTAAATAAGAATATCAACAGTTATTTACCACTGAAAGATGTTCTTTGCCAAAACCAGAACAACTGCATAACCAGTTCTGCCCCAGCCGAATTCTGAATGGACAGCCAGGCAAGCATTGTGATTCTTTTCTGGTCTAATCCTAACCTGTAACTAGTGGAGTCACTGATAGTGATTGAGACTTGAAAACCTGTTTATTTCAGCCTTCTGGGATATTTTACCTTTTAAAGGCAAAGACAAACTGATATGGCTTTTCGTTCATCAGATTCATCCCTATATCTCAGTTTTGAATTTCTTCAGTTGATTCGATTTCTTAATAGCTTCAAATTTGTCCTCATTTTTCTCTTCTGCTCTGATTTCACCAACAGTGAGAATCTGGGAGATTTTGAGAGAGCTATGGATAAAAGCTGAGCTTATGAATTCTTTACTCCACATCACTTCATTTTAACTTACTTCTGAGCATCCACGCCTTGCTCTACTGTCCCTTGTGGAACTGCCCAGTAGAGTTACACAGCCTATCCAGGTGACTGGATACATATCCCCTGGTTTTAATGTACATCAAGGAAATTGTCAGAGGCAAAGGGCTCTTCTATTCTGTTATATTCTTGTGCTATTGTGGTGGTTGTCAAACTTTTTCTGTAAAGGGCCAAAGAGTAAACATTGTAGTCTTCACAGGTCATATGAGTATATGGTTTCCGTTCTACCTTCTCAACTCCACCCTGTAGTACGAAAGTGCCCATAGGCAGTACATAAATGAGTGTGACACTGTCAATTAAAATTTGGGACAGACACTGAAATTTAAATTGCATGCAATTTCAACATGTCAACAAATATAATAATTCTTGTTTGGATATTTTTTCCAACCACTTAAAAAATGAGAATCATTCTTATAAGTGATACGAAAACATGTAGGGGCCACATTTTGGTTCCTGGGCCATGGTTTGCTTACTCTTGTTCCATTTCAATGAGTTAATGCTTTTATAGAAATATGATTCTTTACAGTTTTAAGTCCTAATGCAAGGCTTGAAAACTAATTAAAAATAGGCTTTTCTCTACTTGTAATCTTTTACATTTCTATTCAATGTCTGTGATATTATCCAGTTATGGCTCAATATCTTATTCACTTTGTAAAGTACTATTTCTTGCCTATTTTCCATGTTCTTTAGGCAAATAACTTGCATAGAAAACTAAAAATTTATTTTAATTCTAAGTCCCCTGTTGGTACCAACACCTCTCCCCACTAAAGGTTTGGTCTTGACCACAGAGAGATGGGAAGAAACCACTTCTTTATCCATGCAAGGTAGACCTGGAACTGTTCTTCTAATAAGGACTCCAATTTCCTAAGAAATTGAATGTGTGAATGTGCAGTGGGCAAAAACTGTGTTCTATTTCAGCATTTCTTAACAAGATATTTTGTTTCCTCAACACAGTGGACAATGTAAAGCTGCATTGTTTAGACCTATGGCTGGTATACCTACTTCAAAATAGATACTTGTCTCAACTTTGTACCCCTGACTTCATTGTTTTGTCATCTTCATGATAGTTCTGTGTCTTTCTAATTCAGAGACGTTTGATTGTACCTCGTAGTTCTGACTTTTGTTTTAGGATTAGCTCAAAATCTTAGATGGGCCCACTAACTGTATGTCTTTTGATTCCTGGACCCATGTATCTGGAAAATTCCAGTGTTGGGATGATAAAGCTTTCTGTAATAAAAACTCAATATATAGCCATGATCTGTTCTCACTCTGGGCTTCAGTTATCTTTACCACCAAACATTAAAAAATACCTCTGTCTTCATGCTACTCTAGCCCAGTGACTTTTCCCCTCCTCTCTCATCTCCTTTTTCTTTCAGATTCATTATGCAGAGTAGGGGAAAAGTAGGATTACAGTTGTTCACATGGAAAATAATACAATAATTAATAAACAATAATGCATGAATAAACTCCGTGTTTCACATACTCATAACTGTAAAACACTTTTGCCAGCTCTGTATGTCTCTACTTGTTTTTTTCTGACAAGTTTTTCTTTTCTGCACAGTGTGAGATTCTTCAGCTCAGAAGAACTGGATTATGCAAATTATTTGTGATAGATAGGGTGTGGAATGTGTTCAAAGTGCTAGGACCATTTATATATTATTAATTTTAGAATTCATTACAAAATCAAGAGTTAGAGGAGGAGAAAACCAGCAGCTTCAAATAATAATAGTAATAGTAATAATATCAGATCATAAATATCTGTTCATGTTTTTCAATTATATTTTCCTCCAAAATATTATCTTTGATCTTAGGAAACCTTTTGAGAAACTACCTCTTACCTCTCAGTTCAGAGGTATATACTCTTGTTCAGGTAAATATATTGTTTACTTGCTATCAAAATACAAATAGTAACATGATTGTTTTATTTTTTGTATTAAAGCTTTTCTATTTTCAGCAAGAACATCATGTGAATAAGCTAAAAAAAAAACAATTAAAATGTATTTTCTTTTAAAAATGGAAAAACTGTTAATCCATGAGAACTAGGATGAATCTAAAGTAAATATTCATTGAATATTAAATGAAATAGAATGTTATAACACTTATAAGCCTGGAGGACTCTGAAAAATTGTCTAAATTGTGAACCCAGACCTTACAACACTTACTTTATAGAGCGTCTCTTCACACCTAATATAAATGTCTGCAACAGCTTTTTGGGTTAAAATATTAAAAGTCCATAAATATCAAGCAACTTGTATGTTAAAAATATGCCAA